>WAAD01005988.1:310295-330008 GCA_013389945.1 Fregata magnificens
CCGGCAGCACTTGGAGGGGGGACTGGACCGCACTGCCCCCCCCCCGCCCCCCCTGCATCCCTGGGGGAAGCAGCCTGGACCACGCTGCCAGCCTGCATCCCTTGGGGGTTGCAGCGGGGACTTGCGCTCCCCCCTGCATCCCAGAGTCAGGGGGACAGCCCGGACCGTGCTCCCCCCTGCATCCCGCATCTCTCTGGGCAGGGGAGCCCACTAGTTGCCTGCCAGGCCCGTGGGACCCACTGCAGTGGGTCAGGCAGCACCCCCCGGCTCTGCACCCCAGGGAGAGCTGCCTGCAGGGAGAGGATGCAGCACCCGGCGGACGGGCAGCAAAACAACGACCTCAGCTTGTTCTCTGGAGCACAAAGGCCACTGCTCAGTCCCTCGGGCCGCGCCAAGGGCCAGCGATGGCTCAGGCAGGGCTGGCAGGACCCTTCCCCAGCACTGCTCAGGCCCCCAGCCCTTGCCCGGTGGCAGGGGGTCTGCAGAGCTGAGCGCTCGCAGAGGCGCTGGGGAGCTGCAAACTCCAGCCCTACAGCAATGGCACCGTGCCCTGATCTATGGCACTGCCCTACTTCTGCCTGCCAGAGCTGCCAGGCACCACAGCCGGGACCCTGCCTGCACCCAGCCCCTGCGGCTGGAGGCTCAGACCCTGCAGCACGCAGGGACCCTTCACCCTCCGCAGCCGAGCTGGCGTGGGGGCTCTCCAGGAAGAAAGAACTGGCAGCTGCCTTTGATCCTATAATCCCCCCATCAGCCACAAGGCATTAGGGGCTGGGGAGGGGCTTTCACTGGATGCTCTGCATCCTGCATCTCTCCCTCCTTCCCCCCCAGCAATGGGCAAGATCCTCCGTCCCCTCCCTCCCTGCCAGCCCACAGCAGAGGGACCCCCGCATCCCCAAAGTTACACGCTGTGCCTGCGAGTCATTACCTCTCCAAGGTCACTGTCCCCAGTCATCCCCCTGCTCCGCAGGCAGTGGGGACCCGCTGGGGCGGCTCTACACCCCACTGCCCTCCTGCTGCCCAGGGGAGCCCCAAGAGCTGAAAACCAGCCCAGGAAGCCCGTGAGCAACTGGGGAGCTGCGCTGCCCTTAGGGAGCCCCCCAAGCCTAGCCAGGCAGCCCTAAGCACCAGCCACGTGTGCACCCCAGCCAGGCTGGGGGCTGGTTGTTCCCTACCCCCTTGCACAGACAAGAGGTGCATGGTGCTGCCACATCGGCTCCCAGCCGCATCTCAGCCCGAAGGCACAGACACAGTGGGGCCTTTTCTTCTGCAGGCAGAGAGCTGGAGGCAGGAGTGGGGTGGAAAAGAGCCCTTTTACTAGCAGTGCTTCCCTGTGGGAGCACCCAGCTGGGGCATGGGGCTGGGTGCTGCCCTCCCGCACCCCGGGCTGGCACAGGCGGGAGGGTGCCCAGCATCGCACGGAGCCAGCAGGCGAGCGGGCCCCTTCTCCGCAGCCGGGCCCTGCACACGTGTGCAGCAACGTGCAGGGCATGCACCGCTGCGCCAGCCTCAATGCCACCTTGTGGGTGCTGTCGCAAAGGCAGGAGCCAGCACAGCCCACGACAGCCAGTGCTGGGGGGAGCAGCTCCCAGCTGGAGCCCCCCACCTCCAGCCCTGACCCTCTCCCTGCTCAGCTGTGGCATTCCCAGCTGGCGTGGTGCACAGGGAACCGACAAGCATGGACAATATGTTGAGCACACAGCGACGGCCGACTGCAGGGGAAGACAGTCCCTGCCATGGAGAAACATTGCAGACGTGCTGCAGGCACACAGCTCGAACCTGACCGGGAGGTTCACCACCGCAGCCCTTGCCCAGCAAGCCCCACTCCCGGCAACGTTTGTGGCTGCACGACTCAGACACGGCGCTGATTCAAGGACACCTTGGTTCTGCTCGACAGATTAGACCGGATAATCCCGGCGCTTTGCTCCAGCCCTCAGCCCACCTTGGGATCTTTGCTCTCGCTGGGTTTACTGCTGTCTGAGCATACAGAGAAACCTCTGTGCGTGCCAGATAGGGACGGGCTCAAAGATCCTGTCTGAAACACCCTCACCCAGCAGGACCTGGAGCCCCGTGCGAGGCAAGGCGAGGCGGCGGCGGCAGCAGCCTGCAGCTCAGCCTGTCTAGACACCAACATCACCCCTCCAGGGTCCGGGTTCCCGGACTGGAGGCAGGGAGGGGGCAAGAGGCAATGGGAAACAACCTGCTGGGATGAACCGGGGCTCTCGGAGCAACGCCTCGGGTCAGATCCTCACCAAGTTACGCTCCTGTTGCATTCGCCCCAGCGAGCACAGCCAGCTCTGCACTGCATGCCCTGGGCAGTGCATGCCCCAGGGACCCTTTGCACCACTGAGTGCCCTCCCACGAGGGTTGGGTGCTGCAGGGCCCTGGAGAAAGTCCCCACTGGGCTCCAGGGGACCTTTCCCCAAGGGATGACGCAGGGTGGGGGGCTGGCTGGCTCGCCCACGCCACCCTGGAGCTCCCGGAGCCCTCAGAAGAGATATTTGCATCCGAAACAGCAACTTGGCACAGGAGCTCTCTTGTGTGCAGGGACGGGTGAGATTCGCCTGTCCCAGCAGCACCAGTTGCAGGACCCAGGTGCAGGACGTAGCCCAGAGCTGGGTCTGGTCCCTGCTAATCACGTACAGGAACTGCCACGGCCTCGCAGGGACAGGTAACTCCAGCGTGGCCTTGCTGTGCTGTGCTGGGATGAGCTTTAGCCCTCTGCCAAAGCTCGCCGTGCCCGAGTATGCAGGGCTCGCTCACTGCAGCATCCAAGCAGCCTCTGAGATGTGGCTGCTTTCTCCCTCGCCAGCGGGAGCTCCGGGTTTGTTCAGCTGCTGGGACCNTCTCCATCCTCTAGCAACTGCGATGCTCCAAAGCCTCTCAAACCACATCTTTACTGCCCTGGTCCTCCACGAGGCTGGATTACAGCAGCCCACGCGGCACTCGCAAGCATTTCGGTAGTAGCTGCCTCTGGGCAGAGACAAGCCCAGGGAGCAGCATCCTCCGAGGGTGCAATGGCACTTGCAAGCAGGAGGCAGAAGCTTCTCCCCCCAGTCCTTTCTCACTTACTTGATGAAGTAGAAGCCCCCATGCAGTGTGGTGTCCACCTCCCAGCCTCGGGGCAGCCCTGGAAGGACAGGACAGAAGCAGCGGTCACCCTCCGTCATCCCACACAGCCCCTGCCCTCCCTGCCGGTGCCCTGCTGCAGGCTGGGATGTTGCACCGGAGCAGAGTGCTTGCCCAAAGGATCTGCTGCCGGACGGTTAGCAATGCTCGGTGTCGCACGGAGGCCCCACTTCATTGGGAGGCAACTGTGGAGGAGACCCCCCTCGTGGGAGGCAGCACTAGAAAAGGACAGGAGCGCATGGGCAGGGACCCGTGGGACAAGCATGACACTCGTGGGGTGCTGCGTCCTGCCGTGGTCAGCTCTCATATGCTCAAACTCTGTTTTTAAAGTGGTTTGGGTCCCCTCCCCATCAGCGACAGGTCTCAGAGACAGCAGGGAGTCTCTCTGTGGAAGGGGACTCTTAAGAGCCCCCCAAGAACATCTCTCCAGCTAGAAACCCCGTGCCCGAGAGATGCAGCATCGCCTTGCACATCATTCCAAGTCCCCCAGCCCTCCTCAGCTGCAAGGCAGCTCCTGCTGGCTCAGCTTTTCCAGGTCTCCATTGCATTTCTGGAGGATTTCACTCTACACCTCCAGATTCTGATCGGTGTCCGGGGAGGGCAGAGCGCAAACGTGGGGACCTGGGAGCCATCCCTTACCGGCGCAGGAGAAGTGCCCGCTCTGGATGGAGTAGCCTGTGCCGGGGTGCACCCAGCTTGTGGACTTGGTCTCATCGCTGTAAAAGACAAGGAGTGGGGCTGTCAGCACCCGTGAGGGCCGAGGGAGCCCCTTCCCATCGCCAGGGAAGGGTCTTTGCAACACAGGTGACTTTTGCAGCCAAAGGAATGGAAGGACCAGATTTTAGGGAAAGAGGAGAACAGCATCCATCAGGCTGGGACAGCGTTGAGCCCCGAGGAGAGAGAAGTGGGGGAAAGGAGACACGACCGTGTGTGATAGGAAAGCAGCCACACGCAGAGGCTTGCAGCAGGGGGTACCCCTTGCTCCCAGCCCAGACTAGGCCCCCCACCNCTCCGTGCGAGCTGCCAGGCAGGACCGTACTTGATGAAGAAGACGCGCCCGTCCCCGCAGACGCCGTAGGTCCACCTGCCCGGCAGGTCCAGCCAGTCGATGTCATCCGCCATGGGGGCGGCAGTGGGGGGGCTCGGGCGCAGAGCAGCCCTGCGCTGCGAGGAGGGACGGCACCCGGGTCGGGAAGTGCCAAACAACTCCCGGTCCCCCCAGAAGCAAACACTTGCTCAGCTCAGACCTTCCACCCAGACTCTGTTTGCTGCAAATAACCAAGGAGGGAGGGAAAAAAAAAAAAATCCCAACCAAACCCATCAACTTAACCCTCTCGGAGCCGGGCTGCCACCCCGCCTGCGAGACGGGGTTCAGAGGGCATCCTCCCAGCACCACCGCACGGCTCTCCAAATGACTCTTCAGGGCTAGCCCGTCACAGCTTCCTCCACTGCCTACTCAGTGTAATTACCGTCAATTAACTCGGGGTGAGTAATTATGGAGTTGTTACTTCCCTCTCCTGTTCATTTTAAACAATGTCAAATTCTTCTCCCTGTCTGATCTCGCAGCCAAGCCGAGGCAGTATGTAGGGCACCCTGATGATTATCTGCAGCACTTTCGGAGCTGCCCAATGGGTATTTTCTCTCTGCTTGTTCTTAGCCATCAATTAAATGTCTTTTAAGGGGAAAGGTGGGGTCTGGGAGGCACCTGGGCCGGGTGGCTGTGAAGGAGGCAATTGCCCTCGTGTCTCAGCGGCGCCTTTGCAAAGGTTCTCATGGCACAAGGAGGAAGATGCTGGTTCAGGAGAGGCCCGAGAGGTGGAAAGGAAGGAGCTGCTCCCCAAAGCAGGGAGGAAGGGGCTTGCCCTGTCGAGCTTAAGTGCAGTCCCCACATCAGAGCAGTTCCCTGCCAGGATTTGGGGAAACCAGTTCACCTGAAGCCTCAGGAAGGCTCTTCCTGTAGTTCTTTGAACCACTGGATAGGAAAAACATGTTTGGTTAGTCCCAGTGAGCCCATCGGGACAGCATCCGATGGGACCCCAGCGTAGCACGGAGCGATGCCGCTGTCCTGGGCATCAGTTCACCTGGGGAAGCTCCGTTTTGTGGGAGAAATGCTTGGCTGCAAACTGCGGGCCAAGCTCGTGTCCTGCCTGTGCCGTGGATGCGGCTTGAGGACTGCACAGGCGAGCGTGTGCCCAGACCCACACGCTTTCCCTGGGGGAACCCCGTGGGGGCTCAGAGCGCAGCTCGCCAGGATTACATGATATGTTGGCTTTCTGAAAGATTGGGCTTTTTGCCTGGGTTTGGGCTGATGGGATAGCATTACGCCGAGCCTGCCTGCCCCAGCCAGGTTACAGTCACGCCGAGGCGGCTGGGGAATTGCCACCCTTATCACGTTACCATCTGTGAACCCAGCTGCAGAGCTAAACGTCAGTCACCGCCCAATGAACGACCACGGGAACTCCTGGGGCTTTGATGCTGCAACGCGCCCCGAGAATGGGGAGGTCACGGCATGACCCGGAGGGAGGCAGCTCTGCTTCCCCTGCCTCCGCTCTGCCTCCACAGCCGCACAGGGTCTGCACGCGGGAGCCAAACAGCAGCGAAGAAATCCTGGAGTTTCATGCTCGTGGCCAAAGCTCGGGAGCACACGAGCAGCTTGGTGTGGTGGTGCTTCAACCCAGGGAAACTCAACCTGGGAGCCGGGGCACACCATTCCTCACCTGAAACAGGCATCTGTGGACAAAGCTGCCACGTTAAACTGTTTCCATCGTGTTTTTTTGGGGGGGAATCCCCATAGCCAGCTCTGGCCGAGAGATGGCTCGTGGCATGTGCTGGCTCAAGGCAGAAGTAGTTTTATAAAGTCAAACGCGGCAAGAGGTCTGTTCCTAAGCTGCCCTAATCCTATTTCAGCGCCGGGGGAGGTGTTGTGGGGATAACCACGGCACTCCTGGAAACAGGGGGTCCTCCCGGTCACCCTGCCTCTGCAGCCACTGACAGATGGGGTTTTCTTTCCTGGGAGCAGCCTCTAACCTGAGTCGCAGCTCACACACGGTGTTACTCCTCAGCACAAACATTTCGGGGACCTGGGTCTGTGAGCAGCTCCAGGCACCGCTCCTGAGACTCCTCTGAGATCTCCCCATCACACAGCTTTCAGGACTGAGCTTTCAAAACCGATGCCAATTTATTTATATAGACGTGAAACAGAAACCTTAAGAGAACCAGAACGGAACAAGCCCGCCCCGCAGGTTAGGAGCTCACCGTGCACGGCCCTCACCTTCCAGCTCAGGGCAAAACCTTTCCGATTACTGCAGAGTTATTCTCACACGTACCTCGAGGGCATGCGGGATCAGGGTCCATGCCATATAAGCTCATCTGATCCTAAAAGATTTCCTTCCTTCGCTAGTAACCCCCAGGGAGGGATGCATTTCCCTGACCATACATATTCTCCGGGTCCCTCTCGCTTGTCCATGGCCATTACAGGGGACCGACTAATCAGACACTAACATCAGAAAGGAGAAGGAGCTGGTGCAGCCCCTGGGTTAAATTACACTGAGGTTGTTGGAGGACTTTGTAGGACCTTCAGCCAAGAATCCCGAGCAGCTCCAGGCTCTCTCCTGCCAGGTAAATGAATCAGCTTTTATTGCTTTCCACAAGAGATTTTTTTTTCCCTATTTCTTTATATCTTAATCCAATGGAAATTCAAAGGGGAAATACCAGCGGGGCTTTCTGTTTTCATTTGGTTTAAAAGCTCCTTGTTCACAACCACCCAGGTTAGGAAGGAAGGGGACAGCAAGCAGGCACACACCGAGGTTTTCTTTGCAAAATCACCCGTATTCAGTGTTTCTACTGGTGGTCCCACGGAGGTTTCCACAGCATCGGGCACCGCCACCTCTGCCCCGTGCACCGTGTCCTTCCTTTAGCAGGGACACGGAGGGACAGGGAAGCCACTGGTCTCCCATGGGACCATCCTGAGAGCAGAAGTCCACCAGTGGGGAAACAGATTTGCGTTGGGATTGGGCACAGGGAGGAGATGGAGAAGCTCAGCAGATGTATTTTCTATAGCAAAAAACAGTCCCAGCACATCAGCCATTTTCTGGACACATGTGGCTGCTGGCAATTCCAGGGGCACCAGGTCACCCTTGTGCGTGAGACTGGTTTGGGCAGAAGGATTTTGCTTGCCAACATGCCAGGAGCAGCCCGGCACCATGGTCCCCATGGAGCAGCCACCTCCTCCTACATCCACGCAGTGCCGAGCCTTTGCTTCGAGCCATGGTGGAACTGCACGGAGAACAAAAGGCAAAGGGAGCAAAGCATGCGGAAAAGGGCTGTGCTGGGTGAGCAACGGCGTGACACAGGCACTGCTGTGGCTTAGTTGTGGTCAGAGAGGATGTCTGGCCCTGGCTGCTGCCTGACACCCAGCTCCCAGCCCATCGTGGGTGACCTGCCCTGTCGAGGAAGGCAAACGAAGGCTGAGGAAGTTTCTTGCGTGGAGCCCTCGTGGGTCAGACGTTAGGAATGCCACAAAACAGGGCGTTTCTGCACAGAAAGGGATGGTTATTGCACTTGCCCCACATTCGCCCGTCCCACCCTGGTGCTCACTCCAGAGCAAGGCGGCAGAGCACCTTCGGGTCACTGCGGAGAGATGGGTGGGAGGGTGCTCCGCAGCAGGGACAGCCGGGGGACCCACTCAGCCAGAAGTGCCTTGGGGCGGCGGTGGCCCCAGCAGCGTTGCCGGCTGTGAGTCCCGCACTGCCATACGGTTCTGGCACCATCTCCTGGACAAAAGCTTCCCCAGAAACAAGACCAGAAATGCAGTTGCAGAGCGGGTTGGCCAGGCGCTTCCACCAGACCCAGCCTGATGCACCCCAAGATGCACATTGTGCCCCCTCCCCAACTGTTAATACACAATAGTGTGCAGTCTGCCCCCCCATAACTTCAAGCTGTTATCTCCTCCCTCCCCTTTACTCCACACACTGCCCATCCAACAGCTCAAAGGCCCCACCTGGGAGCCAAGCTGGGGACACGATGGCCATTGCACCACTGTGCTTTGCAATACCGGGGCAGGCAGGAGCACACCGCTCCCTCTTGGCTTTCCCAGCTCAAGCATAGGGACCAGTAATCACCTCAAGCGAGAGGGAGTTGCTAAGCAAAAAGCCTAATTGCTTCATATTCTTTATGTCTGGTTGTAAACTGGTTGTAATTTGATAGATGGTGCCAGGGAACGCCGCTGCCGGGAGCGCTGGTGGGTGCTGCTCACTGGATCCTACCGGGCTGGTACGCCGGAGCCCAGACAGCCAGATTGCAAGCAGATGTTTAACAGCCTTTTATCACCAATCTGAGTAACACATTTACCACCAGGCACAGCAACCCACTGCTCCCACATCCACACTGAGAACTCCAAACCCATGTACGGCTCGTTACCAACCGGCATGGGAAGAGGCATGGAAAGGTGCCAGCATAACATCCCCCCAGCTCTAAAAGTGAAATCTTTTTAACCTGCTCCTGCTTCCCCTTCACCAGAAGCCTTGCTTAACCTCAGATCTGGCCTAAATTATCTCAGCAACCTGAAACAGCAAGCCTAAAACAAGAAGCCTGGTGCATGAGAAGGAAAGGGGAGAAGGTGCTGAATCCAAATGCCCCACCAGGTCTTTGTTTCTTCTCAGCACAAAGTCCCTGCGAGAAACCTGGGACCGAATCCCAACTGCTCGCAGCCAAAGGCTGCTCTTTGCATGCAAAAGGGCTGCAGTCGGTAGCTACTTTCTGTTTCTGAAGAGGTGCCTCGTCTCTTGGTGATGGGGAAGGAAGCTAGCCGGCATTTCCCACGGGGCAAGGAGCAGCTCACGCCGGGCTGTCACGCAGCAGTGGGGTAGGAAGAGCTCCTCCAGAGTAATGTTAAACATGCTGCTTCCATTCCACAAACCCCCACAGACCCATCGAGCATCAAAGCCCTATTTTCCAAGCAGGACCTTTCTTTGCTCGGCTCTGTACGTATCAGTTATTCTTTGTGGCAGCTATCTTCCCTAAAGACAGGCTTTTAGATTTAGCTTAAGATAGCACCATCCAGAGCTGTCCAGACTGTATCTGTGACAAAGACAGCAAGAATTTATCTTCAACAGCTTTGTTGTACAGCTGGCGGGCTAGCGCAAACCAGGTTTGTCCCTTGAACCAGTAAACTGTGCTGAGAAAGACCTCCTTCCCCACAGCCGCTTCAAAGCTCCGAGTCCAGCCTGCCGGAGCTGGATACCCCAAATGGTACATTTCTACAGGCAGGGTTTTTGTTGTTTGCTTGGGTTTTTTTGGGGGGGAAGCAACACACCTAGTGATTGCAAGAGGAAGAGTGGAGAAGACAGTTCACGTGCCTAGCAAAACGCCACATGCCATCCTGAAAACAACAGACAGGCAAGGAAAGCAATGAACATCCAATGTGCTCCTACTACAGCCGGGGCGGCTACAAAGCAGCCAGTGTTTTTATTGCTAACACTCTTATCGTGAGCATTAGCAGGAGGGGCAGATGGATGCCTCCTACTAATGGGCTCTAATACTTTATACCCTCAAGACTAATGGACAGCTTTTACAAGACTTCATTTCCCCACCACCACCACACACGCTGAAATAAACCTTGGATTATAGCCGAGTTACAGCCCATCAGGTCGAGGCCGTGCAGCTGGAAAGCAGCGGACTCTCTCTGGAATTGCAATCACGTCATGATTCACAGTGTCATTGCCTTCTCCTGCCTACCAGTTTCAGAAGAAACTTGCTTTTGTGGGACCAAACCAGCTCTGCAGCAATATGAATTTGCAAACGGCATTTCAGTGGACGCAGTCAGTAGTGACTACAAAAATAGCAGCTTATTTACTCCCCGTGTGCTTTGCTGACAAACAAGTTCTTAAGTCCTGGGGAGAAGATACAGCTACCAGAGCAAGAACAATTCTACTCTAACACAGATAAATTGTCAGCTAAACTCCAACTGCAGACCTCAGTGCTGACAGAATAAAGAAACCCCAGCAGGATTTCTACATTCCAGATGGCATCTGGATGCACTGCCAGATACATAGAAGCTTTCATTTAGCACACTAACTATATTTCTTTAAGCTCACTGAATAAAGAGAAATTACAATGTTCATTTTTAAGGCAGATTTTAGAGCCAGCAGAACAGGTGAATACGACTTTTAAAAACCACTGCAGTTCATAATTACTACGTTCACAATGTTCAGCTTTGTTCACTAGTTTAAACAGAGTATTGCAGGAAGTTCAGACAATGTTTTTCGTTGTCTAGTCCAGTAGTTTTCTACCCGTGATACTCTTACAGAAACAAATACTGCACAATGGTGGTTTAAAGATGCCCGGACAAGATGCAAGCACAGGGTGAAACAGGGCTTGTGCTGCAAGACAGGAGCAAATAGTATATAGTACCATTCCAGTACTGAGCTCTAAGCAGAAAAGAATTTCTTTTAAGGCATAAACTAAACAACGAATAACTTGAAAGCTCTCCCCCCAAAACGTCACTCTAGAAGAGGTGTGACCAACCTGCAGCCCCTGAACTCATTCCAGAGATTCCTATGCCACGACCATGTCACACACGGAGCCGAGCTACTGCTGACACTTGTCACCGGTATCGCTGCTCCAGAGGAAATTTGTCAGCAGGGTTTTGGCTGAGACCAAAATCCTCACGCCCAGCCAGGCCAGCCTCATTCCCCAGTAAGCTCCTGGAAACCCCTGGAAAAGCTGATTTGTGCCTGCAAACCACTGCAGGCACCTTCACCCCGTAACTCTGAGATACGAAGCCCACGTCTCGTTGCTGCCCTGGCTTGTGCCCACACCAGCGCAGCACTTCCAGCCTCCTTCTTCCCACCCGGCAAAGAGCCGCTGACCCAACCAGCCCCAGCCGACGGGCACAACGCCCTGGAGAGCACCCAGCTCCTGCAAGGCTTTCTAGCTTCACACTCGTGGAAGACTGTGCCAAAATTATGGTATTCCCTAGTCTAAAAAACACAGAGTGATAGACGCAGCTGTACACAACAAAAAAATCCTTGATTAAAAATAAATAAAATTAAAAAAAATAAAAATAAAACATAATTGTGCTGGATAATGCTGTGCAGGATTAAGCGTCACTGGGCATTGCCACCTCTCGCATATTCTGAGCTCCTTACCAAACATTTTACTCCAGTTCATTAAAACACAAACAAGGGAACAAATAATTCACTGCATTTGTGCTGGTTTCTCCATGGTAGCTAGTGCGAGGCTGTGCTTTGGATTTGTGCTGGAAACAGTGCTGATAACACAGGGATGTTTTAGTTCTTGCTGAGCAGTGCTTGCACAGAGCCAAGGCCTTTCTGCCTCTCACCCCACCCCACCAGCAAGTGGGCTGGGGGGGCACGAGGAGTCGGGAGGGGACGCGGGAGGGGACGCGGCCGGGACAGCTGACCCCAACTGACCCCAGGGATATCCCACACCATATGGTGTCACGCTCAGCATATAGAGCTGGGGGAAGGAGGAAGGAGGGGACGTTCAGAGTGATGGCGTTTATCTTCCCAAGTCACCGCTGGATGGAGCCCTGCTTTCCTGGAGATGGTTGAACACCTGCCTGCCGATGGGAAGGAGCGAATGAATTCCTTGTTTTGCTTTGGCATGCATGGCTTTTGCTTTACCTATTATATTGTCTTTATCTCAATCCATGAGTTTTCTCACTTGTACTCTTCCGATTCTCTCCCCCATCCCACCAGGGGGGAGTGAGCGAGCGGCTGCGTGGGGCTGAGTTGCCAGCTGGGGTCATTATGGTCAGCATTATAGGCCGACACTACATGGCAAAATACAGGGAAATGTTCTGGCTCTTCTCTCATTGGAGAAAGATCAGATGTTTGGCACCTTTGAGTCACTTCCACTCACAAGGTGACACCTCCAATTTGTTTCAGTGCAAAGCCTGAAAATACTTCAAAAACCCCCTGAAATACCTTCAAAACCACGCAGTATTCATATTTAAAGTTATGCTAACCAGCAAGCAAACTAAAACCAAATCTCAATACTCGGCTTCAATTAGGGCAACAAAACATTAACATCCCTGCTGACACCAAGCCAACACCTAATCTGAATACAAGTAATTGCACTCACACACTATATTTTAGTTTAAAAGCTTCATCAGTACAAGGAGCCCTTACGATCATGCAGAGTTACTGGTTCGGAAGGAAATTCAGAGGGGAGAGTGCCTGCTTCTAAATTACCATAACCTCCTCTGAAACACCGAATGTGATAAAAAAATATTTAATATTCTCAAAGCTAAACATACGTGTACGAATCGTGCTTTTGCACGGTTACCTGACGTCTCCCGTAAGTTCTTTTAAAGGAAAACAATTTGGCGTTATCTTGCAAATATCTTTATTACAATTTACAGATTAGTTCTGAATAGTTTTATATGTACAGAAATATAACTTTAGATATAAAAACCCAACAAACTCGACACAAATCAATTAAAATCTGTATAAAGCCAATGTTGAAGGTTTTCTAACTTTCTCTAAATTATACAAAAATAAAATCTGATAATTACAGTTTTGATTTAAAGTTCAACAAGTGTTATTTTTACTGTCTCACTCAAAGCACTTACACATGTACACATCCTGTATGACCACTTTAAGATATGTTATAGGGAAAATGGTGACAACCAAGCTTAGCTGGCTTTTAAGATGATGGTTATGGTGATCAATTTAGTGTTAATTTTCTGTCACCTTCCACTGGATACTTTGAAAACATGAGGTTTGAGAGGGGGAAAAGCTTACCCAAGCAGGTATGTTTCAGTGAGAATCAGCAGTGTTAGAACAGAGTGCTTGATACACTGCAGGCTGGAAAAAAAGCATTTCTCAAACGTTAGAAGCACTTTGGAAGTAGCAGTTTTTAATCTAATTTGCATCCAATCTGTCAATTCTGTTCGTTTCCAGCTGTAGCCTTTTCCAAGCCTCTGCAAACAGTGGATCGGTATTTGCAGGTGTTAATTCACACCACTCTAAAGCTTCTTACAAGCACCAGTAAACCAAGTGAGTTGTCCAGAGTAACTGAAGCACCAACAAGTTCTCCAGGATCGAAGAAACTAGGAGAGTCATGGAAAAATGACTATAGTATATTTCACCAGGAGCAATGAAGAGCATTTTCACTTATCAGTCACACTTGGACCATAAGTCAACAAATTTTCTATTGTAATCATCATCCTGCATACTTTTTCCTAAACTAAAAAGCAGAACACCTGTTATCAAATATGATACAGGAAAATGAACCCCTAAAACTTAAAGAGTTATTTCACAGGATTTGAAGGCATGATTAGAATTACAATTTCACAACTCAAATTATCTTTTGTAGGAAAGGAGAATCCTTTTTTTTTTTTTTTTATGCCATGGGGTTGAAAAATAACATTGCTGCATTGCTTCCAAGTAGCCAGTCTGTAGGGCTGCTTGAGTTTCAGCTTTATTTTAAGTTTACATGACAACTCTGCGGTAGTTCACAGTTAACCCTCTGAATTTCATAACTGTAACACTTTTAATTTGTAGCAGAGAAAGGTAATTTTTAAATTCAAAGAACATACTTCATGCAACAAGAATAAAGTATAAACCCCAAAACTCTGAAATTTTTGAGACAGAATTAAAAGTAATGGCCAAAAAGATGGCACGATAAGGCAGAAAATTCAGTAAAGCTCTGTGAAGTTCTTCTGTACCTGTAATTTTCTTTCGAATTAAAAATTGAAGTCATTAATGAGATGACAAATCTGAAGTGTTTTTAGGTTTCTCCCTTAAAAAAAGGGAAACAATTCTCGTCAGCTGAATGAACCAAGTAGCAAATAATTTATTCACGCAACTTCATGCAAACGGATACGAATTCTTTGATGTTTGGTTATTTATTCCATTGCATGACCTCATACCTGCTTGGATAACAGCCACACAACATCCTTCAGGTCCAAACACATATCCAAATGGTGCTGCTATTTTATTTTGACTGAAACAACAATTAAACATTCTATGTTAGGAACATAAATAAGGAGTGTTTTCCTTCCACCAAGGACCTCAAGCTTCAGACCCCAAACGTGAAATGTTATTTTGGTACCAGATGAACAAAAGTGCAGACGCATAGAGGTATTAATACTGGCTTTTGGTAAAGAACACAGCGGTTTGTAGCCTTAGATTTCCGTAAGTCAAAGGTAATTCTCCTTACAAGTACCAGAACAAGCATATTGGACACAAGAAATATGAAGAATCCTCCACTTCAATCCATCTTCAGAAAGCAGAATCAATTACGGCAAAGTTACTCTAAGATTAACTAAAGAACTAGGGCCTAGTTCCCTCTGCGTGGCTACCTAAATTCAAACTATCAGCCACAGCCTTGATACATACCTTGAAGCTTTAATTATTGATCAGGATGAGGCCTTTCATTGCCCTGAAAGCAAAGAGGTTTTGTGCACAAGCAGCCAACACCCTTTGGAACAGTACTGGGTAAAGGTATTATTTAAATAAAGACAAACCAAAGGGCTTGTAGTGCACCAGAGTTCCCCTGAATCCCCCAGTGTGCTAGACTGAAATATTAAGACATCAAAGCGTTACATAAACACTCAAACACTAGATTACATGCAAAACTGGGATCTTAAAAGGAAGGAATAAACTATCTGCTTTGCACAGTAAAGTTAACGTTATTAGCTAACAAAATTTGACTTTTGTACAAGTTAGAGAAAATGGAGAACCACAAGAAAGTAGCACATACCTCTAGAAACTTTAAATCAAAACTGCAATAACTAGGTTCCGAGCCCCATAAATATTTCCTTCAAAATAGGTTTTGCTTTTTCAAAGTGCAAAAATCCAACTTAATAATCACCACTTCTCAACATACGGCAGACAAGGCATTTTTTGAAGGATTTAACCTAAAGCAGTCTGTTTCTCAAGTGTTACTTAAAAGGAATGCAATTATACCACCCTTACCCTTGATGATACTCACAAGGTTTTGTCTGGATATCAAAATGGGACACACAGATGTATCTGTTGCCTGAATATCGAACTGGGAAAAAAAGTGTTAAAATCCCACTTCTCTCCCCATTTCAAGATAGCACATGCAGCTGCCACTTCTTGAAGATGTTCACGAGTGCTTAGGGACACACAACTACCAGGTCTATTAAGGTGCTAGAAGAGATCAACCCTCTTGTTGTAGGCTTCTTGGAGTCTATTAAATACTCTTTGTCTATGCTCTGTTGTGAAGCAGTACCCTATGGCTTCTTCTGTTTCTTGGATACGTTTCTGGAACCTGCATCCATCTCGTGCAAGCTCTTCCCATGGTCCTTTGCGATCCTCCTCGCTGCTTATGTAATACTCGGTAACTTTTTCAAGGAAGGTTACCTGGAAAAGACAAGTCATTTAGTAAAGCATTAGCCAAACACTCATGCAAAAGGAGCTTAATATTTATTTGCACATACCATTTTTTAACAGAAGTTATGAAGTGGCTAAAATAGCAAAAAGCCTCAGAAAGGCTGCCAGTTCATGCCAGGTCTCTGGGCCACCTAGGTCAGCGTACATTTCACCTCTCAGCTTTAAAAGCAACCAGTTGCTGACTTCTCCCTCTACCAAAGCAGTGCTCAACTACTACAGAGTTTCTAAACTGCAGCGTAAGAGGCCTCTTTAGGCTGACAGCAGAGCACACAATGTTCCTTGTGGAATAACCCCCCCCCCCCCCCACCCCCCGCCCCGCCATCAGCACTGGGTTATAACCTTACACAGATACAGTTCAAGCAGGTTACTCAGTAGGACATGCCAGGACAATCACTCAAGGCTAGAAATATGCTACCGGCCAACATCTCCGATTACTGAAGCTTACATAATAAAAAAGAGGAAGACTCATTGTTCTGTAGAGTAAGTAATCATGTGAGTCAGCTTGTACTTCAGCACCAGGGGGGAAAAAAAAAAAAAACAACAAAAAACCCACACTATGCTACACATAAGGAAGCAACACTCATCACTACGTGAATGGAACAAACCCATCTATTTAAAGCTGGTATCAAATTCCAGTGTATTTAAGTTCATGCAATGAAATGACGTCAAAGTCACGGCACTTTAAAACACATATGAAAACTCTCACTCTTCACTGTTTTTAAGAACTATTAAGCTATTTTAAGAAAACGAAGAAATCTATAGGCTCAGGATCTAAACTTGACAGTATTTAGACTATTACTACGCTAAGGATTTAAGTCTTTCTGTTATCGAGCGATAAGCAAAAGCCTGACTATTTCAGGTTCCTACTGAATTATGTATTGCTTTTAATTTAGCTATACAAAAGGCACAAAACTGAAGGACAAACTAACTAGCTGTCAGCACCCATCAACTCTCAGACTAGGACCGATTCTTGAAGACAAGCCAAACACTGCTTCTGGACAGCTACTTCTAGAAGGTCAGGAAAAAACATGGGGAGGTACAAAAAAATTTGCTGCTGCATTCCTACGTTTTAGTAACACAGAACCCTTGTTTCACACTCAGTTCATGCTAACACAATGAGGAGTGTAGAGTGAGATTGCTTTTTGTGGTAGAGCCATCTTCCAACCTTCACAGAAAACATGAAGATAACAGTTATGGAAGAGATGACCTACAGGAATAATCGGCAGTTGAGGATACAGAGCCACGAGAGACTGTGTGAAAGCAAGCTCCAGAAGTCACCTAATTCTAGTGCAGCGATCCCAAATTACTGCCAAGTTGTCTGTGAAAGCAGGGGCGTCAGTCCCTGCGTGTCCAATGCATACTGTCAATGCATTGCTAACTCATAAGTGAAACAGAACATTCCCAGGTTTTATGACTTTACAAACATGAATATTGCTCCTGTTTGATTGCAGGATGCCAGACAGGAAACAGCCTTGAGCAGGGTGAACGACTTGAAGATTTCCTGGGGACACCTCGGTCACTGCTCGGCAATCTCTGCTCTGTTTTGCAGACAGGCCTAATTAAGTATCTGCTTTCAAGCACACGGAGTTGTTACATCAGCCTATCCCTTTGCGAGTTCCTACCTTACACCCTTTTTACATCAGTCCAAGACACCCTTGGGCACAATTACGGGATTTTGTAACATCATGTTAAATATTGCATCCAGACCATCGTTCTTTCATCGTTCTTTCACCATGTCAACAGATTACAGAGCAAAACAACAAATTAGTAAAAAAATTACTACCGTTAAGTCTACATCCCTGACACGCAACAAGATTTTAGGTCACAGCAGTATGAACTTATAGCATTTCAGACAGATGCCGTCAGTTACAAAGGACCTCTTGCAGAAACTCTTTTGAGTATTCTCCGTTTAGATTAAAATAGAGTAGTTTAACCTGTGTGAACCATTAAACACCACTTGCCCTAGCAAAAACAGGCATGAAGCTAACTCCAAGTCAGGCTCTCAATTAAAGGAGCAAACAAATCTCTCCGCTGTAAGAATGCTAAAGCAAGCATTGTACAACTTTTCTATTTCGATAACTTGTTACACTAGTGTATTACCCTGGGACTTGGTATCACAACTCATGCAAATGTTTTAAGTATAAGGCAAGACATTACGCCTGAAAAGCCATCTTGTACATCTATAGCATCACAAAACTCATGAGAAGATGAATTTATTACTATTTACCTGAATCCTAGCACATGTATTAATAAGTTTTTTAAGGCACTAACTCCTCATAAACACATTACACTTCCAGTTTGTCCTCAAAAGCCCAGTTCCAGATTACACTCTTTTAATAAACGACTACTGAATTATAATAGTCTCTAAAATGGGAGTATCACTATACTCTCTATTGAAACTTCAGTGGCTTACTGTAGCATGTCTTAACCCACAACAGAAGAGTTCTTCCTACTCCTAAAGACGCTTGTAACTCAAGCGGGCTTGTCACAAGTCCTAAAGTGTTTACAATGCTTTAAGTCTCGATTACACTACGTACACGCAAAGGTCCTAAAATACTTTATCAACATTATTCATAACAGAAACTGGTACTTTCCAGAGGAAAAACTTAGGTCACAGTTCTCATCTGTTTCTCCAATGACAAAAACTACGTTACAACACAAATACAGAATGAAAACTATGTCTTAAAAGGAAAAATTTAACTTCAAGTCTAGAAAAGCAATTTAAAGAAATTATCTGCCCCGTGCCACTGAATTATGAAATCTACCATCACGTGCAAAGGATGAGGCACACTCATTTCAGTCAAAATAATTAGACCATATGCTCACGGGGGCGTGATCTGCCTACCGCCATGACTGGACTCCTGGCACAAGTGACCTCACCCACTCACATACCACTTCGTGCAATGTGGGTTTGGTTTTGTTTGGTTGGTTTTTTAAATTATTTTTTTTAAGCATCCCCAAAACACAAAAACATAAACAAAGTATATACCTTTTTCCGCTTGGTACTTCTACATTTCTCACCAGAAAGAATCTCATGCTGCACAAAGTCAGTGACCCCACAGTTATGTTTTTCCAACTGCACCCGACAGACAGTTAAGTGACTACGCTCAGAAGCAACCAAACTCGGCCTCTCTGCTCCTTTTAAACCAGGCGCCCCCTTTTTCTCTGCTGTTTGAAAGGCTGCCTTGAAATTTAAAGGATTATATGGATCATCTGAGGTACAGAACGAGTTCCAAAGTTTCAAGTTTTCTGCCTCATCCACACTGCTACAGTCCCACTCGTCCTCTTCTTCAGAACTAGGTTGAGAGCCTGAAGACTCCCCTGCCCATGAAGCATCTTCCTCCTCCTCCTCCACATCCGACATATCCTTTCCCGGATCGCTGGAAGATGTCTGAATGGTGGCTGTGAAGTTCTGAGGGTTGTACGGATCCAAACTGTAGAAGGAATTCCAGAGGTGAAGCCTCTCCCCGTCCTGGCTATCAGTGTCTGAATCCGAGGGGAGCCCTTCGCTATCAAACCCGTCGTCATCATCATCCCAGTCTTCCTCATCATCCGCACTCTCCTCCCCAGTGGAAACTCCCCCTATGATATAGTCTATCAATTTATTCGCACAGGCAGGTCTGGCTGAAACTGGAAGGTTTTGCTCTGTTTCGGAGTCCTCGTCATCCTCTTCGGTCAAGGCTTCCCCCTCAAGTGTCCCCTTCTCAGCTGAATCCCTTATGCCCTCCTCCTCCAGGGGACCACCTCCAGGTTGTCTCCCCGCATCGCTTGGCTCCCCGGGCCGCTCCACCTCCCCGGCATCGCACCACTGCTCCCACCGTCGCCCTACCTCCTCTTGACAAACGCCCTTGTGCTGCTGCTGCTGCTCCTCCTCCAGGCTGTGATAGCCGTGGTCCGGATCTGGCACAGCCAGGCTACCGCTCGCCAAATGCCACCGCTGGAGAAACGCCAAGCGCTTGCTGCGGAGGAACTCAGCCTCCGGCAAGCCTCCCCGGGCGGGGCGGCCTCGCCAGGCCTCCGCGGGGACCTCAGCTCGCAGGGGCTGGGGCAGATGGCTCTTGCCGGAGCAGCAGGCCCGGCCCTGCTCCGGGCCCAGCACGTACAAGTCCACACGCGGTACGGGGAAGGACACCAGGCCGCTCCGCACCAGCCCGGCTCCCCAGAGGCCCGGCGGGGGCTCCGTGCCGCCCTCTCGCCC
>WAAD01005988.1:330663-354976 GCA_013389945.1 Fregata magnificens
CATTTGCGGGGCCCTGTCGGTCCACGGGGTAACGACGGCCGAGGGATAAATACCGGGGAGAGGCGCCGGAGGGGGTCGGGGTCCCTCTGCGAGCCACCCTGGGGAGCGAGGGAGCCGCAGCCCCGGCCCCCCAGGGCTCGGCCCCCTGGGATCTGCTGCGGGCAGGGCCCACGCACCACCCCACGCGTTTCATCTCCTTTATTTTCACGCCACCGTGTTACAGGCAGGAGGGTCCCGACCGCAGAAGGGTGCCAGCTCCAGCCGCCGGCGGGGCCAGGCTGCTCCCCCCAGCTCTGCCTCCCGCTCCATACAATACTTAAAACTTTTAATATAAAGGTTAAGTTCATTATTCTCGATCCTGAGAAACATTTCGTCCGTTTACGGAGCTCTCGCTGTAAACAAAGCACCACAGGCACCAAGCCCGCACCCCTGCGCAGGCGTCCCCGGGGCCGGATGGCGGACGAGGAGAGGGATGTCCCCACCGGCACAGGGACGGGAAGGGTGGCCGATGGTCCCCTTCCTGTGGCGTTGGGAGGTTCAGCCACATGGGACCGGCTCCATGCACGGCTCCGCCATGCTGCTCTCCTTTGGGAGTGAATTCCCGGGGATGGGAATTGCCCAGATCCAGGCAGGCAGCTCCTGGCTGGAGATATACCTGGGGCTCTGCGGGTACACACATGCCCAGCCCAAAGCAAACCTCCGCGACGCCTCCCCTCTCCTCTCCGCCCCGATGCCCGGCCGCACGTTACTCATTATTAAAAAAAAAATTAAAATACAGATATCCCAAAGGAAGAAATACCCCCCGAAGCACCCCACCGGTCCTCCCTACCCCTCCCTCCCCGCGTTGCTCCCTTGACACAAGGTAAACTTAAAAAAGAAGATGTCTGCGGCAGCGCCCATCGGCGCCCGGTCCCTACGGGCGCATCCCAGGTCGGGCAGAGCCGTGGCGGCAGTGCCGTGGGTCCCCAGCCCTGGCGGTGGGACCTCAGAGGGTGCCGTGGCCGCGGGATCCCAGGGCGAACCAGCCCATCTTCTCCTGGGCCAGGTCGAGGTCCCGCAAGCGGATGCCGACCTCCCCGAGGAGGATGTTCTCCCAGAAGCCTTCCTCGCTCAGCACGCTCAGCCGCAGCTCCCGCTGCTGCAGGTCCCCCCTGGGGATCCCGTCATAGACCAGCTGTGGGGCAGAGCGGGGCAGACCCTCAGCCATGCCCCTCCGGACCCCCCCAACCCCATCCCCATCCCACATACCATCTCGTTGTAGGTGGGGTTGCAGGTTTTTCGGGCCACTTTGGTTTTCCTCTTGGTGGTTTTTTGGGGGTCGGGCAGCAGGTAGGTCTTGACGTAGGGATCAGGGTCATTGCCATCCTGCAGCGGCGGCTGTGGGGCAGAGCGGGGGGCACCCCGTGAGCCCAGCAGTGGGGTGGACCCCCACCCCACCGCTGCCGGGCACCGCACACCTACCAGCCCCCGGATGTGCATCACCATGATGAAGAGCTTGTTGTTCTTGTAAGAGATGGAGAGCTTCACCTCCCCGCCGACCTTCCCCAGGGGCCGAGCCCACGTGGCATCTGCAAAGGAGGAGAGGAGAGGCGCAGGTGGGATGGGAGCCCCCCGCCGTCGTCCCACGCGGTGCCAGCCAGCTGCCGGCACCGCCACCAGCCCCCTTACCTGCCGGCTTTGGGGTCGGGTTGGTGCCAGCCGCCTTCTCGTCCCGTGGCAGAGGGTGGAAGAAGGTGTAGATGAGGTCGCACTGCGGGGTGAGGAGGTGACGTGAGCGGTGATGGTGTTGACCGCATCCCCCACCATTCAGGACCGGTGTATGGCGCATGTGCCAATGCCTTATGCACGCACCGATGCTTTACGTGGTGCATTGGCCCCTGAGCACTTTCCCGCCTCGCCGGCATCCCCGGCACCGTCCCCACCTCTCGGGAAGCAGCAGCCCCCCTCCACCCCGCTGGGACGCCCCCCCCCAGCTCCGCACCTCCGCCACCTCGGGGGCCGCGTGGATGAGGTGCCAGATGTAGCCGTTCAACTCCTCCTTCCGCCGCTCGGCCACCGCTTCGCCCCGCGACCGCCCGATGACGAACCTGCTGGGGAAGCTGCAGGGACGGACACTCAGCAAAGCACGGGGGGTGGTGGGGAGCCCCCGGGGTCTGCCAGGCGTCTGTGGGGGTACCTGGGCAGCAGCGAGGAGGGGAAGAGGAGGCGCAGCTTGTTGTGCAGCTCCTGGAACTCCTCGAAGGTGCGCTGCACGAAGGCCACTTCGCCCGGGCTCTCCCGCTGCACCTTCACCACATAGGTCTGCGGGGAGATGGAGCTGCGATATGGGATGGGAACCACAGGGTGCCCTGAGCCCGTATGGGGCTGGGAAGGAGCACTGGGACAGAGCCTCCCAAGTTGTCCCTTTGCCTGTCCCCAGCTGTCCCCACTCACGTAGCCCTTGCTGGGGTTGAAGACCCTCTCGTGGCGGCAGAGGAAGACATCGCGGATCCGGCCAGACGTCTTGATGGTGTGCGTGCGGGGGGCGAAGGAGAGGGTTGGGCGGACGTCGGAGCCCGTGAACTTCATCTGCGCCAGGTTGTGGATGAAGAAGTTGAGCTTGGTGGCCACGCTGCCCAGGCTGGACTCGATCAACCTGCAACGAGGCCACCACACGCTCAGCACAGAGGAGCCCGTCAACATGCCGAGCCGGTGCCTCCATCCGAGGGCTCCCTCCATCCTCCATCCTCTCCTGCCCCACCACCCACCCATGTCCTCTACCTGGTGAAGTAGGTGGTGGCATCGGCATCAGAGTCCTGTGGCCTCAGGGCATCGTAGACATACTTGAGGTCCTCCAAATCGGAGAGTTCGGGGATGCCACATGACAGCATCTGGGAGGCAAGGCAGGGGGTGAGGGCAGGCAGCGGCAGGAGGACCCCTCTGCCGTGCTTGGCGGGGACGGGTGTGTGGCCCCCTGGCTCTCACCAGCCCCAGCAGGTTGAGGAAGAGGTGGGTGTGCTTGCGGATCAGGTTGTAGGCCTGGCAGCACAGGTCGACGAAGTCGTGGAAGCGGCTGGAGGGTTTGTCCCCCCCGTTGATGACGTACGCCATGTCCGAAGTGAAAACGAACGGTGCCCGGTCCCTGCACGGGGAAGGGAGGGACAGAAAGTGAGCACGGCCGGGGGTCACCCACGAAACCAATCCACAGGGATGAGCCCAGCCAAGGGGGAAGGAGATGCCAAAGGCATTTCTCACCTCTTGATGTTGCCGAACATCTGCGCATGGCCCAGGAACCTGCCAAAGTCGATGTGAAACATGTGGCCGGTGGTCTTGAGCATGATGTTGTCATTGTGCCGGTCGCAGATCCCCAGCACGTAGGTGGCCACGCAGCAGCCGGCGCAGGAGTAGATGAAGTTTTCCACGGCCTGGGAGGAGGGAGGAAGGGAAGGAGCAACCAGGCGTGGAGAAAGGCTGGACACGTTGGGAAGCGAGGGGTCTCGTCCCTGGAGAGGGGGGCACGAGCAGCAGGGACCCTGCCAGGCTCCTCCTCACCTTCTCATACTCATCCTCCTCGGGGTTGTGTTTCTGCAGCCAGTCTGCCAGCGGCCGGTCTTTGAAGGAGCCCGTCACGCCATGCTCCACCTGGATTTTGCGTAGGGTCTCGGCGTTGGGGATCATCTCCACCATGCCTGGCAGCAGAGGCAGCAGGGTGAGACCCATCCATCCCACCCGGGGGGGCACCGAGACCCCAGCCCCGCTTTGCCACCAACCCAGCCGCTCTCCAGCCATCACTGCTGAGTGACAGCCTGCAAAGCCACGTTCCTACAGACGGGCTGGTGGGATCAGACCCAAAGATGTATCACAGCTACCCGCAGCAGCTCCTCTCCAGCAGAGCCCCAGGACCTCCTGTGCCATCATCACCCCAAGAGCATCCACGACCTGGGGCCCGATGCCGCCGGGGGACACGCCAATGCCAGGTTACCTCGTCCGCGGCCGGTGGAGAAGCAGCGGAAGATGACCATGCGCATGTCCAGCCCCTCCTGCACCCAGATCTTGTTCATGATCCGGATCATCTGCAGCGTCAGCATGTCCTGCCGCAGGTCATCGCCGCACTGCGAACCGCAGCGGGAGAGCCATCAGAGCCGGGGGATGGCGGGGGCAAAGCCGAGCCAGCCCCACACGGGCTGGGGCAGCCGTGCCGGGGGTTTGGGCATTGCCAGGAGGACGGGCTCACCTTGAAGATGACTCGGATGTTTTCCCCAAGGGGATCAACGTTCTGGAAGGAGAGCTTCAGGGGGACGGCATTGGAGTTGAAGTAGGAGCAGTCCTGCCGCGGGGAGAAAGGTGCAGCCCGTCAGGGTGAGCCGGGTGTGGGCAGAGGAGCCCCCCAATGCCCCCAGCTCCGGCACTCACCCGGGGCACAATCCCCTTCACCAGCAGGCTGGGGCTGAGCGGCAGCCGGCACGACCCGTTCGCCTTGAAGAACTGCTTCACGTCCTCCAGCCCCTCGCGGAGGATGCCCTGTGGGGTGGGCATGGGACGGGGTGGGCATGGGACCGGGGGGCTGAGACACAGCTTGGCACCCCCCTGCACCCCCTCCCACCACCCCGGCACCTACCTGGCGTGCGGATGGGGCGGCATCCCGCACTTGCTGGGCCAGCCTGGCCAGCGTGCTGACGAGCAGGCACTGCCGGTCAAATTCCTCCCGCAGCCCCTTCCCGCAGCAGCAGAGCAGAGCTGCCAGCAGGTACTGGTAGCGGATGCTGAACTGGGAGTCCTTGAGGCCGTCCTTCAGGAGCCTGCTCGGAGCAGGGGCACGCGGGGTCAGGTGAGCCCCAGGGTCACCCCCGCTGCTCCCGGCCCCCCCAAACCTACCAGAAGAAGTAGTGGGTGATCTTGAGGTCACAGATCGCTCGCTTCATGAGGAAGCGCACCAGTGGGCTGTCCAGGTAGCACTCGTACTTCAGGGCCTGGAGAGGCGACAGTTTTGGGGCACAGTAGGACCAGCATGCACCCCACGCCATGTCCCGGTCCCGGCACGTGCCCCACACCGCATCCCCGTCCCACCATGTACCTGGACCAGCTGGGGCAGGTAGTCCAGCAGCTCGGTGTCGGAGATGGAGTCGATCCACTGCACGGCCGTCCTCCTCACCTCCTGGTCCGGGAATCTGCGGCCGGGACAGGCGTCACGGGGACAGCGTCCTCAGCATCCCCCCCCCGCCCATTCCCTCTCCCTGCCCGCATGGGGAGGGCAGCAGTGCCCAAGCACGCATCCCTGTGGCACCCGCAGCCCACTGGTGGCTTACGTGGCGTGCAGGAGCCCCAGGGCATCCTGATGGCTCATGTAGGTCCACTGGCTGAGCAGGGCGTAGATGTCGGGCAGGCAGGCCCACTCCCAGCTGGGCGCGCTAGCCAGCAGCATGGGCAGCGCGCCGGGCGCTGCGTGGCAGTAGTAGCGCTTCTCCCACAGCCGCTTGCGGTCGGCGTCCATCAGCCTACGGCAGCAGGGGGACAGGCGGCACGGCTCAGGCTCGGGGCAAGGGAGGGGATGGCATGGATGGGATGGGGCTGGCATGTTGGGGACGGGGCATTCTGTCCCTACACTGCAGCCCGTCCCCTAAGGGACAGCCAGGACCCAAGCACCCATGCACAGGGGTGACTGAGCTGCTGCAGGGATGGCCCTGGCTGCCCCCCCGCCCGGGGACCCCCAAGCCGTCTGGGCTGGCCATGCACCCCAGGCATTTTGCAAGGAGCGTCAGCACCATCCTGCGCAGCGGATCCCAGTGCAGCTGCCGACACCTGATCCTCCCGTTTATAGCCAGCGCCAGAGGACTCCGGCCGGCTCAGCCGTGCTGGGCTGGATGAGGGGCTGGGCAACTGTCCCCGCTGGGGGGGACATGGCTGGAGAGACCCTCCCCAGAGTGGGGCAGCAGTGGACGGCAGAGCGCAGGAGGACCGATGACAGGCAGCTGCGGGCAGGCAGCTCTGCCAAATGCCAGGCTCCAGCCTCACCCCCAACCGCCAGCAGCCAGAGGCAGGGTCAGGCCCCCAGATCCCCCTGTGCATGCTGCAGCAGAGCTCGGCAGAGTCCCCTCGGCGGGGTGATGCTGTCTCCTGCTCGCGAGCTGCTTACCAGTAGAGCGATTTCTTTTGCATGGCCTCCCGCAGCTTGCGCTGGTCCTCCTCCCCCAGGCTGCCGAACTCGTACTTGGGGCTGAATTCAGCCGCCGGTGGGCTGGTGAACTTCACCTCGAAGGCGGAGGTGGGGAAGTCGATCTGGGGCAGAGGCAGAGGGTAAGCGGGGGCCACGTGCACGTGTGTGTGTGTCCCGGGACCCCCCACCGCCGGGACGCACCTGCAGGATCACGCTGTCAGGCTGATTGAAGTTGGGTGCACTCGACCTGGCTCTGGAGTTGTCCTGGGTCGCCGGCCACAAGCCCAGGAGCTTTCGCCCGCAGGTCAGGACCCTGAAGGAGAAGTGGGGTGAGAGCCCGGCACTGGGGGCTGCTCTGATGGGGCAGGAGGATGGCACCGCTGCAGTGATGCTGTCCCTATGCTGAGCCAAGGCGCTGGGGACCCTCCTGCCCCACTCTGGGGACACTGGCATGGTCCCTCGCCGTGCCCATCGCGACAGGACACCCCACGTACTGCCTGAAGTTGAAGAGGGGGGTGGTCACCCAGCCCAGGGCCTCGGGGACCCGACGCTGCTTGTTGGCATCAGAGGAGCTCCCTGGAGGTGGGACAGGCACGGCGAAGAGTGTGACGCTGAGCAGGGTCTCCCGCGGCAGACGGTTCACCTGGACGGGGAAGCAGATCCTGCAAGAGAGCAGCCAGCGGCTCAGCCATGCCGGGGACGGGTGCTGGCAGCGCCCTGCGGCACCAGCCAGCTCCCCGCCTTGGGATGCCAAGCGTGCCCTGGAACAGCCCAGCCCAACAAACGCCTTTGCTGCTGGCACCGGTGGTGCCACGTGCCCCCCGGCACGGGACAGAGGTCCCACAACACGGGCAGACACCCCATGGGAGGCAGGCGGGTTCGGGGATAGCCGGCTGCTCATGTACCCCCATCCTCTCCCAGCACCAGGGAGCCCTGCTGTTCTCTGTCCCAGGAAGGTGACCATGGGGCAGGGGGGCTGCCACGGGGGGCCCCCCACCACACACTGACCTCGTCCCGCGGCTGGGAGGGGCTGCGCGGGACCCCGGGGCTGAGGCTCCTCTCCGACGCTCCCAGGGAGCCCAGGGCAGCAGCTACATCCCACCCACGGGTGGGCACGGGCAGGGGATTGCCCCGCAGAGGGGACCGGCGTGACTCTGCTCCTGGCCGTCCCGCTGGCCGCTCGGCGCCTGTCCTTGCGGGGCACCGGCGCCTTCTAAAATTATCCTCTTCCCATCCCCACCTCCCCGGGCTGCTGTGAATGCCAGGCATGGCGAGGGCTCGGCACAGCCTCCCTGCCTGCTCCCGGGGCTATTTTTGGAGCAGATCCCCTTTCCCGGGTGCAAACACGCAGGTCTGGGGAGGGCAGGGCTGGTGCTGGGGCTGGTGCTATTCCCAGGGATGACACAAGAGCTTCCAACACCCAAAAACCGGGGAGAGGCACAGAGAGGAGCTGCTGGAGCAGGGGAGGAGGAGGAGGAGGAGGTGGCAAGGGATGGCACTGAGCACCCCCTGCCTGCCCCACGGCCAGGGTGCTGCCTTACTGCTGGTCCCATATGATGAGGTGGAAGAGGTATTTGTAGACGTGGGCCTTCCTGGTGAGGAGGGGGCTGCACAGCTCCTTGCCGCCATGGCTGAGGGAGCAGGAGAGGTAGAAATCTTCATAGCTGCAAGGGGAGCAGAGGGAGCTGTGAGCCGGGGGGGCTTTGCCTGGGGCAAGGGAGCCGACACCAAGGGGTTCAACCCCGCCATGGGGCAAACCCCACGCCAGTGGGGTGGGGAGGATGGAGGTGCTGCCCCTCTGCGTCTTCCCCAGGCTGGGCTTGGGAAGAGGGCTGCGCCAGGGAGGGGGTGCAGAGCCTGGAGCCCCCGTCCCCATCACCATATGCCACTGTGCATACCATCACACGGGGGGTGGTGTGGATGATGGGGGGGCCCTGCCATGTGGCAGGTGCCGAGCGACAATCCGGGGAGGGCTGCGGGGCGCCGGAGGTCAGGGGATGCCGGCATTTCCCAGGCTACCCGCTTTGTTCGGAGCCAGTCACCAGGGGGAATACATTAAGGGCAGGACAAAGGCGAGGGGTCCCCGGTGGGGTGGCTGCTGCTGGCGCCGCTGCCTCGCATGCCCTCCCCACGGTGGGCTCCTGCCGCCTGCCCGGACCCCCACCGTCCCCCCATGCGGGGCCGAAAGCGGGTACGGGCACCGAGGCACCTAACAAAGGAGCACGCTGCCGATGTGGGGTGAGGGCAGCCCGGCCCCGCTGCACCCGGGCCATCTGTCACATCCCCAGGGCGACGGCCAGCCCGGAGCAATGCTGCAACCCTGGGGATTTGAGGGGCTGGGAGGGGACAGCACAGCAGAGCCCATCCCACCCGCTCACACCCAGAGGCTCTGGCATCAGCTGGCTCTGAGCATCCCTCACCACCCATCCAGCACCAGCATCCCCATATTCCTGCCCTTTAGGAGGCTTGGGGTAGGTTAGCTCTTATTGCCTCCACGCCTGCTGAATATCTGGGACAGGGACACGCTCCTCAGCCACCCAGGAGAGGGATACCCCTGCTACGGTGTATTTAACACGGGTGTGAGCCCCAGGATGGGCAGACAGAGGCTGAGCAAGGTCCAGGCAGCTGCCCTTACCTGGCAGCCCAGGTGATGGGGATGCGGTGCGTGGCGTAGACAGTGAAGGAGAGCGGGCAGGAGAGCAGGCGAGCCTCCTGCACCACGCTGTGCTCCCGGCTCCCGTGCACAGCTGTCTGGAAGTCGGCGTTGAAGGTGCTGCAGTAGAGCTCAACCAGGTTGAGGATGGCGGCCGTCAGGCTCTCCACAATCCTCTCTGAAGGGGAGGTGGGAGAGGGGTGAGACAAGGCAGCTGCCGGCCCTGCTGCCCCCCACGATGTCCGTCTGGGCTGGGGTCGGGATGCTGGAGGGACCCCGGGGCTGGACGGCGGGCAGGTCTCCCCTGGGACAAAGTGGGTGAGAGGGAGAATTTCAAGCTTCCCATTTTGCTGAGTTCATGGGGAAGAACAACAGCCATCGCCTCCAGAAACCCTCTTTTCTTAACCAGAACGGTTTCAAACACATTTTTGGCCTTAATAATTGAGGGGGAGGGGTATGAGGATTAAAAGCACCAAGAACTTGAGCCCAGAAGGGGAGGAGGAGAACAGAAATACCTCGATTTTCCCTCTTGGCCAGAACATTTGGATCCTGTTGAGGAAAAAAAAAAGAAACCACAAAAGCAACATCAGAATCAGCCCCGCGCTGTCGGCGGGGAGCAGCTCGCCAAGCCAGCCGCTTTACGTAACCAGCCCGGGCTCCTCGGCTGCCAGAGCAGGCAGTGCGGCCAGGCAGCTGCCTGCTCCCAGCTATTGAGGAATTTTCCACGTGGTACAGCAGGAGGAAGGAGGAAAAGAAGTCAGACGTGAAAATGTGCTTCCCCTCTGCACCTCCTGGCTGAGCCTCCCGGTCCCGCACCCCGCAGGGACCAGCACCCCGGTGCCCATCACTTACCTTCTGGATTTTGGGCTGCATGCGGGAGGGGCAAGGGGGCATCTGGTTGAGGGCTGCCGTGATCTCCTGGGACTCCACGGCAGCCAGGGCGTTGCAGATGGCCATGACCGACTGGATCACCCGCTCCGCCTTCAGCGGGAAGTCTCCCTGGAGGGCAGAGAGGGGCTGACGCGGGACCCCCGGGCAGCCGAGGGGGCAGTGGCTGCTCCCCGCAGCCCACACACCATGCATGAGGAGGTGCACCAGCCCATGCCTCAGTTTCCCCTACTTTCACTGCCTTTCCCCTTCTCTGATGCATCCTTAGAGCCCCATAATGAAAAGGGGAAAAAGTCTGCAGCAAATAAGACAAGGTGGCCCCCAAAATGCCCCTTCCATCCCTGGTGCTCACCTCGGCTGCCAGGAAAGCATCCACCTCGTTGTGGAAGGTGTCGAAGAGGAGACTCAGGGCCTGCCTAGGGGACAGAGAGCAGAGCTCAGCCCTGGCCAGGTGGGCACCCGGTGCAGGGGGCCGGTCCCGCCATGCCCCTCTACCTGCTGATGGTCTGCTTGATGGGTCTCTCCTGCAGGTGGATGTAGTGGTTGAGGGTGGAGGGGCTCTGGTCATCATTCGCCTGGAGATGGAGAGATGCTGTGCCGTAGCTCGGCTGCGCATGGGTGCTCCCGCAGCAGGGAGGTGGCACGGGCATCCCCGCACTGCCCCCCACACCCAGGCACCCACCGTCCGGGCCAGGTCGCTGCGCACTCCCTTCCTCTTCATCAGCTGCAGGCGGATGTCGATATCGAACTTCCTGCAGTGCTGGATGTACTCGTGGCTGCCCAGCGCGTGCTTGCTGCGGGGACAGAAACGGCACGCTGAGTCTGCGGCCCCTCTCCATCCCATGCGATACCCCGAAATTCAACCCAGGATGCCCCATCCCAGTGCCCCACTGCAAGGCAGCGTTGGCTGGGGCTCAGCTGCGGCCGCCGCGCCTGCAAACGGACGTTCATGGTACCAGCTTGCTTGCGCTAGGAAACCTGAAGAATAAGCTATTGTTTTCCCTCCTTCCCCTGCGCTCTCCAAAGAGCCGTGCCCGGCCCAGCCGGCACAACAGAGCTGGGAGCGGGTGTGGAGGAGCCCGTCGTGCCCGAACCTGCCTGCCGATGCGTGGGAAGCAGAGTGCGGACCTGAGGAGCTGGAGGATGCTCCGGCTGACAGCAGGACAGGGGCAAGCCCTGGAGCAGGGGGTGACAGCCTGGTCCCACCGTGCCCACTGCCACGGGCAGCCCCCCTGGAGCGGGACCTGCAGAGCTCGCCATTCAGACCCACTTTCTTTGCCGGCTGCGGGGGAGAATGAGCTGATTCAGCCCTGGCCGGCGCAGCAGAGCCACGGGCACGGTGCCGAAGGGGTGCGGGAGGCTCCAGGCAGGATGGAGCTGCAACGGCAGGATGCAGCGGGGGGGTTGGGAGCGGCACCCCAAGGGGCTCACGGGGCTGCATGGGACAGGGACACGGAGTCCGATCGGCGCGTGGCCACCGGTGCCGCATCCTGCCCCGTGGCCAGGAGGACGGGGAGGAGGCGCGTGGGGAAGGCGCCGCAGGAAGCCTTGCCCGCAGCCAGCTGCACAGGCAGCAACGCGCCCACGGGGCTGGCATCCTGTGCACCCCTGCTTCATCCTGCCTCCTCCTGCGCCTTGCAAAAGCAAATGGGCAGCAAGTGACGGCAGCTCAGGCTGGTTTGCAGAGCTCAAGGGCCCGACCAGCTCTGCACAGAGGGTTTTGGCACTTCCAGCATCTCCTCCGCCAGGGGAAGATGTGGATGTGGAAAGAAAAGATCGGCAACAAAAGGGCTTTATGTCCCAGGGCTTTCTCAAATATCCTTTGAGGGCCCTGGGAGATACGGCAGCACCTGCCTGCACCAGCTCCCGGGGAAACACTTGCAGGGGACAGGCTGTCCCGCTCCGTGCCCAGGATGACGTTCCCTGCCAAAAAACCAGGAGGTTCATCCCTTTGGGAAATGTCCTCCAAGCTGGCTGGGTCTGTCCTGCAGCTGGGTGCTCCCTGGTAGCCCGGAGCCACCCACAGCAGAGGTTTGCTGTATAGGTCAGATGTATGGGAGTGCTGCTGTACCCACGGCTAGTTAACAGCTTGCAACCCTGCTGCGTGCAAGCACATGTGCACGCACATGCACACCTGCATACATGTGCACACACATGCACTGGGCTGCTCAGCAGCACGAGGGCTCAGCATCGATGGGAATAACCCCTTCAGGCGGCCAGGCCAGGCAGCCAGGAGCAGAGGCTGGGCTCCGCTTGCCCTCTGCACGGGTGCTGCGCAGGCTATCCTGGGCTGAGCAATTCCCAGCCGCCCCTTTAGGGCCTAAACCGGCAGCTCCTGGAGGCCATGGCAAAGCTCCCACAGATTTCCCACGGCACAGCCAGGCCCAGGGCAGCTCTCCAGCAGCGGGAGCTGGCTCGCTGCACCGAGCCGCCAGGAAGGACGGCATGTGCCTGTGCATGCATGGCTCCTGCATCTTCCTCTGCAGAGAGCTCTCCTGAGCCGCCCGATCCCAAAACCCCTGTGGAAATGAAGCCTTCCTCTGGGAAAGGCAACAAGGCAGGGAGGGCAGGAGGGATCTGTGCAGGTCTCAGTCCCCATCACCCATCCCCGGCTCTGCAGCCGAGGGAGCCCACCGCAGCCCTGATGCTCCCGTGCCCCCCACACCTGCTCCCCTACAACATGTCCCTTTTCCACCTTCTCCTGCAATTTAAACAGCAGGCTAGGAGAAGCTGGGCTGTGCCGCTCCAGCCAGTGACACGGCTGTTATTAATACTCCTCCAAAGAGCTTTTTTGGCAGCTCCCTGGTTTTCAGGCGCGCGGGGGTCAGCGTGACGGATACCCTGCCACTGGGAAAGATGCTCCCAACATGCTGCTTTTGGCAAGAGCATCGCCGTGGCTCGGGAGGCAGGAAACGAAGCCGAGAGGCTCCCGCTGTGCACGCCGGGATCAGCCCTGACCATCCATCACGCCCAACCGAGGCCACGCACGGGGCAAGCACGGCCGAGTGCGTGAGCCCCGGGATGCCCGGATTGCGTCGTGTCCCCCCCGCCCGACACTCACTTCTGCAGGAACTCCTCCAATCCGCAGATCTTGAGCATGAAGTCCTCGACATCGATGGTGTGCAGCTCGTCGTGTGTGTAGCACAGCGCTTGATAGATGAGCAGGTCCACGGTGGAGGAGCCTGCGGGGAGTGGGAGCAGCATCCTGAGCCCTGGGGATAGTGGAACTCCCCCCAGATCCTCCACCCAGGTATTGCTGGGGTCTGTCCCTGCTTCACATCACCCTGGGTCCCCCCCTGATTGCTGCAAGGGAGGACAGGCAAGCGGCTGTGCGGCACGGGACACTTACAGTCGCAGGTGAAGGTGAGGGGCTCCCGCAGGCTGTCACACACCACCGTCACCTTCAGGCTGACACCGTGGCCCAGCTGCTCGGGGCTGAGGTTGACGGCGCTCCACACCAAGCCGGTGAGGGAATAGTCCTTGGTGCTGTAGCCAGACCGCAGCCTGCGGAGGCAGGGACAGGTCAGAGATGCTGCCCTGCTTTGGATTTTGTCCCACTCCCCAAAACACACGTGTTTTGGGGTATTTTGCAGTGGGATGCTCCAGCCTTGGGATGCACCGAGAGCCCTGGGAAGGGCTTGGGCACAGCCGGGTACTCACACATCCAGCATGTGGCAGAAAGCAGCCACTTCCTCATCCCGCTCCTCGGAGACTTCGAAGAGCTCATAGCCGTTGGCAAAGGAGTGCGGCCGGGGGGCAACCTACAGGGCAGAGCACGAGCCCATCAGCCAGCTGCAGCGTCCCCAGGGGCTCCAGCCCACCGCCCACCCGGGACGGGGTTTGCCGGATCCCCACGTTAGAGCACCGGTCACCGAGAGCCTTTGCATGTCCCAGCGTTGCTGCGGCCAGGGAAAAGGCAGCTCTGCAGCATCACAGCAGGGGACATGGTCCAGCAAAGGAGGGGTTTGTGCCAGGCAGGCACCAGCCGCAGGACACATCACCCACATCTGCACCGGCACCTTCCCCACGCTTGGGAGAAGGGAGACCCGAGGTCTCGCTGCCCCCAGCCCCCTGTCCACAAAACTGGCCACTTCCAGCTGGTTTCCAAAAGCCCCAGCAGGGAGGTTCTCCAGCGGAGATGAGGGATGGGCAGAGACGGACCCGAGGATGCCGCAGGATGGGCAGGGACCGTCTCCAGGCCACCGGGGTGCTGCAGCAGAGCCCTGCCCGTGCCAGGCCCCGCACGCTGCTCTCCCGCCGCAGTGCCGGGGTAGGCGGCACCGCCGTGCCAGGCTCCCCCCGTGCCTGGGGGTCCCCGGGCCTCCATCACTCTTTCGCAGCGAACAATGGCCCCACTGTCAGAGCAATTAACCCAGCCAACAGCTAACAGGAGGCAGAGAAAGGCAGAGAACACAGCAGCCGCTAAAGACAATTTTAATGCTCTTTTATAATTAGTTTCTGGCGCCAAGAAAGCTGAGAGTGACTTACGTAGCCCCCGCCGGCAGTCCCCAGCTGCATCCCTCACTCCCCGGGGAGGGGGGACCCAACGAGGAAGGTGACTTCTCCAGTTATTTATCTCCTCCTCTTGCTGGAGGCAGGATGAGCCGCACCAGAGCTGGGGCTCTGCCCCTGCAACGGGCACCCCGGTGGGAACAAGGGACCTGGCAGCCCCGGGAGAGAGACGGCGGCAGCACCAGCAGCCCGCAATACCTCCATGCGCAGAGGGGAGATATCCCGCTTGCTGCTCGATGGAGGGAAGAAGGGAGCTGGGATCGGAAAGGATGTTGCGAGCCGAACAGGAAAGCGATCGCCCGGCTCTTGGGAGGAGACTCCCGACTCTTTCCGGCGGATCTTGCAACTTTTCGCGAGCTGGTGTCTGGACACGAGGGTGAGGAGAGGAGGCAGTGCTCGGGACGGCTGCGCACGGAGCATCCCACCTGCTCGGCAGCAGCAGGATGATGACCAGGTGGGACTTGCCCTTCTGCTTGGCTTCCCAGTCCTGGTTCACCTGCCCCGGAGGGTTTTGGCCACGACTACGTGATCCCACACCCCTCGGGGAGATGCGCAATCTGGAAAGGTCTTATTAACCCCCAGGGATGGTGTCTCAGGGCGCGGATGCCTCTGAGTGTGATGCACTAACAAGATTCTGAGGAGCCCCAGTGATGGGATAAATAAAACCAACCCGGCGCAAAGAAAACTCAGCAAAGCTGCAGGCACCCACAGCCCCATTCGCACCCTGGCACTGCGTTTCCAGCTCTCCCCAGCACCTCGGCTCCATCCCAGCCCCACTTCCAAGGCAGGGAGAGAAAAGCCTCTTACCGGGTCGATGGAGATCCTGCGGTTCTTGTTCGGTGCCAGATTCTTCCGGTTGCCGAAGCGGGAGACATATGTCCGTGGGGGGACCTGGGGGGGCATGGTCTTGCTCCGTGCCACCGGCTTGCCGCTCGATTCCTTCTCGAAGATGCTCCTGCCCTCCTTCCAGCCACGGGCAGCTTCCCGCAGCACCTCCGACTCATAGGTGGACTTCAGGTTGAGGCAGGTGATGGCGTCATTGATGCCACCGTAGTCAGCGATGCCGTAAGGGTCCTCCTCGGAGATGCGGCGGCCGAGCAGCTTGCCATGAGCTCGCTCGTGGGCTGCCGAGAACATGTTGATGTCCCTGGGCTGGGGTCCTTTGGAGGACGGGGGGGATCCCTTCCCCGAGTGCTGGCTCCCCTCAGGGGAGCTCCAGAGGGGATGCCGGGGGGGCAGCGGGGGTGGTGAGAGCTTTTTGGGGGAGCCGCCCCCACCTTCATGGGGTGAGGTGCCATTGAGCGGCTCCCCGAGGAAGTCCTCCCCTGACCCCTCAAAGATATACAGGTAGTCCCCGGCCAGGGGTCTCTTCAGCCAGGGCTGGGGGTCCGGCNGGGATGTTGTAGCTGAGCGTGGGGTCGGAGCCGGAGAGGCCACGTGCCGCTTTGATGCCGTCACAGCCGTTCCTCTCGGCGGGGTCGTCCCAGGAGATGAGGGGCCGGTCCCCCCGCTGCTTGGCCCGGCTCTCCTCCTTGTCCTGCCGCAGGCGGGAGAGCGCGTCGTACTCCATCTGCAGTGCCTCCGCCAGCGCCAGCTCCTTCCGGCTGATGCCCACCGACTCCAGGGACTTCCAGTGCTCCCCATCGCCGCGCGTGGCGGACATCTCTCTGGGGACCAGGACCCCTTCCTCCCGGGCTCAGGGGTCAGGAGAAAGCCATGCTGCACCGCCAGCCACCTGGGCGGAGGGGAAAGGCAAGGGTTAACGGCTGGGCAGGCTACGATAAGGAAGGTTGGCTAAGGAGGGTCCGGCTGGCAGCAGCCCGTGGTACAGCGGTACAGCCCTTCCTCTCTGCAATGGAAAAAAGGAAACGTTTAGGGGCTCAGCAATGCGACGGGTTAAATAAAGATTTTGCCGCTGCCTGCCCCCCCAGGACCCCGTGGCCACCAGTCAGGCAGCGGAGGCAGGGCAGGCAGGGCTGGTTGGCCCCGCAGCAGCTGCTGGGGCTATTGCTGGAGCCCGACGTATTTCCCCGAGGACAAAATAAGACGCAAAGCAGGGAGGGCAGTGGGGCCAGCGCCTGCAGCTGGGGCTGACTCAACCTGCAACCCCGCTGCCGCAGGGAGCCTGCCCCCGGCATGGGCTTCGCAGTGGTGCCGATGCTCCAGCGGCGTGCCTAGGACATGGCTCTGAGCTGCCTTGCTCATCTCGGGACCATCGCAGCTTTGAGAAAAAGACAGCCTCCGCCAGCAAAACTAGGGCTTTTTGAAGCAGAAAGGAAAAGATGAGAGAGAAGGGCAAGGAAGGGACAAGACAGGGTGCTGCCCCCCTCGCCCCGACTGTGCCCATGGGGGAAGAGGATACTCAGTTTGCAGCAGCCCGGGCAGCGAGGCACCAACCTCCCGTGGCTGGTCCCGAGGGTTTTACCTGGCAGCACGCCGCTCCCTCCCCATCTGAGGGCCGCAGCATCCCATCCCCAAACCCCACTTCAGCAGAAGGAACCGGGCACGGCTCGGGACAGCCGGGAGAGCCCACTGCTCACCAGCTCCCACTGCTATTCCCCAGCACCGACCAGTCCAGGCTGCTTCAGCGAGCAAGAAATGGGGCACAGTGATGGGGACCCGGGCATCACGCTCGGCTCTAATAACCACCAGCAGCCCCAGCCCCCTTGAACGGACCCGTGGGTCCCTCTGAGCCTCTCCGCAGCGCCCGGTGCTGCACAGCCTCCAAACCCAGCTTTCTGCAGCATTCAGCTGCATGAGCAGAGAGGCGAAACAGTCAGACTGGAAACCGCTCCCTGGCCCCCAACCAAAACCCGCGGAGGGCGGTGACCGCAGCGGGGGCTATGCTCTGCCCCGCCAGCACCACGCTCCCCGGGGAAGGATGTTTCACCTCCTCTTCCCTTCCTAGCAAAATAAATAATGAAGTGGATGTTAAACAGAAGAGTGGAGCAAGCCCAAAGCCCCTGGAGACGGCCGGCACTTGAAATCTCTAGAGCTGAGAGGCAGCTGAGTGTTTTCGGGCTCTGGCTAGGGCTGGCTCATGAGCCTCAGCACGGGGAGGACACGGGACCTCTGCCACCCAGGGCTCTCCTCTGCCCCACACCGCTCGTTCTGCACCGCGCAGGGCTCTGGCTGATGCTCTGATTTAGGGTGAAAGGGTCCAACCGCCCCTTCCCGGTGATTGCAAGCATTTTTGCTGGAAAGCGCTGCTGGGGGCTGCGGGCATCGCTGAACCCGAGGACCTTCCTGCAGTGCCCATGGCGGGGGGAGCCTGCACTTGCGGAGCAGAAAAGCCCTTAACCACGAAGTGCACGAGCGGGGAGAGGACTGGCAGACCCTGCTGCTGCCTGCTCTGACCCCCAGTGATGGAGGAGCCCATCTGGCATGACACGAGCCCCCACATCCCACCCCATGGCACGGGGCAACAACCTCCAGCCTGGGCTACGCCAGCGACCACCCTTCTCTGGCACACAGCACCCAGTGAAGCACCACCATCATCACCAGGCTGGTCTCCGCCGTCCCGTCCCATCCCAGCCCGGTTACTGATTATTGCCTGCAGCAGCCCCCCCGAGACACATCACCCCCTCCCCACCTGCAAACAGGCCCTCCTGACCCTGGGGCTGTGCAGGACCAGATGGCTGCTAATTAGCCCAGGCCAGGCTTCGCCTGCTGCAAACATTTCCCGCGAGCGAGGTGGGTTTGACCCCCTCACTGGCACGGGTCCCCTCTCGGCCCCACCAACACCAGGCTGGCCGGACACCTCACTCAACCGGCTTCTTTGTGCTCTGTAACTGGAAAAATGGCTTGAGGGGGGGGGCAGGCTGTAAATGTTCCCTTCCCTGGCATTTTGGACCCTGCCGGCAGCCGTGGGCTTTTCCCGGAAAAACAGAAATCCCAAAAGCTGGCAGTCCTGGGCTTCTGGAAGCTGAACAAAGAAAATCTGCTTTTAACCCAAAAGCAATAAAATCAAACCGATTTTTGTGGCTGACAAAGCCACAAACCCATTCTCTTCTCCAAGAGAAGCATCTGCATCTTGCTGACGTTTGGAGCAGAGAAACGCTCCCGCCTGGTCGAGCCGAAGCTCCCGTGTGTGCCGGTGGGATGCAGCCGGACCTGCCCCGGGGCAGCAACAGCAAACCTGGTCCTGCCTCTGCTGTGAGTCGGGTGGGCACCGTTGGAGCGGCCGGGACATGGGGATGGGGAGGCAGGCTCAGCCTGCGCCGGGCACGGCAACCCCGCGGTGCCAACATCAGCTGGAGAAAGGCCATGCAGGAGAGAGCTGCATGCAACCTGGGGGATGTCACCTCGGCTGGGGACACCATGAGCATCCACGAGCAGGCGGATCGGCCCCTTCCCTCCCGAGCCGGTGCAGAAGCCGGACCGAGGCAATGCAAATCCACATGGAAGCGCCCCAAACTCTCCTGGTCACCCTCCAAGTCCTCGACCAGGGGCAGGACCGATGCTCAACCAGCCCCTCCCGCTGCAGGCTCCTGCTCCTGGGGGTTTGGTGTGCGGCTGCCCACGTTTCCACCGAATGCCTCTCTCCCCGCCAGCAGCCTGTTACAAAAATTACCCAGGACTGCGAGCTGTGGGTTAAGTCTCAGCATGGGAGCTCCCGAGGCAGGAGCCGAATTCCAGAGGGGCAGAGACAAGCAGATTTTTTCCTCTTTAAAATACTACAGCTAATAACATAGGGATAATTTTCTGACTTTAAATTTCCTGGCATTTGCCACAGTCACGTCAGCCTCAGGAGACCCATCCAGCTTGGGATCCCACCTTTCTGAGAAATGCCTTGCTGTGCTGAGTTACTGTGACTGCAGCACACAGCTCGGCTGGAGGCACACAGGAGGGAAAACCACTTGTTCACTGGAAACCTTTTGCCCTAAGCCCCGAATTATGGTTTAACACAATTTTCTGCACGGTTTGCACCAGCGTGGCCCCGTAAGGGAGACTGCAGCCTTGCAGGGAGCCACACACAGGCACCACATCCCTCGTGTAACCCACCAGCAACCGCTGCTCTGCTCTGCGTGGCCACATCTGCAGAGTGGAGGGATGTTTTCCCATTGATGCACTGCCCAGGTACACAAAGCCAACCTCCTCTCGGGGACAGCCCTCGAGAACATCAGTGCTGAGACCAAAGGCCAGCAAAAGCAGCTCCAAATCCTCTTTCGGGAACCTCTTGCATTTTTAAACGTGATTTCAGAGCATCTGCTGGTTGCAGCATGGCCCCTCGTCCAGCACCCAGTGTCAGCACCCTGCCTGCCAGCCTGGCCAACACACCCCCGGGCTCCGCAGGCCCTGGGGCACTCTCCCGGGATGGGAAGGAAAGGGAGGCTTGGGGTGAGGCTTTCACGCCTGCATGCTGGCAGATCCCGCAGAGTTTATTTTTCAAATACCAAAATGGTCAGATCCACCCAGGAGCAGTCCAGCCCGACGGCAGTGGTTGGGTCCCCCCTCCGAGGGCTCGGGGCTGTTAGCCCCCTCCAAATCCCTCCACACCAGCCGGTCTTGCTCTGCGGTGGCTCTTGGGGACAGACTTTCTGCAGGGCTTTGGGGCAGAGGATGCATGGGCTCCCTGTAGGGCTCTCCCTGTCCCGACACCCAGCATCGGTGGGACAGGGAGGGACGATCTCAGCCTTCGTGCAAAGGGCTGAGCATGAGGCCGGGAGGAAGGCGAGGAGGGCTGGGGGGGACCCGGGAGGAGCTCAGCACCGCCTGCAGCCACCCTGCGCCCACCCCTGCTCCTGGCAGCTGAGCAGCACCTGCTTGGCGTGGGGAGGGACGAGGGAAGCCGAGCAGAAAATAGTCCTATGGGATCCCACGGCAGAGCAAACGCCGCAGCTCCTGGGGACGGAAGCCCAGGGCAGAGCTGCTGCGGCTGGTGGGGGTTTGCTGCGCACCCCCGGCTCTCCCCATCCCTCCCTCCCTCCCCTCTCCCTCGCAGGCAGCTGCGTTGGGAGCGGATAGAAACGTCCGAAGCATCTGGGAAGACATCAAACATCTGAGGGCGAGGAAGCAAAGCAAGCCCCGGAGGGGCACCTCCCCGGGGTGTGGGAGCCGGGGATGGAGGTTATGCCTATCAGGGGAGACAATTCACACCCATTTATAATCCGGCGGAGGGAGGAGCGGCCCTGAGAAGGATAAAGCAGGAGCCTTCACCTCTGGGGCTGCGGGTCCATCCATCCATCCTGCCGCTCCCACTGAACAGGGCGAGCCGCTGCGTTCCCAGCCACCGGAGCGGCCCCTGCCCAGCTAGGAGGATGGCGGGGGCTTCCCTGCCTTGGGGACATGGAGCCTGCTCCTGGCTGTGTCCCCAGCCACATGCCATCGCTCCCCGCTGCGCGTCACAGCACATCGTGGGGTGACGAAGCTTCACGGACACACTGGATCCCGGAGCCGCCCTCCGGCAGCGGGGATGCTCCTACATCTGCGAGGCAGAGCCAGCCCCTCATCCCGTGCAGCTCGTGGCATGGGGGGCCAGCTTCCCAGGGCCCCCTACCAGCTCCAGCACCCCCGAGAGCAGGCGGGACCCAGCTCTCCCCACTCCAGAATAAATTCCCTGGTCTCAATTCTCCTCTTCCCCTCCAAAATGGGAGGGAAACGGGGCCTTTTGTTACCTCCTGGGCAACGTCATGACCAAGGAAAGCCCTTTGGGTGGGTCTCCAGGTGGTGTTTCAACACAGCAAACGCCGGATTTTCATCCCAGTTTGGAACTGGAGGTCCAGAGAGGGAACCTGGTCTCAGAGGTCATTGAAAAACGAAACTGAAACCCAGAGCGTTTCATCCTCGGAGCCACACTCAGCGCTGCCGAAACACCACCCATCAACCCAAAACCCAGCAAAACCAACCAACGCTCCAGAAGTGCTCGCAGGGAAAACGGCATGATTCCCCCCCAAAACTGATCCTGACAGACATTTTCAGGGAACTCTATTTGTTTTCCCCAGTTTGCAGACAAAAAGCCAAACTCCAAAAGCCGAGGGGCTGCGCTCCTGGGAGCCGACCAGCTGGTTTCCAGACGGGGTTTGGAGCTGGCTCCCCCCACCAGAAGCCATCGCCAGCATTTCTCAGCAGGGCGGTAGGAAGGGCCCGGAGCTCATCCCTGTCCCCCAGGATCCAGCCCCGCGGCCGTGGTCCCTGCACCAGGCTGCGGCCCCGCTTCGCTCCCCGGGAGCCGCCCTCACCACAAGCTGGGTGCGAAGGACACGGCTCCTTCCACGCACCCCAAAGCCTCCCATCGCCGGGGCAGATCTGCAGCACTCGCCACTGCAACATGAAGACCTGCAGGATCCAGCCAGTTCATTATGTGCAGCAAAATAAAACCAGGCAGCTGCTGTCCCGCGCACACCAAGCTGAGCAAACGCCTTGAAAACAACCAGTGCCACTTGCTTCCAACCTGTTGCCTTACGGCAGGAGTTTCTTCCTCTTCAAGCTGATATGTCTCCTATTAATAGCAGAGCAAAGTCCAGTGCGGTCCAAGCTCTCTGGAGGAGGCAGGATGTGAAGCTGGCTGATGCCAAAGGCTCTTTCATAATTTTTCTACGTATTTCCACCCTCGGGAGGAAATCCTGCCCCAGGAAGATGGATCGGGTTTGGGATGGGAGAGCCCCCAACTCGGGGTAGCCGAAGGAGGGAGCTCTGCAGAGGAACCACCCAGAGCCCTGCGCGGTGGGAGCTGAGTCCGCAATGGGGACAATGGAGGGGGCAATTGGGTGTCCCAGCCAGGCGTGGGGCAGGAGGCAGTGTGGGTGGGGGGAATGTCAGAGCCCCCCTTCGCAGCGAGGTGTGACAGCCACGTGCTCGGCCGCACAGGAGATGTTGAACCTCACCCAGCATCTGCGAAGTGAGAAGGTCGCAGGGAGGAGCGAGGGTGGGACCTTTCCGCAAAGCCATCCACCACTGCATCCTCCCCAGCGTTCCCATGTGGCAGCTCCGGGCCCCACAGCAGCTCCGGCTACGGGGCCATGACACCCCGTGCCTCCTCCGCTCCCCGGCCCCGGGGCACACCCGCAGTTGGACTTTCCAAATTACTCAACCCTTGCTGCTCCAGCACCCAGCGCCCACCCCCAGGGGCAGGTTTTCTCGGTGCTCGGCGTCCTCGGGGGATGCTGGCGGTGAGGCTCTCCCCGGCACGGCAGCTCTGGCACTCGGCTTTTATGCAAATCTTGGCTTCCTCCATGGCGAGCGCCCGGCACGGCATGGCTGGCTGCGCGACGGCACGGGTGTACGTGCACCCAGCTGCACACCGGCCTGCCGGCAGCGATCCTGCACGCAGAGCCTGCACGGGGGCTCAGCCAGGCAAGGAGGGGCTGGAGCCCTATATACGCTCAAGACAGCTTAGCAATGTAAAGCACAGCACCTCCCTGGCCTCGGCACATTCCGCTGCACCAGCACCCAGGGGAAGAGTCCTGCCCGCACGGCAGAGCTGGGATGGGCTGGCAAGTGGCAGCGTGCCACCCTCCCTGCCCATGCTGCCCTCTGCCTCACAGCCCAGCGGTCTGGGCGAGCCCCCGGGGGTGGACCCTGCTGCTGTGATCGCGGCTATATCTGTGCCACACGTTCCACAGGGTTGTTCCCTGCTGCCACGGGGCTCTCCCCGACCCAGATGCTCCCACAGCTGAACCAGCGGGGTGCACTGAGGACATGCAGCAGCCGGGGTGCACCCCCCTGCCCACAGCACCCTGTTGGGGTGCAGGGGGCCTGCTGGCCCCACACTGCATGGCCAGACCCAGCCCAGTCTGCAATGGGAACCAACTCCTTAGGCTGCTCAGCCCTGCCCTGCCCGCAGGATTTACACGCCGCGGGAAGACAGCTGCAGCCCACGGACACACCGCGGACACAGGCCGGACATACGCAGCTCCTCCAGAGCACCCGACACGCAGGGAAACACCTCACTTGGGACGGGGCCGTGGGATGCTGCTGCTGCTCCAACACTGGTGGTCCCTCGCCACAGCTCAGGACCGTGGGAGCCCCAGCCTCGCCAGCACCCCGGCCTCGCACACACCTCCCCTGCCCCGCAGCCCAGGGTGCCAGCGTGCACCGGCTGCACACACATCCTTAGTGTGCATCCAGGCAACGCTCGCACACGCACACGGAGCACCTACTTACACTGCAGCACACAAGGAGGGCTGGTGCATGGCTGCTGGGCTGGAAAGGCAGCTTCTTTCGGCTCCCAGCAGCGACACGGATCTTCTCCCCAACCTTGCTTCACTTGGTATTTAGGAGGGTGCTCCCAAGGCGAGGTGGGGCCGGTGCCTCGCCGGGGCAGTTAGCCCGGGAAAGCCGGGTGCCCCATTTGCCAGGCAGGTTTCCCTCACCCCACAGCTCCCCACTGCCCCGTCCCTCCCGCTTTGGGAGGAAAAGATCAATTTTTCTGATCATGCTGGTGCTAGTTCACCCCGACCCAGATCCCGTGAACAATTACATTCATGCTTGGCCTTATACACATGAATAGCTGTGGTTAAGTCAATATATCTCCTTTGCTTAGGGGCAATAGCTCGCATATCTCTAGAGTTTACTGTTAAATACTCGCATGAGCATTTCTGCAAGTTCAAGATCCAGAGCACCGCACCGCAGGAGCGGAGGGAGCATCGCAGCTCGCCGCAGCACGCCCAGCATCCTCAGAAGCGCTTTCTGCCCCCACGCACGGTACCTAGAGCCCATGCCTGCACCGTGGCTTTGGTGGGACGAGCTGACCCTTCCCGGCCGCACACGAGCGCTGGCTCGTCCGTGTCCCTGTCCCCATCCCTATCCCGGCGGGGGGACTCTGACATGATGGGAAAGAGCAGAAACCCCAGCCCTGCCTCTCTACTTTGCTGACGGGCAACTTTGCAATTTGATGGGAACCGTTTCATCGTTCTGCTCATTAAAAAAAAAAACAAACCCAACTTTCCGGACCCCCCCCCGGCCCGACGGTGCATTTCAAGGGACCACCCTGGGGGTGCAGCGCCGGGCTCCCCCCCCCAGCTCCGGGGCTTTCGGGGTTTTCAGTGCTGGAAAACAACAAGGCTGGGCTGGGGAAGCGACTCAGAGCAGCCCCGTGCGCGACCCACATCTCCTCCCAGGAGGTGAAATGATTTATAGGTGTATATATAAATTACTACGTTTTTTTAAGGAGAAAAACCCGGAAC
>WAAD01005988.1:357333-380411 GCA_013389945.1 Fregata magnificens
GTCCCGGGGGCGGCGGGGCCCGCGGTGCCGGTGGGAAGGGGCCTGGGGGAGCGGGAGCCTCGCAGCCGGCTTCTGACACCGAGGGGATGTCCGTCTGCGTTTACAGCCGGAGGAACAGTCACCGTGTCTTACCTTGAAAGCATTTCTGCTTGAAAATTATCCTCACGAGTTGGGGGGGAAAGGGGGGGGGAAATTCCCAACTCAAGATCCCAACCTTCCCGTTTAACTGAAGAAGTCGTGTTTCAGTAGCATCATCCTGCCGAGTACAGCGGTGCTGCGCACCGTTCGCTTAGCTGCGCTGGAAGCACAGCAAGGGCTCTGTCTTCATGAAGTCGTGCTCCGGGAGCTGTGCCACTGCTGTTCAGAAACATGATTCCAACCTTTAAGTATTATTCTAATTATATTTCCTGCTGAACACTTTTAAGGGCATCTTACTGCCTGACAGCTTATGGTTTGCAGTTAGCTGATGCTTGTACCCTCTGTTCCAGTAATAGGAGGAGACGGGACAAGCGTTTCTGCATTATTGCATCTTTTCCAGAGCACACTTTTTACTTCCTAATCTTTTGCATATCTAATGGTTATCTGCAGCATTGATAACTTTAGCTGCATTTAGAGTAAAAGTTTCAGAGAAATGTGGTATGACCAGACTACGGCAGAGAGCTGACAGGCACTGTTTGTTGCCATGTGTCATCTCTCACACCATGCTTTTAACCTTAAACGCTGCCAGAGGCTGTGCACTTTAACAGTTGGACGTAGCTGCTCAGCTAAGTGCAGCGTTACCAACAAGGAAGTATTTTCAGGGAGGGATTAATAACTCAAAGATCAGATGTGTAATGTTGCACGCTTATTAAACGGATGGACTTTAAAAGATGGTCCCTAGTTTCTAGGCTGATCAGTTCTGACACATCCTGTCTGGGGTAGTGCAGAATTGAGGGCTGTTACAAGAACTTGGACTGCTTTCTGCTCCGGTATTTGTTCATTTAATGCTCTCCAGCAGCTCCAAGTTGCTGCGTTGCCAGCACAGGTGGCCCTGCTCCAAGCAGGGCAGTGTCAACTGTTTCTGCCAGGTAGGTCAGGTGCCGAGCACTGCCCTGCGTTACACCTACTGCTAGCAGACTGCACGGGAAACGTGCTGATCGAAAAGGGTTAAAATTCATATCCCAAGTGCCTGCTTCTTCAGAAGCGTACTGTGGACTTTGTGCAGCAAACAGACATGTAATAGGACTTTGAGTGAATGCCTGTATATTTAGCAACTCTGTAGGAGTAGAGCAAAAGCCCCTAGATGTTCAGCGATACGCAGACTCGTAAGTGAAACATCATGCAGCTAGTCCGGCTGAAGATGTGATTAAAATACGGGCTTTTCTCATTTTTCACTGCTGCAAAAAATAGGTGATTATTAGAACTTATGAGTCAAACTGAAGCTAAATTACTTTGCTCAACACCAAAGAGAAAGAAGTCACAGAAGTCTGTGACGGAACAGTCAGCACAGTCATTTCAGGGTATTAGATAGCCCTTACCTGGTGAAGAAGCCTGTTTTCATGATCTCACTACTGCTTGCTCCATGGTTGAATGTGTTAAAATAGTGATATTGTTTTGACATTGCCTTAAGGAAGTATCTGCTATTGGGAAAAGCGACCCCAAGAAAAGCCCAATTTCATCTGTTAAAATAGAGGTAAATGGAAACAAGGGTGTGCACGGTGGGGTGGAAGTGCTGCCCCATTCCAGACATCACCAGCAACAAATACTGTCAGCAGCAGCTGATTTAGGGAGATTTGCAGAGCAATTTGCTAGTGTGCCTTTAATTGAAACGATCAGGTTTGTTTTTTCTCCCGCTTAACATGTTTTGCAATAAAAAGTGTTGCATCACATTTGTATTTGTTAACTACTAACATTTATCAAAGGTTGGCTAATTTTGGTGCATTATTGGCAGACCTTTGGGGAGCAGCACACAATTCGTGGCAGATGCATCACGTCAGCAACAGAACTCATGTCAGGTGAAATTAAGAATTAAAATGGTTTTTGTATTAGAAGATCTGGATTTTTCTCCAGAGCAGTTGCCAAAAAAGGACCTCTTTAAAATCAGTGTTTCGGCTAAATTTTAAAAATAGTAGCCCTGCCTTTTGTTGCCATAAGTAAGGCATTAAAGGACTTCTCCGTAGTGAAATTGGGCTTTTCTCTGGATACTTTTCCTAGCAGAGGATATTTTTCATGATTGAATGCCCAGTCAATATCAAAGCAAAGAATTAGAGCACTTAACTGAGCACAGGACAGCAAAAATTGAAGTCAAGCAGTCTATGAAGTGTGAAATCTGTTAAATCATGTCATTCACAGCCCAGTTTTCTCTCCTGCTGCTGCTTCCCAGCCAGAAGCCCCCAGATAACCAGCCAACACTTGCAAGGTCTCATGGAGTAAAATCATGACAAGGCAGCACTTGGTGGGAGTGGAAGGGCAACTTGATGTTTCCTTCTCTCAAAGGACATGTATGAACTCGCTGGGAACACAGTGATGTTATCAGGTGAAACGTATGGCCCAGAGAAAGGTAGAAGCACTGTGACAGCATTGATGGGGCTAAGGATGTAGTGAGACATTGTTTACAGGGAGGAGTAATGGTGTTTCTGTCACAAGCCAGGTGGGCAGAAGGACTGGCAGGCATGAAAACTCCCAGGGACTCACACTGATATGGACAAACCTAATTAGGTCCAACTCAATTGTCAGATTAGTGCTTGTTATAAGCCTCACCTCCAGGGATGCTCTCTATGTGATACTGCAGATGAGACTGCAAGTTTGTTTTCAGTAGAAATTTTGCTTTATTTGAAAGCATGAAAAGGGATGATGCTAACTGAGGGCAAGACTTAAATGTCAGACCTTAACCCACTGTTGAAGTGAGCTATTACGGAGTTTGGCACACCAAACAATAATGTCTAGTTTACACTCCCTGCTGTGTTTTCACTTTGCACAGAAGTTAGAAACTATATTCTTTCCTTAAAAGGAGACTTTAAAGGAAAAACAGAACTTGAATTAGAGGTTTATCTTCAACTTTTCAGACACTGCTATCAAGAAAAGTCCGTGCACCCTATGCTTGCCCTCTCCTGGATCTGTTGAGATCTTTTGTCTCAAACCTTTTGTTCTGCAAGCATCAAAAGCTGTGGTCTAGTGGGGTTTTGATCTCTTAGGAGAAGGAACTTTTACTCATGAAACAGGCAGATTGCTTGTTCCTATAGTGTGTATGACCATATAAAGCATTCATGTGGAAAAAAATGGTTAGTTCATGACTCCTTTGTGATTCATGGTTTCCTCCAAGTCATTACTCTGGTTCAGTGTCATTTTCTTATATATGTAGCTTCAGAGCTATAGAGGGGAACAGCAGTAAGTTCCCTGGTGCTTTATTCACTTGGCTGCAAGTTAGTTTAGACACTTCCAGGCTTGTGAGGTAAAATATTTGGCATAAAATAGGTGGGAAGAGAGTTGCAGGGAAGTTAAATAAGGCTCACTGAGCAAGAAGCTTCTCAGTTTTCTAGGAATTTCCACCATTTGTGTTTCTGGCCAGCCCATGTAGAGAGTGTGGTAACATAAGTGATATTTTCTGTCTTGGCAGGAAAATGGCTGGTGGCTGCTTCCATAAATCTTGGGGTACCTACAGCCTAGAAGTGTTTTAGAGCTTGCATGCTTGGGAAGATAGCATTCAGTAATCCCAAGATTAATTTCTAATTAAAGGAAGTTAGTAATACTAAGAATCAAGCTTACTAAAAATACAATTTATCTGTAAAGACTGGAGGCAAGGCACTAACTTGCCTGCCTTTCTGTAATAAAACCAGTATTGAAACAGTTAAAGCGATCTTTACTTGACACTCTTAACCCAGGGGTAGCAGAGCCCCTTTCCAGGAATGCAGGGTGGAGAGGAAATCCACTGCTTCCCCCCCCTTGTCTGTTTTTTTCACACCAACTCAAGCTCTAATCAGAAGCTGATTTATTTCGTGACTCCCTTTCCTGACTAGATCAGTTGGAGGCAGGAGCGGTTTTTGAAAGAGCGACTCAGAGCCCAGAGCATCAGCAGGACCGGGAGCCCAGCCAGGCGTGGCAGAGCTCCTGGGGAGGCTTTACTGGGCACCCTCCAGGGCTGCTGGAGCTGCTCTCCTGCACAGGGACCTGCAGACTCTTCTTGGCAGGAGCAAAGGGACTGCCTGGGAAACCGAGGCAGCAGCTGGCCCATCCTAGTGATACTCCTTATAGCAGAGAAGTTCAAGGTTGGTAAGTTAGTCTGCAGCTAGTACAAAGTACAGCTCAGCTTGTAAAGGATCCTGTGGGGAGTTTGTGTTGCAATGTGCTTGGCATTATCAAGTAGAAACCTTAGTTAAAATTTAAGACACTGATAACATGGAAGTGGTTTTAGCTGTTATAAGTCACTTTGAGTTACTACCTAGATCTTCTCACTATCAATGTTATTTACCAAACTTGAACCTTTGATATGCTTTAATCAAGTTTTCCTAAGTATTGAGATACGTTTGATCTTTGGGAACAATTCTATTCCTGATAATGCCTTACTTCAGAGAAATGTAATGCTGTAAGAACTATCAGAAGCCTCTAAAAAGTCATTATGAGTCCTTTTTAATAGACAGGGCAGGGGAGGGATAGGAGTTGAACAGTTACCAGCAGTCTGTAACTTGAATTGGTGCTAAAGCTCAGATTTTTGTCATTGCTGACATTTCTGCACTGCCTGCTAGATAGATGTTCAGCCTGTTTTGTCTACACCTAAACTATTTGGTTACATTCCTCAGGCATAAGTCTGGCTATTTTGCTAGTATTCACTTTTTAATGTAGCTAATCATACTGGCTCACATTCTTTATAACTGATGTAGTGGTAACAGATTCGTTTACTATATCTGGAAAATTCTATGAAAGACAATTTAGATATTGCTTTGAAAGTTTTTGGCTTCACATTTTCAAATCTAATTTAAACTACTGCATGGCTTAAGAGTTGACACTTCTCCAGATTCCACACAGTAAAAAACTTTCCCAAAGTTGCATCTGTGTAGGCAAATTCAGGAGCCAGTCTTTTTAGTTCATCTCATGCTCTAGCCTTAAGTTTACCAAAATGGCAGTTGCAGGGCTTGTTTTGGTATTACCTGCAGAAGTGGACCTGGATTCACATTGAAATGGAGGTTTTATTGTAACTAGGTCCAGGGACACACAAGAATTTTACAGATATATTGGTCTGAGCTTTAGTGCTGAGACTAAGAGGTCAAGACTTAAGTTCCTTCTCCACCGGGTTCAAGTTACTTTCTTTTTCAGTGGCTAGTTAACTTACACCATCTTTTCTCTTTAAATATAAAGAGGTTTTCAAACCTGTTGTGTGGGGTAGATTAAATTGAATTGTGCTGTGAACATGAGTCATTACAGATCATTCTGCATATGAAGCTGTGCTCTTTGGGTTGATACTGAAACTGATAGAGCTTGACAAATTCAAATAGCTGCAGGACTTCCCCTTTTGTTCCTTTCCAGGAAAGGATCATTTCACCTGCTCAACCAGTAATGCTGTTAAAACTGTTAATTTATAGCCTGCATCTAGTTACTTGGGATGAAGGCTGCAGCAGCTTTAGCAGGTTTTCAGCTCTTGAAAAAGCAGGTGGGGAATGTGTTAATCATTGCCATCAGCACTGACTGCTCCTTTTGGGCAGTCAGGGGGTTGCTGTCTTGTGAAGATTTCCATTGTGGTTGATTGTGACTCAGCTTCTATTTCCCCACCTCTGACTCAAGGATTTCACCATGTTAAGAGTTTGCCAGTGGCCTGATGGAGACTGGCAGTTCCCTCGAGCTGGCAGGTCCCCAAGTTCCTCGCCATGTTGTGCCACTCCTAGAGAGAGGCAGAGTCAAAGCATCCTCAGTGCCACAGCAGATCTGTCCCAGTTATTCTCACACAGCTGTTTGTCAGGCACTGGGCAGCTGGATGCAGCTTGGGTAGGACAAAGCAGATCAGTTTGGACAGATCAGGTGAGGGGCACAGTAACTTCAGCATTATACAGCAGGCATTTAAGATATGCATGCAGGGCTAATTTTAAACACTGGTTTCCTGAAGCTTCTAAGAAGTGGAAGTGGTTAAACTCAAGACCAGGTTTCTCAGCTTAACTGGTGCATGAACCTTCTCATTTGTAGGTTTGTGCTATAGACAGCTAATCACTGCCACAATGACATCTTCCAGCTCTGCCCAGCATCCAGCAGCTGAGAATGCCCGCAGAATCACACTCGGACAAGTTAACCAGGTAATTATCTCTCCCACTTCACTGCTTTCTCCTCACTAAAGCAGTGATTTCTTCCATCAAGACAAAGCTCTCTGAGTATATTTAAGTAAGAAGAATTTAGCCTAATGGAGTAGGGCTTTTATCCTGAGGAACTGTATTAGCTTTCACTATCACATCAATGATTTATGAACATTTTAAAGGGGGAGGAGTGGAAAAAGCAGTTAAAACTGGCCACACAAGAAATTGTACAACACATTTTTGTGCTGGACCTGTACTTGAAGTGTTCCACGTACAGCATTCCTCCTAGTGCTGGACTACTTGTGACAGTTGTATTTGAGCTTTGTAACCTTGTACACTGAACGCTGTCTAGCTGGTAATGCATCCCCATGCCTTTTTTGGAGTCAGCTTGGGTAAGTACTGAACACGTAGTAGTCACATTATTGACCATTCCTAGAGTGTCCCCAGACAAAAGGTAGACAACTGCCTCACCTAGCTGTGAGCCAAGGCCAGAGTGGCAGGTGTGTGGTTTGAGTATGGCTCAACACCATGTTGACAGCTAGAGAAGAGAAATTTGCAAACAATAACAGTAGAAATCTGGTCTAAAAATCAGGAAGGTTTCTCCAAGACAGGCATCCAACCTTCCCAAGCCTATTAATCGGAAAAAGTGTTTCCACAATATAAGGGGATGTGGTAGGAGTAGAAATAAGCTGATGGGAAGTTGAGAGATCCTCCCATTTGAGGCTTAATTTAGAATCCATTTGAGGCTTAATTTAGAAGCTTTGAAATGTAGCCAAGTACTATGCAGAATTGATGTATATGCGTATTTATTCAACTCACTCTGCATGAAAAAATGTGAATAGGTTCTGATATTAGTAGCAAAATATTGATTGTCAACACTTGGTGTCCTAGGCAGTACAGAATAAACACTTCCATTTTGGCTGTGCAGTAGTAGCAAAGGGCCCATTTTAAAATGATCAAGCTAACTAGGTTACTTCTTTAATCAGAAAGAGATGTATAAGAAGTTACTTCAAAATCCATTTGAGAGTGGTCATTAGAGAAATGTAAACACATAATTTCATCTTATTAAAAACCATGTGCTGATACAAGCACTTATTTCAGTTGTGCTGAGCTTTTTCCTAGTGAAAAAGCTGTTGTTGAGAAAGAGACTTGGGGCTGGACACAAGCTGTTCTGTTTAAGCTTGAAAATGCATTTAACAGACATAATAATGAGAAAACAGGCAGACCAGACACATTCACAGAGGAGATGATTTTTTTTTTTAACAATATTAGAAAACAGTAGAACAAATACCTTGCCAAGATACTGTCAGATAGCTCAGTGACAAATTACGTTCGTGACAAGCAACCAAAACCTGCTCTTACCTTGTGCAGGAAAATGGTGCTGCAAGCTTAGGCTGTCTCTTGAGGAGATGTTGTAGGGCTGCAAGCAGGCTCTACTTCTTGGAGAAGGAAGTGGGGATTGCAGTTGCATTTATATAGGCAGAATGGAGGGGTGGGTGTGAGACACAGGTGAACCCACCTAACATTGATAGGTAGGGGTCTTTCCTGCCTAGCATGGATTACATGCCTTGAGAAAGCATAAGCCTTGTCAAAGGGGAAACAGCAACGAATGTCGTGTGCTGAGGACTGGGCTTTGTGTCCCGTGACAGAGTGAAGTATCTTGCTGTATTAGCATCTGATAGACAAGGAGAACAGAGGAAGAGAGACATTGTGGGAAACATGTTCATTAGTATACAATATTGTACACAATTGTGTAGCATTCAGAGAACGGTGAGGGCTTTCTGACATTTTTAGGGAACACAAGGCATCAGATCATGTGGTGGCACTCTCCTAGGAATTGTTAAAATTCCTGTGGAGTAGATGAAGTAGCAATGTAGGGGGGAAGTAGCTATTTAAAACTTGCTGCTGTTTTATATAGCATCATCTATCTCATCTGCTACTCAAAGGTGCTTGGGTATGTGGGTGAAACCGAAAGGGGTCGTGGAGCAGTTGCATCATTCCCAGAGTGCTTTATATTTTATATAATAAGGATTTTGGTTGATGAATGAGATCCACAGAAAATACAGGTTCTGATCCTTGGTGTTCATTAACTACACCTCGTGTTTAATGCAGTCTTACTATGATGTGCCTGTTCCTGGGTCCTAATAAATACATACTCCCTAAGGTCTGTACAGAGCAGAGCCAATTTGTTCACTGCACTAATTGAGAAAATTCAGGCATGTTGCTCTTGAAGTGGCAATCTGAATGCACCTAAATATATGACTCAGTTGATTCGGTTAGTCACTGCCTCCGAATCCATACCAAGGGTCTGAGTTTCCAATTTTCCCTCACAGGATGAGTGACATCAAAGTTAATGGGACAATGTGAGTGATTAAAGCCTTTAGAGCTGGCTGCCCAAATTTGTTGGCTTTTTTTGTCTTGCACGTGAGTCAGAATGATTGTGCTGATTTTCAGTCCTTCTAACTTCTTTTTAACCGTTTGTCCATGCAGATTACTTGTAAAAAAGAATACCAGCCTTCAGCAGGTTAGCCTGAGGCAAGCAGTGTTTCCCCATGACCTGCAGCTCATACCACGGTTGTCAGCTCTGTGCTTGGTGTGACAGTCTTACACAGGTTGACTTGGGCAGCTTGGGTTTGTTAGCTGTGATATGCATCCACGCGTGCCAGGGTGACCTGCTTTCTCTCAGCAGGGCACTGCTTCGTGTCATTCAAACAAAACTCTGTGCTTTGTGTTTTAGGTGCGACCCAAACTGCCGCTTCTGAAAATTCTGCAGGCTGCAGGTGCCCAAGGTGAAACCTTCACGCTGAAGGAGGTGGGCTCAGTTTCTAGGCACTGAGACTGTGCCTGTCCCCGCTTGTTTGGGAGATGGCTCTTTGTGGGGAAGGGATGGGACTGGCTATTAATTTTTCTGTACTTCGAAGCCCTATCTGCAAAATAGGGACACCTTACCCATAGGGCTGTTGTGATTTGGTTGATCATAAGTTGTCTTGAGAGTCTCCAGAGGAATTGGAATAGGAGTGTGAAATATTAAAGAAAATTATTTATCCCGGAAAATCAGAAATCTATTTAGAGAGAGATGGGCTAGCCACATTCCTGAGACCATGTAGGAGATTCTGTTCAATTGTCTTGCTCTCTGCTCAGTGCACGAAAGCCTTAAAAATTGAATTCTAGTTGATATTTTTCTTTAACTTTCCTTCAAAATGGCTTGTCAGCTAAACCTAAGAGAGCCTGTGAATTCATTTATTTTAAGATTAAAATGCAATATGTGTACAAGATTAAAAAAATGACACTGACTGTGATTTACAGGAGTATCCTGTCTGCAAAGAATTAAATGCAGTGGTTTTTCATTATGAATGTGTCAAATATTCCTGCAGAGCCCTGTGACTTACTTTAAACACTTATGCATTTAAATAACTTATTTAGCTTCTAAAAATTTTTGCAAAAACAAATTGAATGGCTTAAATGGGGGGAGTTGAGTATTAAATGCAGGTTACTTGTATAGATTAACATTTTAACTCAGTTAAGTCCGTTTTTTCTGCAGTGAATGGAGTACTGTTAGCAACTTTTTGGTGACGCTATCATTCAGGAGGGTCACTTTGGTGGGTAATGGGGGGGTGGAACCTGCCTATATTACGCTTAATGCATTTTGCTGTCTCCTTTTGTACTCTGGATTCCTCACTGTAGCTGGCAGTGTCCGCTAGCTCTCAGAGGATGTTTCCTCCCCATCCTTCTTTGTGATACTAATGCACTTATTTTTGCATCTTGCAAACTGTCTCCTGAGGGACAGCACTGTAACTTGTGGTCATCCTTTAGGAATAGCTTATTCTTTTAACTGGGGATACCTTCTGCCTCCTCCCCACCCATTTCCTTCTCTACTCTGAGTTGAACAGCAGCAGTCTCCATCTGCAGCTCTCACCGAGGGAGACTGCCCAGATAAACATGTTATCACCCATGTCGTGTTTTGTTTTAATGTGAGGTGGCAGAGTGACTTCTGTTTATCCATCTTTGACTCAGTTTTCCTTCTTGTCAAGGGTTAATAGTTACATATTATACATACTTATAGCAATATGGTAAAGCATAACTCTCCCTTGGCTGGGACGCACCAACGAATTGCAGATATGCATAATAAGCAGGTACTATTTGACTCACACTGTATAGGGTAGCAGGAGGCAAGTAGCATAAACCAAAGTAAATTTCCAGGGTCTTTGGTGGTTTGGTTTCAACTGCAGATATGGCTAATGGTGTGATATGTATCCACAGGTTATGCATTACCTAGGACAGTATATAATGGTGAGGCAGCTATATGACAAAAGACAGCAGCACATGGTCTATTGTGGAGGAGATCAGCTAGGAGAACTGCTGGGACTGGAGAGCTTCTCTGTAAAAGATCCAAGGTAGGAAAAAGTGACCTTTAACGTGTGTTCTATTATAGAGGTTGCCGAGACGGGAGCCTCTTGGTGTCACTGTTTCTGTTCACTGTCGCGTAAACCTCTGTGCATACCAAGTGCCCTGCTCAGTGGCTTATTGGTAATGCATTTGACAAGTTTGAGTTTAGCTCCTTGTTCCAAAGAGCTGGTTCTGAATGGTCCAGGCAGAGAGCTGCCTGAGGTGACATTTTTTCCCCCTTTTATTTCTGCATCTTCTCAGGCCCTTGATCTCACACTTAAGCGAAAATCTGCATCCTTCAGTTAAGTTCTGAGCTAGACTTCTCTGTAGCAAGCATTTAGGAGTGGCAAAAAACCCCCCACTGCAGTTTCCAGTGTCTCTCTGGACAATAAAGGAGAATTTTTGTCCCTGGTTTAAAAGGGTAATGCTGTTTGGTTTTGTGAGTATACTCAACTGTCGCCTTCTTTCCCACAGCCCAGTCTATGACATGTTGAAACGGAACCTGACTTCTGCTGCAATGGCAGGTAGGTTTTTCACAGTACGGGCAAGTATATTCAATATAGTGTTGATATAACTTGGGTAAGTAATGATATTCAGAAAAGAGAAATGTTTCTGAAGTTGGAACAAACTGCTAATGAAGGCTTTGACAAGACAACCTCTTTGAGTATGTGTCTTTTCTGTGTGTCCACCATCAGTAGCTGTGATATGAAGTCAGTTAGCTGTTTGAGTTACGTGGCTGCCTATAACCAATGGCCAAACCTTGCAGCAGCAGACACACTCTGTCTGGAAGCACGCTGACAGAGCTAAATACTGTGGATGTACAAATCAACGTGGCTGAAGTATCCCATCCAAATCATTACTGATTTCTGTTTTTTCTCAGCTTCATAGCATGCTGTGACCTCTCGCTCTCACCTCGTTTTATACTTCCATAGTCTTGAGACTGAATGTAAGAGTGCTAGAAACCCAGCCTAGTTCTGCAAGCCAAGGAGGTCTGGACTTTAATCAAACACTTGAACCTTTAAAGGTCACTGTTACTTTCCCAGCTCGTAAGAGAAATCAAATCTATCTACATCAAAAGTCCTTCAGTCATAAATTAAAATTTACTCTTAAATTAATCTCAGCTGATGGCTTCCTTGCAGCCAGTTTCCATTGTACGGCTGGTAATCTTCATTTGAAAAAAAACTTCTGATGAAACTACAAGTGTGCCAAATCATGAGGGAGCTGCACCGGGAGAGTTGCGGAGTCTTGTGCCGTACTTCCTGGGGTCTCTAAGCAGATGATATGGACTTAGTTCTTCATAAGGGCTTAGTCTATTTTTGCACACCTACATAAAAGCTTGTGCAAATTTAGAAACTGAGAAAACACGGCCCTAAACTGCTTAGTCCTCTGCTTTGAGCCATGTATTGGCGCCTCTGAGGTCCCCCTCCTTTCTCTATTTATATAGAAGAATCTTCCTAAGCGGACTCTCGTCTAAACATGTTACCTACAGAATAACCGTGTGAGTGCTGTTTCCCTCGCTGGTGATGCCCTGGCCTCTTCCCTATAGGCAGTGTATGTGGAGAGCAAAGGATCCCAGCGAAACACTCTCTCCTCTGCTGCCCTGTCCCCTTCTGCTTGGTGTGTGCATGTGTCTGCGTGTGGCTGGGTGTGCGTGTATGGTCCAGTCATGGTGTAACTATTTTTAAACCTGCCAAAGGAAATACTGTTCCTTTAGGGAGATGATCACTGAGTTATACCACCGTGTCTGCTTGTGTATGTGTGTGACTATAAAACGAAACAGGCTTGGCAGACCAGACCTTTGACAAATCTACAGGAAGGATGACTCTAGGTATCGTTTTTGCTTCATTGCAACATAGGAATAACTAGAATTGTCGTAGGGCTTAAAGAGGTCTTCATGTTTCATGTTTTGTAATAGCTGCTTGTATTCATTAGCCAGATCAGCACTTACCAGCACATCATTTTGCAGATTATCTTGGCCACTTCTTTTAAGTACATTTGTAGAAAGAAAAGTGACTGCAGTACATCTTGATAATAAAGACTAAGCTCTTACACAGTGCTCTTGATCAGATGGTGTCCTTACTTGGCTAGCTTTCACTCTAAGTGTGACTCACATGAGGTATATTTAGGAATACCTTGCTTTAAGGACATTTTGTATAGTATATGTTGGCTTCAAAAAAGGAAGTCTTCCAATAAGTGGAGTGTCTTTTCACACAGCGTTTAAGGGTAGTTTGCATTATTTATAAAGTGTTAGAAGGGTAAGTCTTCACCTCTTCTGATGCCCCTGCAGAGCCAAAGCAATTACAGATGAGCCAATTGGCTTCTGTTTTCCTTCAGCTATTAAGTAATCAGTGACTGCAGAAGCTGTAGGGTGATGAAAGGGAAAAAAGGAAAGCTGAACTAATGCATGGAGGGCAAAGAATATGGGATAGAGCCATGTCATTTTGTGGTCCTGTGTTTTGGCCCATTTTATGGACCACTTTGTGGTCCACTTTTCTGCCTATAGCAGCAGTTTTCAGTGTCTTCGTATCAGTGCCATGATACATGGTGTGAATCGGACTGTTCATGTCTGCCTGGCATTCAGCAGGGAATTTCTCTGCTAAATTGAAAGGGGAGCAAGCAGGAGCCATCCTTGCATCTTTTGTTCTCTAGCAAGTCATTCTGTTCAAAGGGTAGACTTCCTAAGTGCAGCTCTCCTATTATGAGAAAGATTTCTGTTAATTTGATTGTTCTTGCTATTTAGGTTGGCCTTTTAATTAACTCTTGGGGCCAGCATAATCATCTGGATTAAACTGCGTTATGGATGTGTACACAGTTACCCAGGAAAGAGCTTGCTGCGCATGGAATTTTCCCTTCTTTAGTCTAGTCATTGTTCTTCATGCCCACACCCTTTAAGAAGGACGTTTTTCCTGTCTCAGCATAAGCTGAAAGAGATGGTGTCCTCAGGTATTTATAAAAATCTTACTCTTCTGTGTTTACCTTCTTCAGCATGGATCTGATCCAGCCTTCAAGTGAGGGTCCCCACCCTCTGCTGTTGCTCTGGGTTTCTGCCTCCGTGCAAACCTCTTGTGTAAAGGACCTTGAACTTATGATGGGAGGACAGGCTGTAGGAAAATAGTTTTTTACATTGGGAAGAAAGTTCTTACATGCTGTGAGGTTTCATCAAGCTTCATCTCTGAGGAGGCACAGACTCTCTATTCCGTAGTCTAATGCCTCCATAGGTACCTAGCAAAGCTTAGGGAATACTGGAGTAATGCCTTTCTAGGAAATGGCCAGCTCTCTAAGGAGGAAAGGGTTCTGTTTCTCTTAAAGGGTTACTTAGAGGTCTGCCAAGCCTGGCTCGTTGGTTGCTTGCTGAAGACCCTCTGTGTTGTGAGAATGGTTATTACCAGGGAAGGTTTTTTCTTTTGTTTTACCTGCCATCTAGATGCTGCACAGAATCTCGCAAAGGAACAGAGCGTCGATAAGCCAAGCCAAGACCAGCTGAAGGTAAACCCACTGCCTGGTGGTTTCTTTTGTTGTACAGAGTGCCCCTTCTCTGTACCTGTGCATGGTGGACTGCCAGAACTTTGTGCTGCTTGGCTGCCAGGTCCTCACCTTCCTGAAAAGTTCTTGGAGTCCACAGAGCAGGGACAGAGTGACCCTTCTCTGTTCTCTTCATAACAGAGTACCAGTCTCTGAGCGCGTTTCTCTGGGGTGTAGCACTTCTAGTCCTCAGTTCTTCCAGCGTGCTCTGTATTTTCATGTCTTTCCCCCGTCTCTCCCATCCCCTCTCTGAGTAGGAATTGCCAAATAATTAAGCTTTCTAAAATGTGTGAACAAGTTTTGTGTTTAGTAGGATTGTTTTCAGAAGCTTTCAGGCAGAATCTGAAACCTAGGAAAAATCTTTGCACATTCAGACTTGTTTCCAGGTATATTTTGGGATTAAGGTAGTCTGATCCGGGAGGTGTCTGTTCATATTGGGGGCCAGAGAGTCACAAAGATCAAAGTATTACTGCATTAAAGATGGCAACTTTTTGACTTTTGCCAATCTTAAGATTTTTCCTAGGTTGCAAGTATATTGTTTGTGCTGATTACAGATGCATTAGCCTTCTTAAAGGGTTAATAGTGTGTAGTTTTTGTTCAGAAACTTTTATTTCTTTTCATTACTTCTTGGTCTTGTACTGCAGCTGGTGACTCGGAATGGAAGTGCTACATCCCCTTGTCTCTATAAGCTCTGATGGACTAACATCTGTTTTTTCCTTCCTTCGTGCAGTTTAGCCAGCAAGAAGGTTCTGACACTGGCATCATGGAGAGTGAAAGCAATGCTTCTGCTTTGTCTACCTCAGAGCAAAAATGTGAGAATTACGAAGGTGAGTGCCAGCTTTTCTGCAGTAACACAGTGTGTACAAGCTCTTCTTCTCCAGTGTGACACGTTGAGCTCTGCATCAGCAAAGTGCTGGAGGAGGGTGTTGGGAGACTAATAAAAACCTGTTGTGGAATATGATCTTTAAAAATCATCGTTTTATGCTAAAGATTGAGAGGACTGCAGATGTTCACCAAAGGTATTTTATGATAGACGTGTTTTCTAGCTTGGATATTTGGTCTCATAAATAAACAAACATTTTGAATAAAATGGCAGGTTAAGCCCCAAAAGCACATCTATCACTAAACAATGCCATGAAAAATCTTACAGACCTTGCTGAAGGGTATTTTAAATGCTGAAATTATACTTGTATCTATTTATCTTCCCAAGGGATTCTCTCTTCTGATTACATAGAGCATAGCCTGAGCCGTCTGCAGTCATTACCTGCAAACCAATCAGGGAACTGAATAACAACGGAATTTTTTTCTATCCAGCTTAAGTGTAATACAGCTCCTTCATATTTAGACATTTCCTTTGTTTTAATGTCTGGGGATTTCTTGCTGGTTCACTCATATGGATTTCTGATGTTACGGAAGCAATTTTTGTGTTTTTCTACTTTCTATTCTCACGTCGTTCTCATATCAAGGAACCTAATTTGTAAAACCAAATCATCTTTGCAAGTGTGGGTGTTTCCAGATCAAATGAGAGTGGTAGATATTTTCCTGGCTGCATGTACAAAAGAGGTAGAAACAGTCCTTGTCTGTGCCTTTGAAACTCTTGGCACTGAAGAGAGGTAGACTCAAGGTTATCTTGAAATTCAGACTGCTGAGTTTAGGATCATAGACTAAACTGCACGGGCTAAAAAGGAGGCTGAAGCATGGGGCTATGGAGGATGGATTCTTACCTTCCTGCTTCCTATTTTGAGCCTGGTTTGGGAATTCAGGAGCTCCCATCACTGGAAATTTGAACTAAATTCAAACCAGTTCTTTCTGCATCTTAAGTCACTCAAGAAATCTACTCAGTGTTGAGTTGGTTAGAGCTCTGAAAGAAGTGTTCATGTTTCTGTATTGAGTCTTAAAAGTAAGGTAAAGCTAAAGAGAACCTGTACCATTATAGAGACATTGGGAACATTGGGCTGCTCCTCTGACCTCTGATGGCTGTGCGGTGACTATTTTGCCAGGTTCGCTTGGGTAGATACACGAGTACAGATGTGTGGCAGATCTAACATCCCAAGTACACTCATACAAACCCCAAAGCTCTTAGCAGTAACTGGCTGTAAGAAGGAGCAAGAAAGATTTCTAAAATCAGATGGGGCCAAATTTTTCTCTGCTAGTTTCTTAAATAATGTAGGTGTGGCATGACTTAGATTCTACTTGGCTCTTACAGACAAAGACTTAATAGAAAACCTCTCTAAAAGCAAGAAGCCTAAACTGGACCTAGTGTTTGAGGAATGGGATGTAGCTGGTCTTCCATGGTGGTTTTTAGGCAACCTCAGAAGCAATTACAAGTCCAGAAGTAATGGATCAACAGATATTCAGACTAACCAGGTGTGTAGACTTTTAAATAGGTGCGCTGTATTCTCTTCCTCTCGTCTTTTGGGTTCCAAGTAAATAAAATACTCTTGTTCTTTCTTTCCCCTTCCCACTCCAGGATTTTCAGCCTCTCCCTTGCGTGTTCCTGTCCCAGCCTTTCACATCAGGTGGTTGGTTACCTTTAGTGTTCTTAAATAAACTAGGCACTCTCTGAAGGCTGTGTTCAGCCGTTGGAGGTCCTTCTGCGCTCCAGAGCATTGGTTGTATTTCAGGAGTTGCCCCTCTTCTGGGTTGAAAGTTGTTATGCGGTGCAGATGGCTGTAGCGTGGTGGCCAGCTGCTGTATGGCCAGCTAGCAAGGGGAATGAGCATAGTGCTGCTTGGAAAAAGGGGTGTCTTTGTGAAAGTAGTGAGCTGCCCCCACCTCTCCCAGGGGTGACTGGAGAAGCTGCCCAGGGCTGAGAAGGCTGTTAGGGAGGAAAAGGGGAGAGGCATTTGCTGTGGCGATGGCTGCAGTGCTGGTACTCCGGCTGCTGATAACCTGAGCTCTGAGTGGTTTCTCCTGTTTCTTTTCCAACAGGACATAGACACTGCCATTGTTTCAGATACTACTGACGACTTGTGGTTCCTCAACGAATGCCCGTCGGATCAGAGCAGTGCTGCAGTCAAGGTGGAAATGGTTGACTGCGAGGAAGTGAAAGAAGGTGACAAAAAGGTACTTCTTCAAACAGCCACAGTGCATGTGTTCCACAGGTTGGCCTTGTTTAATTGATCTCATGGTGCTGTGCCGATTTTGGAGGAGCTAGATCTATAACCATCCAGAGTTTAAATTGTGTTTAGAAAAGGCTGTCACCATTCCGTACATGGGGTGCTGGCTTTCCTGTGTAGTCAGCCTGCTTGGCTTTTGGTTTAAATGCATGTAGTTTCAAGGCACAAAATCAATTTAAAATTAATTAAAACTCTAGCAGCAACTTTACTATATTTCTAGCCAATATCTGCAAGACTAATAAATGAAAAGACTTGAAGAGGAAAATCTCAGTTTACATTGTGTTAGCATTCATTGTAAGAATGGCCTGAGTCTGCTAGCTGAGGTGGTAGTAAGATTGGTCACAAGAGTAATTAATCAAATGTGTGTTAAAAGGATTGAGTTCATGATTTCTTCCATGGAAATTAGTAGGACCGCTCAGGTGTGTCTGTGTTTGTATTTGTATGATTCTTGTGTGCATCAGAGAGAGAGATGAATTGACTGCAGGCAAATATGACTGTAAACCAGGCCAACAACAGTTATCATCATTCTGGAATAGATACAGTACATAAAATGGCTTTTCATTCACTTCTAGGAGTGGCTTAATTCTCACAGCGATGATGTAGTCATTTCAGTTTTGGTGTACAGTGCCAGGCACATCATAAATACAGATTATTGTGCCCCTCTAACAACACGTGCACTCTTTCTAGGTGACAGAGGATGCACGTTTGCATGACTTTGAGGATTCTCAATGCTTAAGTGATGACACAGATACAGAAGCTACTTCCGAGGTAGGCATCCTTTAGGTCAGTATTCCTTGCTTGGAGTGTGCTGCAGTCCTAGCTGCAGTTGGAAAAACTCATCGTACAGTTACTACTGGTTGTGGTAGGAGAAGCTGATTCTTGTATGGGTTTCAAAGGCCAAAAAAAGCAAAAAATCAAGCCAAAAAAGCTTTTTTGTAACCTACATGAAGGAATGTAGAGAAGTTGGCTTGACCTGGTCTGGCTTGTTTTGGATAGGGCTCTGTTAAATTCTGAACTGGATGGGCATTGAGTACTGGCAGCCCATGAATGCTCTGACCCACCCAGTCCAAAGACACCAAGTGTCTCTCCTGGCCACAGAGCAGTCCTGGAACTTACGTGATTTTGGGCACTTTTTGTGGCAATGTGAGAGAATTTTTACGTGCTCTAGCTAGGAGGGTTTTTTGACTAGGAGATTAGGGTCCTTGTTTCTGCATTGTTCGTCCCTTTTGTGCAGGTATGTAGTGTCAGCGTGGGCAGGCACTGGCTTTTTACTCGTGATTTAACTTGTCCCTTCACACACCCAGGAAGTGAATGAAGATTAGGCCCTCAGTTTCCAGCATGGTCAGTCTAATGCTATATGAAGTTAGTATTAACAATATCCATGCATGTTTTAATAAGGTTAATTCTGCATTGTCCTCTGAAAGGAAATCTGGAGTATCGTCCTTGGCAGAGATTCAGAAAACCAAAGTAGGCATTTTGTAATCACTGAAGTGCTCATACTCAAAAAAAACTTGTTAATGGAAATTTCTGTGTCAGGATCAGGGTTCCACTGAGTCCTGGGTGTCCAGGCCAGCTCTGAAGCTGTCACTTTATTTGTGGCAGTCTCTGGGATGAGAAGAGAATCCACTTCTCACCTCACCCTGTTTTTCTGAGATATTTGTATGCCCTTTGTCAGGAGGAGAGCCTGCGTACCTGCTGGTGTAATGTCTTTGCCCTTGCAGTGCCTCTCTAAGGACAGACCACAGCTCTTCTCCCTGTTTAAATGAAAAAACAAGGTGGAAAGAGAGAATAAGCAGTAATTACTGGGTTGTCACCCCTCCCCACTACCCCACTTCTCTTCTGAGTTCCCTTGTGATAGATATCGAGGGACATCAAATTTGTGTTCTTCCATCTGCCCTTTTTTTCCCCCAGTCCTGCAGCCTGCCTTTTGAGGTTTTGTTGTAAGTCAGCAGAAGTGTATCATGGTACTCTTTGCAGCTGATGGGACCAAAATTTTTTAGCATTATTTGTTAGACTGTGCATGCTTGACAAATTAGGATGTCCCTGGCATTGGACAGCTGAATCATAGCTCTGAACTTGGGCAGCTCTTGCCCTTGCTCTGTGGGGTAATCAAGTAAGCTGCTATTAGTTGTGCAGATTCAACAGATGCTAAGTGATTAGTGAGTCTGGGAATTATATTCCTGGCTGATTCCAGGAGCTCTACCCTTGAATTTAGAGTAAGATACTGAAAATTCAATAAACTGCACAGCTTGAGAACATTTTATTCTGCCAGAGTGCTGAAGGCTGGGAGGAAGGAAGGACAGATTTTAATGCTTAAGAGATCTGCACCTGTAGAATGCACAGGGGTAGTCAAATTCTCTTTAGGCTTTCTGAGGTGCTAATAATCAAGCTAGCAATCATGCATTCGCAAGCTTATACTCGGTAATAAATGTCCTTTTTTGATGAAGCTTCTTTGCTGCTTTTCCTATGTAGAGGAAAATGTAGAGTCGTATGCAAGAATACACTAACTTGCTGCTGTTTTTGTCTGCCTCAATCATTCCTCAGGACTGCTGGCAATGCACCAAATGCAAGAAATTTAACTCTCCAGGCAAACGGTACTGTTATCGCTGCTGGGCCTTACGGAAGGACTGGTACTCAGATTGTCCCAAACTGGCTCATTCTCTTTCTCTGTCCAACATTGATGCTATGCAAAACAAAAATGCTGATGAAGGGATAGATGTCCCGGACTGCCGAAGGACTATTTCTGCTCCGGTGGGCCAACCCAAAGACCTGTACATGGTAGAAAACAAGCCACGTGTAGATCCCTGCAGCTCTATTGAGTCTTTGGATTTGGCACAAGAATGTGAAAGCAAGGAGTCTCTGTTGCATTTCACTGAGCATAAAAAGGAGGAAGAAATACAGTCTTTAGAGAGCATAAAAAAATTACTGAATCCTTGCTTTTTATGCCATCACAGACCACGGGATGGGAATATTGTCCATGGAAGGACTGCTCACCTTGTGGCCTGTTTCAAGTGTGCAAAGATGCTGAAGAAAAAGAGATCACCTTGCCCAGTGTGCAGGAAAGAGATTGAGATGGTGATCCGGATCTTTATGGGGTAGTTGAGCCAGTTCAGGCCTTCTCCACCAAAAGGTAGCACGCAGGTTTTCTTGCACTCACACAAACCCTAACTTCAGAGCTCAGCCAGTGAATACCAAAGAGAATTAAGTTTCAAATCTGACCAAGAACACTGAGGAGTTCTCTGCGTTAGATGAAGCAGCATTCACTTTTCGATGTCCATTTAAGTTAAAGCCTGTAGGGAACAGGGAGTGACCGGCACATTGGTATCAATGCCCTAGGTTTATAATTGTCTAAATCTTCTAATTTCAGCCCAGTGGTGTCACTAGGATTCTGTGTTCTGACAACTGGTCCTTGCAGAAAACAAGTTTTGGAAAGAGTTACAACTTTGGCTGTTGGAGTGTTGTTCTCCAGTAAGTCAAACCCTGTGCAATGCCTTCTAAGGGGGGAGTCTGCATCTGAGATATATATATGCAGGGGTGGGAAAGAGGGCAGGAGGGAAAGGTAGACCACGGTGTTTGCAATTTAGATAAGCTGTTTCTCCAAGGATTGGTTCTCCTGAGGGCAGTGAGAAGTAAATAACCTGGTTTCTGATTTTTTTTTTTGTTTTGTTTAATGTAGGTTTGTTAGATAAGGTGAAGGTCCTCTTGCTCCCAGACTTGAAATAAGTCCTCCCAAACTTTTAATCCATAGCTATCTCAGGTCACATATCAGATGGCAAAAGAATACTTTGCTTTGTTATTGGATTTTAATGTCTATTTTAATTTCTGTTGATTCTTTTTTTTATTTAAATACAGTTCTATGTCATCTTTCATAGCTTTGATGAAGCCTGTCCAACGTTAGCTCAGAATCTGGTCTGCCAGCTGGATTAAATTGTAACAGCTCTGTGCATGTTTTGGGATGTTCTCATAGCTCTGTGCTTACAGCACCATTTCAACTTCTACCTGCCTCACCTCATCAGGCCAGTCTAGATAGAAGATGCTCACTTTAGAGTGTGATGTGGCTTTAAAGACAGGATATGGGCCTTTGAGGGGAAAAAAAATAATTCCTGTAAAGCACCGATTGCAGCTGTTTAGTCTATGGGCTGTGCTTGGTGTTATTTTTTTTTTTATTTTCTCCTCTGATTTTCTTTCCCTGTGATTTAACGCTTCAAATCTGTTTGCAGCATTTATGTTGTCCTTCAGAGCTATGCATGGTTGCTCTACTGGCTGTTAAAACTCAGCTAGAACTTGCAGTTTAAAAACGTCTGACCCTTTTCTGATATCATATCCTAGAGTGTGCTCAGATCTTCCTCAGCCTTCCTGTTCTCCAGGGCTTTGGAGGGCCTGCATCATGCAGCAGTAGCAATAGTGCCTTCACCTTTCAGGTATACAGGTATTTGAATTCAGTACAGTGTGTGGAATAAACCCTGTTTTGTCATCTTCTCTATAATTCCCTCTCTGATCTACGAAGTACACCTGAAGACAGAAAAAAAAGACAAGATAGTGCTCATACCTCGGTGCTTCTCTAGGCTGTTTCCCCCTTGTTTTCCACACTCCTTGTTCTGGTCCAGCCGTAGCAGGTCAGGTGTGCAGGGGAAGGCCCCAGAACCTGCCCAGCAGAAGGTCCCAGCAAACTGCGACATTAAAGTTGTTTCTCTGCAAAGATACCAGAGTAGGTGCTATATGCAATCACTGCCAAAAGTCAGGTCTACTTTATTTTTGCATAGTATTGTGATTATTTCTATGTTGGCTATAATTTAGACTATTATTGTTGGCTGTTATTTACAGTTGTATTTTAAAAATCGGAGGATAACCGTCTGGTGTTGTGGTGCGGTATCTGTAAGTCCATGGGAATCAATCCACATGGAAAAGCTGACTTATTGCTCCCTTAACTAAAAGGCTGTTAAATTGCTGGTGATGCACTTTAATCACGCTAAGATCAGCAGCGTTACTGCCTGGAATACAGAAGGGAGTTCCCGTCAGGTAGTTTCTTCCCTTTTCAGGTAGTTTCTTTCCTTTTAAGGGTCTTGGGCTCAGCAGGGTGCGTTGTGGCACTTTGTGACACTTCTGAATACTGTGAATTCCCCCTCGCCCTGATTGCTTCCAAGGACTAAATGTTTTGCTAAAAGCAGTTTTACTGAATTGTTCAGATCTGGCCGCACTGAAAAGCATGTAATTTGTGTTGGCCCAAAAAAAAAAAAAACCAAGCCCCAACAGTCAGGAGAGTTTCCAGTAATGGGGTTGAATATGCCTCCAAAAATCCTACCGAGATCTGTATGCAGATTCCATTACTAAATGAAAATTGTTGTCAGTGCGGCGGTTTGTGATAAAAAGCAAATCTGCAGGATAACTTTCAGTGTAGCGATCTTTATACCTGTGAGTTCTTGTTCAGTATAACCATGGTGTTTACAACATGCATTTGTCGAGTTCTTAATTCTTTTTAACTGAAATAGTTAGTGGACATAAGACATCACAATGTTACAGTTGATTTTCCTTCCTATAAAAGAATAAGCTATTGCAGTGCACCCACATTGTGTGTAGCTGTAACTGCCCAGGTTGGGGCTGGGGCTGGGGGGCGGGGGGGAGGGGGGAGTTTTGGTGCAGGAGGAGGAGAGAAGAATGTTTTATTGCTTTAACTTAAGCCTAAGTCTAAGGAAGTAGCAATTTAGCAAGAACTGCTCTTCTGACACTTTTTAGGAAGTGCAGACTTGAGGTATGGGTTGAAGAACTAGCTCAGAGCACTCAGCTACAATATTTAGGT
>WAAD01005988.1:380427-480229 GCA_013389945.1 Fregata magnificens
ACAGATGTGGCAGTTAACGTGGAATCCTAATTCAGAAACCTGTTTTTTGGAGGAGCTGAGCATTTACCCGAGATGGGTGCGAACTCGGGTTCTCTGAATATGTCATTGGTGTCTCATAGCAGATGACAGTTCTTCTCTCTTACAGTGGTTTTACTATGAAGTGCAATATGAGAGAAGAGGTCCTTGGTAATCTTTAGCAGTCATTGCTGCACGTCTGTTAGGAGAAGTGTTGAGCGCAGGTGTCTTTCGATGCCCAGATTAGAAAGGTTTATCTGTTTCACTGCTTTTTTCTTCGGTGACATTGGTTGCTGTTCCTCAGGAACCTGCTGAAGTCTCACTAGCACAAGTGTACCTGTAGGTCAGGTTTCATTTACTAGATAGCTCAGCTTTTCAGCCAGAAGTTTTGGCACCAGTTATCCCCGGAACTAGCATATTTCTTGCTTTGGTGGGTATTTAAATACAGTGTGGGAACCACGAGGCTCACAACTGTATAGTGCTGTTCAGCATATTATAGTGCTCCGCAGTGTGAAACCATACATATATGTAAACTCTCTGTATTGGCAGCCAGAGGTACACACTTTGCATTTACTCCTGAAACTCTTTCCAGTTTAAGTGCCTCTTCTCAGTTACTCTCAGTGACTCTTGTTTACTGACACGCACAGCACATCAGCCTTTTCTTCAGTTCTCTCTTAAAAAATCTCAATGTCCCTCCTCTGCTGAGATGTGTTATCGAGCCAATTTGGCCTAAACAAAGCTGCTGCATGAATTACGAAGATCCTTTGGAGCAGCCCCCAAGAGTGCTTATTTCTTCTGAACGGTGGGTGTTTCCACAAAGACAGCAATGAACTTTCTTCCTGTGTAACATATTTATTACGGTGCATGACTGTGATGGAAACCATCATACAGCTTGCCAGGGTCTGCTCCATCCTTCTGCGTCCAACATAGATTGTATCTGCTACTGAGAAGTTGTCCTTGCAGAGAAAAAGTGGCCGTTGGACAAATGGAAGTGGAAATGGAGTGGAAACTGAGTGTCTCAAAACCCATCGGGGTAGCTTGCTTTTACCTGCTCACACTCTGCCTGTTCTGAGCTTCATCTGCCAGTCCTGGAATAAAAAGCAAAATGCTCTCACTAGAGGCCTTCAGTGAAGGCTGACCATTTTGGAAGATGCCATGATTAAATGATTGAAGGAAGAGCCAGGGCACTGGTCTCCATTCTGTCTTTGTCCATAAGCTGAGCAAGGAACTCCTCAAGTCCTGTGCATGCTCTTTGGCCACCTGGACATCAGCAAGCAGCATCAGGATCCTTGAAAAGGAGGTACTGCAAGGCTGTTCTATGAAGAGCAAGAATGAGACCAACAAATTATATGGGGGTGATAAACTGTGTGTTTGGAACAGCTCCAGAAGCACAGATGACCTTCGGACAGCAGCTTTTCTGCTCTGGAAGTCCTTCTTTGGTTATCGGTCCACAATGGCTGGAATTTTGCTTGCTCCTTTGAAAACAAGTGCGGCCCTGCTTGTGACTACATGGTAGCGTCTGGCCAGCAGAAGGCTCAGCTGCCACAAGCTGGGTTATGCATCCCATCAACTTGCTCTGTGCACCTTATTATGATTAATACAGGCAGCTGTTGTGATTGCAGTCCTGTTTTTGTGCGCTATTTTACCCTGGTAATGTGCACTTGCTGCTCACACATCTGCGGGGACACCCCATGCCTGCCACACTGCTTCAAGAAGATGCAGCCCTCTGAACTCGGCAATTATCTTCAGGGTCTCCGACTCCTAGAATACATAACCACATCCGAGGATTGGTCTGAGAAGGTACACGAAGAAGCCCGGAACATGTTGTACCTCTGGCAAAGATAAAGGCTTGCTGTTCTGGAAAGAGTGATTTCCTGCTGGATCTCCCCAGCACCCTTCCCTGCAGCCCGTTGTTCCCAGATATATTTTTCTTGTTTAGAAAAACTCAAAGGCTCAATGTACACCCACACAGTCACTGCAGCAACAAGCAGGAGTGCTTGCTAAACAACATGTGTGTTTGCACTATTTTAAAAAAAAAAAAAAGGCATGTATCACAAAATCGATGACCTGTTTTTGTGTCCTGTGCATAATGAATTTAATTAAATTGAGCGCATTCTGTGATAATGTAGGTTTATTTTTTCATTTGTACTGCGTTTCGGGGAAAACCTTTAAGTAAAGGCAGTTAAGCAGCCTGTGATCTTCCTGTGTGTCCTTTTCCAGGGAGGGAGACACCTCCCATCCCTCCCAGGATGCATCTGCCTTGCAGTTGGGAGAGGAGGCTGTAGCATGAATGTATGTGTTTGTAAAAGCCAGCAGGAATGGCAGCAGGGGAACGGCTTAGGCTTCATCTCCTGAGCCAGCTTGAAAAAGTATTTGCTGTGGTGTTTTCAAGCTGGTTCCCCAGTCCCATTGCCACCGACAGCTGTAGCCACTCCAGGTTCCCAGGAGGGGCAACCACCACATCATTTGCTTGTGGTAGTGCCAGGAGGTTACTTAGCCCTTCTCCAACTGTTTTTAATGCTGTTTGCTCTGCACGTGGGATGGAAGCAGCTCTGGGGAAGGCAGCGTGCAGCCGCTGCACCCCGGCATGCGGAGCTCCCCGGACAGGCAGCTCACTAGAGGGCACCCGCCAGCCGTGCATGGCATGGAGCGGGGTGCTGGCAGTTTCCTTGCAGCTCTCATCTTGCCTCCAGCCTGTACACACTGAACCTTTAAGGCTGGCATAAATAGGTTGCACTGAGGGATATGAGTCCCATGGTTGGGGTTTGGCTTTCCTTATTTGCCTCTTGGTTTACCGTGCTGATGGAGACCAGCAGGCTGCAGGTAATCAGGAGGAAGACAGATGAGCACACTCTGCTCTTTTGTGTTGTAAACTAGCCCCACACACGCCCAGCAGTGATTTATCACCAGTTGCTTGCCAAGGAGGAGATGCTGCTTCATAATGAAGAGCATCTTGATTGCTTTGTAGGAAAACAATAAAACTCCACCTGTGGCATCAGAACAGGAGAACCAGAGCTGGTTCCCCCATCCCTGACATGAAGATACCTGCTGGCAGAGGGCAGAGTTGGTTGTATTTATGGTCCTACTCGGCTGCCCCTGCGTGTTCCCTGCCTGTGTTACTGTGAGCAGCTTTAGATAGGGGCTGGTGTCCAGGATCACTTGTTGGCAGGCAGCTGGGTTGCACCCAGCAGCCGTTTCCATTCCATCCTGCAGCAGCTCTAAGAGCAGCAATTAGACTTGCTGGTAACCTCTGCCAGTCTTAAGCCTGCAGGGAAGTTTCTGGCTCTGCCCCCACAGTCCTCTCTCTGTGTAACCTTTCCTTGCACCCTGCCAACAAAACCAACCTGTTCCAATGTGCTCCAAAGCACAGGAGCTGCATAAAATAGAGCATCTGCGTCTGTCCTGTTTGCCAGGGGCTGCGTTGTGCTGGTGAGAGCACAGCAGCTCTCTGCCAGCAGCAGGCAAAATGAATCCTCCTGGCTTTAACAGAAAAGGTATTGGAGCAAGGTGGAGTTGCTCACCTCTGAATTTGACTTCTGAAGGTGGGAGGCTGGCCAGATGCATGCTGAAGGGAGATGGCTGTTCATCTCATACAGGAAACAACAGCATTTCATCTTCCTTGCAGGTGCAACCACGATGTGTTTCTGTGGGGAAGAAACACTATTCTGTATCTTAGAAAATAAAGGATCCTTTTTTGCCATAGCCTGTCAAGTAGCCAGAGCTTGGTATTCCAACCCTGCTCAGCTTCTGCCCTCTGAAGTCCCTCCACCTCACCGTGCCTCTTTTTTCTCATCTTTTGTAGGGAAGTGATTATTTGGGGGCAGTGTTTGTGGCACTCCCAAACTCCCTTAAGCAGTTGCAGGTCTGTGCAGGAGCACCCTCTAAAACCTGTGCTCCTCAGTCTGTTGCTGGGAGCCAGCAGCACTTCTTCCTCCTCTGCCTTGGGGTAACAGACAGCAGAATCCAGCCCACTGAAAATAAACAGTCTTGCTTCATCGAAACACCTTCCCCTGAATTGTCAGTGACCCAAATGTCGACGCTGGGAAAAATAAAAGCTCTCTGAAACCCAATCTTCCTGATGTGAGCCACACCGCTGCTGTCCCAGCCACCAGCACAGGCTGGGAGACCCCCTGAAGGTCTGTTTGGGGTCTCCAGCTGGAGCTTACTGGGGTGAGGAGGCAGGTGGTGCAAAACCTCGCCAGCAAAGCAGGCTCAGCACCGCAGGTGTGAGCTCCCAGTGCACAAAAAACAGGGTGGTTTTAAGAAAAAGTGCAGCTTTTTCTTTTAGCAGCTAAAGCCTCGTTAATTTGAGGATTGAAATGGCCACACAATTGGAAACTGGTCCCAATCCCATCACAGTCCCAGCGGCGGTTCTGAATGGGGATTAAAAGGAACCAGCGTGAGACCCCCAAGTTGATGGGGCCTGGGGAAGTGGAGGGAAGCGCTTGCACAAAGCCTGCACAAAGGATGGGGGGGGTCTTGAATCCACACATAGCTTTTGTTTCTGGAAAGCCAGACCAGCCTCTCCGCGCTTTGCCTTTGTAGCTCTGTTTAACGAGAAGGCGGTGTTCTACCTCGGAGAAGAGCAGAGCCCTGATGCCCACCAAGGACTTGCACTTTCCCTGCACAGCACCAGAGACATCCTCGTACCGTAGCATCCTCTAGTTTAGCCAACGGTAAATCAGGAAGGATTATTTACCGGAGTGATTTAGTGAGATGCTTTAAATGGCATGTAAATGTTTGCATATTGCTTTGAGCGTGGGAACAGCTTTACAAGTGCTAGCTATTGTTATTTTGCTTTGGAAACCATGTTCTCCTTAAAATCAATATCACGAAGAAGAATGCGTGAGCAAGCTAGTTAGCTTGCTGCAATACTCTTATTATTGCCATTACCGGAGAGGATTGTAACCCACGCTGACACAGCCCTTCGAGCTCTGGGTGTTATTCGTATTTGGTGTAAAGCATCGCTTACTTCATCATGAGAGAGCACCCTTACCTCTGACCCTTGCTTGCAAAACTGTGTTTTCTGCTCACACCTAGACATACAACATATTGCAGTTAGGGCTTTAAACTATAAAAAAAACCCCAAAACAACTGAATGCACAGAGAATACATTGCTCTGGCTGAAAACACAAGTCCAGAAACATTTTGCCATCAATCAGCTGTGCTACGGAAGAGGACGGCAGACAGACAGCAGACGTAGGCTGTTCATTGCGTGGGCAGAGCGGGCTCTCTGTCTCTCACTGTTAACCCTGTGCTGCTGTGCTCTGTGGAAGGAGCCGGGGGTTGCTGACACTTGGCAACCCGAAGTGGGCTTAATGGTGGAAACGTTTGGGCATCCTCCCCGGCCCCAATTCTGCATGTGCTTTCAAGTCCTGCTTGCTCCCCAAGAGCTTGGGTAGGTGCTTTGGGTTTTATCCCAAAGCGGGGCTTTATCTGGCAAGCTGGGAAGCGTGGGGGGGCTCCCGCTAGGTACCCGCTGTCCTTGTAGGAGGGATGGGTGCAGCCTTGCTCACCCTCTCCTGCCTCCAGCCCCACTGAGCTTCCCTAGGCTCTGCGAGGGGCTTCCCCCCACTCCCCCATGGTGCTGACCAGAACCTCCAGCAGCAAACTCTCATTTTTGGGTTTATCTTTTTTTTTTTTTTTTGCTCACCCTCCCCCTTGCAGGAGCCCCAGTGCAGCCCTAGGCGGTCCGTGGATGCCAGGGCAGAAAGCTGGTGCCTGCCCCCGCTGCTCTCCCAGTGCTCCCCACAAGCTGTGCTCAGCTGCGTGGAGGAAGCAGTTTATTCCTGCCTTTGCTGGAAAGGGATATTTTATTTATCTCCTTGGTGGCTTTATCTGGATTTAATGTTCTATAGATGCCACTTTTATCTGTCTTCTCCCCCCTTTCCTTTAACCTTGTTTGTGTAATCACTGTGCCCAAATTAAATATTTACTGTTTTCTCTGTAGTGGTGAGCCTCCCAGTTCCCTTCCACTTTCCATTAAAGATTTACTAGGTGGGCATCAGCACTTCTGCAAGGCCAACAAACCAGCCCCCCTTGTTAGATTTTTGAGTGCTTCATTATCATAGTTTAGCAGAGCACACCACAAATTAGATCTAAAACACACCAGCACGCACTCACCCCGCAGCTCCTGGCTTCATCCATGCAAGGCTGAGCCCAAAAGCAGCAGGGTGTGAGGAGCGGGATGGGCAAACACGTGTCTCTGGAGGGGTTTCTGGGCTTTGGCTTCCCTCAGGATGGTGGGGGGGAGGAGGAAGAGGGGCTGGGGCCAGCACTGCGGCAGGGACACGGTGATGCTGGGCTGGGCAGCGCTGGGTCAGGCACCGCTCCTGCCACAGCTCCGGTCTGTTTGAGAGACGGACAGCGGTCTGCCAGGCAGACCTGGTACCCATCCTCAGGCCACGTTAGGACAGGGCAGCTTGCTGCTAAACGGGCAGAAACAGGACTTCCTCATCACTCTGCTGTAATATTTATAATTAACCAACTTTTCAGATCAATATTTTATTGGGAAGGTTGCTGGGCTAATTCACGCTTTGAGCATCTTCCCTCCGTGTGAGTGAAGCCTGGGCTATTAGGAATAATGAACTTTTTGCTAGTTACCTTCAGTGAACTAATACATTTTTAATGCTAGCTGGAAATTTAATAATGGAAATTTAGTCGGTGACCTCAAAACTTACAGAATAAGGTGAGGGAAGCGGATGGGGCCAGGCAGTAGGAGCAAAGCGGCAGGCAGGAGCTCGGTGGCACAGCAGGTGAACAAAGCCCAACCCAGGTGGCTTTGGCAGCAGGGATGCCGGGGGGATGCGGCGATGCAGGGGAAGGAGCCAGAGGACCCGCAGCCCCACGCACACACCATGCTCAGCACCGCCACAGTCACACAACTGTTTGGCGGAGAGCGAGAAAACAGCAGGATTTCCAGGCAAGCTGTTGAGCTGAGGGGTTGAGAGACACCATCAGCTCCTGGCCCTTCCTCAGCTGCTGGGCACGGCGGCAACACACACTGCTTTTTATTTCCAAGCAGGAGAGAAAACGCTTTTACCCCCTCACTTTTTCCCCCACCGCCTTGGGCTTTTTGGGAAGAGCCCAGGGCTCGGCATCGCCAGCCCCCCACCCAAAGCAGCCGTTTCCCCCCCACCTCGTCAGCAGCCGAGCGGCTGTCAGGGACCTGCATTATTTATCTGCTCAGTAACATTTACTGGGATCTAGTGTTTAATAACTGTCACTCCAATATATCTTTTCTTAATCCCCTCAGATCTGTCGCTGTGGCAATTTTAAATATTTATCAACACAGTTTGTGTGTTCACCGTTAAGGCTGCAATTTTCTTGTAATTAAAGATTTACAAGACACTGCTCAAGATTTAGAAAGGATTGGCAAAGATCAAGGCTGTTTGGTATTCACACGAGAAATCACCAGCTCTCCGGAGGTTTTCCGCAGGACCCTGGTACACAGGTGACAGTAGAGTCCTCCCCTTTATATTTGGTTATTTTTGCTGTTGCTTTTAACCGTTTTCGCTGGCTCTCATTGCAGAGGTGGGAGCTTTTGCCCCCCCTCTATGTCTCCCCATATCTTGCTGACACAGCTGAGTCCCTGCCAAAACCTTATGTTCCCTGGGGCCTCATCCAGCCCTGGGGAGAGCCCCCGGCCACGAGCCGCTTCAAGAAGGACCCTGCTCACCCTGCAACAGCCCCACCGGTTCCTGCATTGGCTGGCTCCTCCTGCCCCCACAGAGGTGGGCTCTGCCTTGTTATTCCCTGTTAATATTCATTCCCCATCAGCACGACCCCTGCCTGCCTTTTCCCCCTCCCAGCTCTCTTCCCATTTAGCCACATGCAAATCCAAAATAAATTCTTTCCCTTCCCCCACCTAATTAAGATTTAACACGGTTCCAGGGTGACTTGGTAGCAGCGAGGGTACCAGGGGTGCCCCATGCATCCCACTGGGAGCAGACCCTGGGATGGGAGCAGGGTGCTCTGCCCCTTGCTGCTGCTTGCCCTAGGGGGGCCACAGCCCCCAGCACCCTCACTTACTGTGGGGTCAGACCCCAAACACCCCAAAATGCCACCCAGGTGCGCACCAGTTTCTTAATTAATTATTTAAGCCTCTCTGGCACAGGCAGCACAAGCAGACCCAGTGGCCAGCAGCAAGCACCCATCCGTCACCAGGACCCCCAGCATCCGCGGTCCGTTTGCACCGCTGATGTCTCCTGTGATGCTGCTGCTGCGCATCCCCAAGTCCTCGCTCCTCCAGAGACCCCCTGCACCGTGGGACAAACTCAGGCTACAGCCTTGGCCACAACAGCATCCCCTGCAGACGGCTTGGCCATCAGGAGAGGAGCCAATGCTGGGAAGGGAGCCGGGCTTCCCAAAATACTGCCTGGTGGAGAGGGAAGGCAAGACCTGCGAGCAGCCAGCCAGGGCTGTGAAAGTAGGCACAGGAGCTAATTGCAAACCAGCCCTTGGAGAGGTCAGCATTTTTCTAGCCTCAGACAGCTCCAAACTGACCTCGTGCCACCTCTCCTGCCCCGCTGCTTTCCATCAGCCTGATTTTAGCCTCAATTGCCCACTTGAACGCAGCTGAATCCATTTACTAGGGCCGGCCAGGCTGCCCTAGCAGGGGGCAGGAGCTGCTTCAGCTCTGAAAGGCTGGAAAAAACAACGGGAAATAAATGAGCTGCAATCATTTCTCCTCCATGACTCCTGCCTTTGCTTCTTCTTCCTTTCTTTGGTGACTTCTGGATGGAAAGGCCAAAGAAGTGCTTGTCTCCTGAACCCAGCGTGTGCTTGGAAGGGGAGAAGGGACCGAGGACTGTAAATCACTAAGGGGCTCCCTGCCTCAGTTTCCCCACCTGTAGATCAGTGGTAAAGGAGGGAGGGGGAGAAGTGGTGAAGCATTTGGAAGGAGAGCTGCTTGTCATGGAGACTGACAGGTAGATTTTCCTAAAGGTTTTGAAAGCTGCACCTGCTTCATCATAACAGCATCATGCATATGGATAACACCGCTGACATTTCCCAGGGAGGTCGGGTGTTTTAATTTAAATCATTTTTGAGGAAGTGCTGTGGAGAGGAGGAGAGGCCTGCTTTGATTCTCTAACGAACTAATAAATATGTGCCTGTCATGCTCCTCCCAGAGCCTGAAAGCCTTTGGTGCAGGCAGGGAGGGAGACAGGCAGGCAGGCAGCCAGCCCTGCCACCCAGAGATGGGCGCTGAGAACAGGGCATCTCCACCACAGGGCCCTCGGCAGGTGCGAGGGCTCTGCGAAAGAAGGACACAATGATGGAGCCACTCCAAAAATCAGTTTTATTAGGTGCTTAAAATAGAGCCTGGCACGCAATGTTCTCGGTTGGCTTTGTCGAGAGAAGCTCAGTTGCATGTGAGATCCACAATGCTGTTTGCACTGAGAAAGAGGAGGAAGAGGAGGGGTAGAAGGCAGAAGAAGCAGAAATGAGGACTTTTACTGCTATCCTCAAAGTGAAGGTAATAAAAAAGAAAAAACAGGAGAAATTAAATGTGATGAACAGCTAAGAAAGAGTGGTCTATGGGAGAGAAACCCGTGCCCGGGGGTGAGACCTGATGGGACAGGCTGGAGGAGAAGCATTTCTCAAACAAGCTTTTGACATCCCAGATGGATGGAGGGGGAGGACCAGGAGGTGATGGAGGCCACCCCTGCTCGCCTCCCCCACCCCGTTGGGCCCCCCAGCACCCCTGGGCTCAGCTAGCAGCAGCCGGGAGGGATGTCAGGTGTTGGTGACAGTCTCTTGGGCTTGAGAAATTTGGGAGCCTCTTCACTAGAGCATCTCTTTGAGAGCTGCATCCCTGCGTGGTGCTCAGAAATGGAGACTGATGTCCCTCACTACAGGTAAAGCTGCTTCAGTGGTTAGTTATTTCTGCTGCTTAAAAAAATCCCAACATCTTGTTTCTAATTTGAGTTGCCCTGGCTCTTGCCATGCCTTTGGTGGGCAGATTAAAGAGCCCTCTAGTCAAGAGCATCCTGGGTCAGACAATACTTTCCCCCTTTACAAAGCATCTCTGGTTCCTGCCACGTCCTTGCTCTCTGGGCTGCGAGACAAGACCCTGCAGAGTGAGCCCGCCTCGGCACCCGGGGGGCTGCTCCCCCTTGAAGGGAACTTAAGATGCAATTAGTTTTTGCTGTGCCTAAAAGCCCCCTTCCCCCTGCCTGGCACCCCAAAATAACCTTCGTGCGCATTAGCAAAACCTCCCCAGGTGCAGAATCCAGCCAGAGGACAACCTGTAAGTCCTGATCACAAGCCCTGTAAAACTTTGCAGCTGCCATAATTCCCCTGGAGAGGTTCATTTTTGGCCAGATACCTTCTGATGAGGAGTGTGAGCATCGCTCCCTTGTGTGGGGGGCTCAGTGCCGTGGGGAGGACAGCAGCCGGGGCTGCTCCCCCAGTAAGCCACGCTGGAAGCTGCAAGAGGCGGAGGGTGAAACATGCTGCGGGGCTGGTGTGAGATGCTTGGGTCTCCCCTGCCTCCTCCAGCGAGGGCTGGCTTTCATTCAGCCGCCTGCCTTGGATGCACTCGGTTGCAGCCTCTGTAGCAGGAAGGGTCTCTGAGCAGACGGGACCTTGTCCGCCTGCATGACAGGGGTCGGTGCTGGTGAGGCTCTGCCTGCAGCTGCCCCAGCTCCGCATGCCCCATCCAGGCTTGGGCACGAGGGACAGGGAACGGTTCACGCAGCATTTCCTCCAGCATGGTGCCCAGGAAAAGCTGGTTGGTGCTTTAATAAATAACAACAACAATAAATAGTGTATGAGGCACCCACAATGCTGTCAGCTGATGTCCTCAGAGGAAGGGAGGGGATAGGAGGGGTTCACAGCAAAGGTCCTGTTTTGGGGCATTGGGGGGGGGGGGGGGTTTGGCCACCACCCTCCTGTGGGGAGCCTGGGCTGGAGCACCCACCCGGGGACACTCGGTGCAGGGGACCCACTGGGAAACGAGTCCTGCAGTGGTGGGTGCCTCTCTCTGAATGCACTGCATACAGCTCCTCGGGTCGCTCCGGTTTCAAAGGAAATAAAATTAATTGCATGTATCTTGCATTTTAATCTCCGGTTTGCAGGCATCGCTTTTAGATGAGAGCAGACAATTCAGGCAGCAGCTGAACCTTCACCTCCCGTCCCAGCGTGGTGGCAGCAGCCACGATAACCGTGATCAAAGAGGCTTTTTCTCTACACCTACAAAATTACAGCCTTTAAGGGGCTTGGTCCTTGCTTTGTTTGGGAACTGATGATGTTTTTTGCAGGGAGTGGGATGGCGGAGGGGACGGGAGATGCAGGCGCTGCCTGGCACTCAGCCCCATGTGTCGCAGGGACGAGCAGGATTAAATCAGGGACATGTTTACACTGGCGAAATTTCTCAGCAACTCTTTCCACGTGTTCCAGCACCAATTTAGCTGAACCACAGGGAATATATTTTGCATTTAAGTTTCCCCACTGTACAAAAGGCAGAGGAGAAAGGCTGTTTCAGACCCTGAGTCTGGAAACAGTGATGGTTGCACACCTGAGCGGAGCTGGGGGGGCTAGGGCTCCGCAGCTGAATATTCAAAGCGGATCATGACTCTAATTCAGCAAAGTATTTAAGCCTGCACTTAACTTTCAGCTTGTGCTTAGGGCCCCTGGAGATCTCGCTGGGTCCTGAACACATGCTGAAGTGCTTTGGTGAGTGGCGATGGTGTGCTGAACAGGGACCGGGGAGAGCCATTACCCTCCGAAATAATTACCCGGCGAAGGCGCAGAAGCCGTTTCGTGTGCCTGGCTGAGTGCGGAGCTTATCCAGCGGGGAACCATCTCGCCTTGGCTGGAAGATGAATGAGAAGTTCAAACAGCTTTTTACTGTGTCAAGGTTTTCTGGTGCCTTCAAAGCCCCGTGCACGCAGCAACTGCGCTGGCACAACCAGCTTCGCCTGAGAGGGGACCACGTCTGCACGGAGACACTTTCTCCTGGGGTACCTGCACCCCATCACCCCTCCGGGTCTGGCTGGGATGTTTTTTCTTGGTCTTTCCCATGGAAGGACCTCCAAGTGAGGTGCTGGCCAGGCTCTGGATGCACCTGTGCCCACACCACGGGCTGCACTGGGGTTTCTTGGGACCGTGTGTGTGTTGGTGAAGGCATGTTTTGCTTAGTGTTGCAGTTAAACCGACCCCAAAGACCTTACCTCTAACAAGCAGGGATTAGGTTTAGGCCCAAGCAAAGGGATGGCTTGTTCACATTAACCAGGGAGGGGAACATCGCCGGCAGCATCAGTGCCTGTTGTGCCGGAGGGGAAGGGCTCCTTCAAGCCCCCCTGATTTGGGTTTGCCACTTCCCTCGGTTTGGCACAACCTGGGGGTCACCGGTGCTGCCCACCGCTCCCTTTCATTTGCAATTTTAATTGCTTATCAGAGAAAGAAGCAGAGACAGCCCAGGAGAGCAGGTTTTGCACACACACACACCCCCACACACACCTCCTGCCGCAGGCACAGCAATGCACAGGGTGCGTGCAGGGCCTGCTGTCACACAGGGACTGTCCTGCAGAGCCCCCCCAGCCCCTCCTGCATCCGTGACAAGGGGTTCCTACCATGAAGCCCTCCAGCTGCACACCAGTATACAAAGGACTTCCTTTTTTTTTTTTCCTCCTTTTTTTTTTTTTATACAAAAACAGAAAAGCAAGAACTTCCCCCCCCCCACTCCTTTTCTTTCCATTTTCCCTCTTCTTTTCTTTTTTTTAACATTATCCACAAAAGTTTACAAAATAGCCTTGAGATTACACTTGCAGGATACAGGTTCTAATCAACTCTGGCAGAAGCCGGCCAGTCCCACAGGGATGCCAATTAAAAGATGCGTCACCATCGTAATTTCTGTGTTTTTTGCCCAAAGTCCCCTCTTTTCCCCTCTGCTTCCCTCTGGCCGACGGCAGCGAGCAAACAACAGGGCAGCAGGAAGGCGCTGGGGGTGGGTTTGTGGCTGATTATCTGAGTGCTCAAAAAAACCCCCAAAATGAAACAAAAAAAAAAAGAACATGTATCCCAAAGGGAAAGGCCTTTTTTGTATTTCCAAAACAGGGACTGTCCAGTGACAGAGCTGACACCGCTGGGGTGTCTCATAGTGCCAGGGGAAGGTGGGGAAGGGGCGATCTGCTGATCATCTGTATGGCTCTTCGACTGCTCGGGGCATCGTCCCCCTCAGGCTCGGGCCCCTCTGAGCCTTCCTGGCCACCCAGCAGGTGCTTTCGGGAGCCATGCACAAATCCAGACCCTACGCATGGATCCAGACACTGCCAGGACCACAAAGAGGCTCTGCAAGCCCCGTGGCCAGCTCTGCTCCTCTCCATCTGCCATGCCGCTTCGACTCTTGGTCAAGTCCATGAAATTCCTTTTTTTTTTTTTTGTTCAGTTTTGTAGTTTAGTTATTTTTTTTGGTAAAAAATAGTTTCTCCCTCCCCACCCCAAAGTCAGCCCCAGCAGCGTGTCAGCCTTCAGCAGTCCAGGGGGGCCGCTTGCACCTCCACGGCCAGGAGCTGCCCCCCACGCTGCCCCTGAGCCCAGGGCTGGGCGAGGGGGGGATAGACCACACGCACAGCCGTGGCACCCCGGAGCAGCTCCCCCCTGACACCGTAGCGAGCTACGAGGCTGGCGGCAAGGAGCAGGAGACAGAGGACCAGCAGCGTCAGGAGGCTCTGCCTGCCCTCCAGGAGCCGGTAGCGGTGGGCAGCCTCTTTAGTCCTGGCGTTCACGCAAGCCACCTTGGCCTGCAAGTCTACAAAGGCCACGTGGAGGCAAGCCCAGTACTCCGTGTCCTGGTGGAGCCGGGTGATGTTGTACATATGGGTCCCCATGGGGATCCGGGCCACGTTGGTCATGTCCAGGTTGGAGCTAAGCAAGAAGCTGGACCAGGTGAGGTTGGAGGAGATGGTGTTGAGATGCGGCTTCCAGGCAACCAGGATATGATAGGCCTGGACGTCTGCCACCACCAGCTCCAGGCTGTCCTCGCTGAGTGGGAAGGAGTGGTTGACCATCATGCTGATGCTCTTGGTGTCTGCCCCGAGGAGGTTGTGAGCCACGCAGGTGTACAGCCCAGCCTCCCGAGCTGAGATCCCATGAATCTCCAATGTCCCTTCGGGGTGCACCTTGTACCGCCCATCTTCCATGTAGGGGATCAGCTTCACCCCCGAAGGGGTGACCCAGTAGATCTCCGGGTCTGGCTCTGCCAGAGCTCGGCAATGCAAGGAGACATTGTCACCATCTGCCACCTCTAAGTGGGAGGGGAAGCTCTTGGTGGAGATGAGAGGCAAGCACCGGTCTGTCATCTCCCGGAAGGGGACATCCCGAATGTGCCTTCTCTTGAGGTCGGGGGGCTCGGCACACAATGTGGACTGGGGTTCAATGAAGCGGATGTGGTTTTCCGTGCTGTTGACCCAGCGGATGACACAATCACAGCGGATGGGGTTGCTGTGGATGCTGATCTCCTGCAGGTTGGGCAGGGACTCAACCGTCTGCTTATGCAAGGCACTTAGGGCGTTGTTGTTGAGCATGAGGGTTTCCAGTTGGGGAAGGTGATGGAATGCGTTGGGGTGGATAAAAGACAGCTTGGGGTTGTTGGTCACGTCTAGCTTGGTCAGCTCGGGGAGGTTGATCAAGGCAAACTGGTCTATGGACACCAGCTCCTCCATGTTGTTGAGCCCCAGCTCTTTGAGATGCAGCATGTTCGTGAAGTCGCTTTGCTTGACCCTCTGCAATGGGTTTTTGTTCAGATCCAGGAACTTGAGGCCAGGAACTTGCTGCAGCGCTCGCTTGGGGACATTCACAAGCTTGTTGTCGTAGAAAGAGAGGCTCTCCAGGCTCCGCAGTCCTTCCAGCGCATAGTCCGAAATCTCCCTCAAGTTCATCCCAGCCAAAACCAAACTCCGCAGGTTCGACAGCGGCCTGAAATTCATATCCAAGATCGCATCCACCCTGTTGCCTCCGATCATGAGGATCTCCAGGCTGGGGAGCATCTGGAACCAGCGGCTGTCGACTGTCCTCAGCAGGTTGGAGTTGAGGTGGAGACGCAGCAGGCTGCCGAGGCCGGAGAAGGCGCGGGGAGCAATCCTGTGGAGCTGGTTGTGGTTCAGGTAGAGCTCCTGCAGGTTGCCCAGCCCGGGAAAGCTGCCATCAGGCAGCTCGGCCAACTGGTTCTCCTCCAGGTGCAGGCTGAGCAGCTGGGGCATGCTCTTCAGGCCAAAGTCCCAGATATCAGAGAAGCTGTTCTGGGACAGGTCCAGCTCTGAGAGATTTCTGAGATAGTCCAGCTCACTCTGCTCAAGCCTGGCGATATTGTTGCTTTGCAAGAGCAGGGTCTGGGTCCCCTCCGGCAGGTCTTCTGGCACAGCGGAGATGAACAAGTCATTGCAGTCCACCGTGGCAGCCTCCCGGTACACCGAGCGGGGGGTGTACCACGGCCTGATCTGGCAGACGCACTGCGGCGGGCATTTGACCTTCCAGGGCACGATGGGAATGGCGGTGGCGGCCACCACGCAGAGCAGAAGCAAGCTGGTTTGGAAGCGTCTCATTTTTGGCTGGTGGGACTGGCTTCCTCCTAGGCAGGAAAGGCTCACAGGGCTCATCCGGAGCAGGGCATGGGGCGACAGCCGGGTGGGGACAGCACGCACGGGAGAAGATGCTCCATGCAAGCCCCTGGCACCGATCAGCCCCTGCTGCCGGCTGCCCTGCCTGGCCTCCCCCGCCGAGAGCACATAACACACACAACCAGGGCTGGTGCCTTCAGTCAGAGCTTCGCCTTTTCTTCCTCCCCAAATGATTCATTTTTGCACTTGGCTGCATCTTTTGGGTTCCTCCTCAAGGTCATTCCTGAAAGAGGCCAGACAAGTTGTGTTAGAGGAGACCTCATGTATATGGCAAACAAACATGTCAGAGTTTAATCTGTTTTATACCCATAGCATTAATGGTTCCCTCCCAGCCCAAGAGGTTTTGGGTGTAAGTAGCCCACGGATGCTCTGCCCATGGCCACCAGCAGCCCATGGACCTTGGGCCAGCTTGGCTCAAAGGCTTTCCCATGAGCAGAGCTGGAGCTGCAGATGCTGGGAAGAGAAAGTCTCTGTGGGGGTAACTTTCCTCCAGGCTCTCAGGACTCTGCTTTCTGCCCATTATCCTCCCCAGCACCAAGTGCCCCCATCCAGGAGCTCCCAGCTCTATTTGCAGACCCCTAACATGCTTGTCCCCAGTTGGGCTTACGGAGGAAACATGCCCCTGAGCACAGACCTGTTTCTTGGCATCTCTTGCAGAAGCCCTGCAGCAACACAGGGACCACAGGCTCAGAGCTCAGTTTGCTTTGCACTGGAACAGGTAACCCCAGACCCATCTCATCTCTTTTATTTCTACACTAGCAGAGCAGTAAGCACACCTACCTCCGCACAAACTCAGGCCTCAAGGCTTAAAGTAGCCAATACTGGGGTGGGGGGCTGGTGTCCCAGAGGGCTGATGCTGAGCAGAAAGGCAAGCTTTTAAGGAAAGAGCAGGACACAAGCAAGCACAGGACACAAGCAAGCACAGCCCCCTGCATAAACGCCCCCTGCATAAACGCCCCCTGCACAAACCTCCCCTGCACAGCAAAGCCCCCCCTGGCTCCTTTTAAAGCACTGGCCCGGGGTGGGGGCAATTTCCTGGGAGCAGGAAACCCCAACTGGGCTCATTAGAAGCTCCTGGGGGAATACAGAAGCCCCTTAACCCCCTCCATGGTGGGTGCGAATCTGGCCTCGGCCCCTTGCCTTGCACCCTTTCTGGGGAAGAGGGGTCGGGGGTTCCTCGGTGGGGTGTTTGGTGAAGGGCTGGGGTGGGCGCGAGCCCCCCGGCACCTCCCTGCCCCTCTCCCCATCCGGTCATGGGGTTCGGAGGAGCCAGAGCCAGCCAACACCCCACCTTTCAATTTTTGATTTGCTACAGCTCTCCTGACCTGCACCGACACAAATCAAACCAAGCCCCAAAGCTTCTCCCCATCTTAAAAGACTCTCATGCAGCAGGAAAAACATTAAAAAGCAGCCGAAGTGGGAAAAGAAAGTTTCTCTCCAAGCAGCTCTATTTTATCACCCCCTTGTTCTCCCTGTAAAGGGCTTCCAACCAAAGTTTATTCAGCATCAACTCATCCAAGCCTTGCTCCAGAATCGATCCGGCGCACTTCCCTTCTTGCCTGCTGCAAGGGCATTGGCTTTTAAACCATCTCCTGGAGAAACAGCATTAAAGAGGAAGGCTGTATTGATTTCTGTACCCTTCTGATGGACCCTCATCTTTCTTTTTAAGTGCACAGGCATTTCTGTGACTATAAATCTCTCTGGCCATTAAAATATTATAGAATCTTTTCTCCTTTAAAAAATAATATGGAGGAATGTTTTTTTTAATTTCCTTAAGGCTGTGAAGAAGAGCCCAGAAAAAGCACCTTGTTTCAAACTCTATTTTATAGGGAAGGCTCCCCAGCTCTGCCGTTGGGTGATATCTCTACAGGGTTTGTGTCCGTAACCGGGTTTTATCACTTTTGCCCAGCACGGGATGGGGTTGCAGCACTGATGGCTGTGGAAAGTCTCGCATACAAGATGATGCTGTAACAGTCCAGGTGTTTGTATAAGTAATAGGATCAGAGCTTGCAGAAAATATCATTTTTTGGAAACTCTGGGTACTAAACTTCATACTTCATGGTTTCAAATGGCATGGAGCAAACCGAACAGGGAGAGCATCGGCAGCGTGTGGTCCCCGCTGCGGGGTACAAACCCCGGGGAGGACAGTCCTTGCGAGGGACAGAGCTGACCCCGCTCTGCCGTGACAGCCCTGCTCCCTGGTGACAGGAGTGACACCCCGGGGACCAGCGCCATGAGTTCCTGCTGTTCAGCCATGGGGTCGTGGGGAGATGGGGAAGGAGAGGGCAGGAGCCCGCTGGTTGTCTTTTATCCATTACCCAGTGAAGTCAGGCTCATTATTCCTTAATTAGGCACTGAAGAAGCCTGCAGGTTGCATGCAAACTCATTTAGCCTTTTATTGCACTGCACCAGAGATGGATGGTGGGATGGACCAGGCAGTCCCGCAGCTCCCACGGCCACGATTTTACTTTACTGGGCAGTCGGTGCGGGAGCCAGGGCTGGCAAGGGTGAGGGATGGGGGTCCCAGGAGAGAGCCGGCCCAGGGGAGACCCGAGCCTCAAGGGGCTCACACGGGAACATCGATTCCCCGTGTGCAACTTTGCAGCGATTCATGTGCACACACGCATATGCACATACGTACCCCGAACTCCCACCCGCCCTATCCATCCGCAACTCCCCAGCAGCACCAAAGCACCGACCATGCCCCGAAAGCCCTTGTTTTCCCCCCAAACAGACTCAGAGCACAGAACAAGACAGAAAAGCAGAGGGACCCAGGATTTGAGGCTAACAGAGAGATCAGGCTCGAGACGCGGCTGAGGCTGGGAGGCTAAGTGGTGTCTCCCAGGGAGCCCAGATTTCATCTCTTCTCAAAGACAAACTGATTTGCTGCCTTTGCAGGCGGTGGGAAGACGGTGCCCCAGATAACGGGAGCCTCGATAAAACCAGAGAGAGGAAGGGAGACAGCAAGGAGGAGAGGGGACGTGGGTTGTTGGTGGGTCTGCTGGGGACCAGGACCCCTTCTGCAGCCAGGCTGGGCTCCGGTGAGGTCACGGGTCCCACATTCCCCTCCAGCACTGGCAGCCCCCGGCTGCTATTTTGGGCTCTTCCTTGGCGTGGGCTGCGGTGTGGTGAGAGTGACAGCAGGGAGCCGGGTGACGTTTCCGCTTGGAGTTTATTTTTTTCCAAAAATGTAGAGCCAGGGGGCTGAAACATTTGCTGCAGTGCCCTGAACATTGGGAAATGGAAAATATCCCCAGTTTCCTTTTTGCCCCAGCAGGACCCAAGCCCGGTCCCCACACCAGGGATGCTGCTTGTTGCTTCCATAGTTTCCCAGCATTTACCCAATTCCTTGGTCTCCCTAAGGCATTCCTGTGACTTCTGCCTTCAAGGCTGGATTTCTCCCAGGTACAAATGTCCATCTCCCCTTCCATGCAGCTCACTGCAAAGCGTGATTGCAAAGTTGGAGCCCTGGTATGCCTTTGGTAAGGATTTTATCTGGAGGCAGTCCCTAAGGACACAAGACACAAAGCGCCAGGGCCAGGCAGAGGGTCTGTGGTGCTGCCCCACATGGTACCGGCCTGAATTTGCCACAAGCCCACAACATCATCTGTGGTGTCACTTGCTGATGGGGGGCTCAAGGAATCTCCTTCCATCCCAGCCAGGCGTGCTCCGGGATGGAGAAGGGGATACAGCAGAGAAATACGGCAGGAGAAGGAATAAGGGGGAATGAAAGCACCATGAGGAGATAAAGAAGGAGGACCATAGGTGAAAAGGAGAAGGAAAGGGACAAAGAGACCATCAGAGAATGAGGTTGGGAGAGGGAGATGAGACAGGGAGTGCAGGGGAGATGGGGTGCGCAGCGCTGGGGAGAGGGGAGCGCGGCTGCGTGAACAGGCGGCAGAAACCCAAAGAGTGGGGAAAAAAAACCCAGAAAAGCAATGAGAATGAGAATTGATGAGGCACAGAGAAGGGAAGAGTCTTTTCATCAGCAAGTTTGCTGGATGAAGCCAGGAGATAAATCACCCAGTGGAAGGAGCCTTGGTCTCAGTGCTTGCACCGGCTGCCTCTCTCCCTCTGTCATCTGTCTAATAGCCCAGCTTCGGGAGATAAATGGCTGCAGCTGAGCCCCAGGCTCTCCTGCCCGTCCGTCTCCCTTACCGCAGCCAGAAGAGCCCAACACTTCCCCCAGCGTGCTGCCGGGTGGGAGGCGATGGACAGCCCCGACACCCCGAGTGGGATGGGGAGGACCCCGACTGCTCCCAGGGTCCCTTGGCTGGGGAAAGCCGGGAGCGGGGCCGTGCCCAGCCCGCGGCTCCTCTCCGCAGGCAGCAGCTCTCCTGCAGCGATGTCCCCAAGGGGTAGCAGACGCCCCAGCCCGCACCACATCTCCGCAGGGGCCAAGAGCTCCTGCCAAGCCCCTGTCTTTTCTGGGTGACGGCTTTAAGCAAGCAGGGCACACAGCAGCCTGCGACACAGCCATCGTTCTCGAAGCTTTCCAGCGCTGCCGCACTTCAGCGGCCGCTAAGCCGTCACGTCCTTGTCACTGGCCCTGCCAGCTCCCAGCGGAGGCAGATGAGAAGTGGCAGTCGGATGCTGTGGGAAAATCCTGCCCCTCCCACCCCATCCCTGCCGCCTTTTGCTCTTTTTGACGGCGCAATTCAAATCTGCAGCCAGGCCTCGGGAGAGGACAGGGCGGCAGGGAGGATTGGGAATGGCCCAGGCACCGCGCCCTCCAGCTTTGCTGGGTTTGCAGCCGGAGACATGCACACGCTGCCGGTCCAGACTCTCTGCACACTGAGACAACACCAGACCAAGCTGCACAGCCCCAACGTATCCCCAGAAAAGGGATTTTTTTTGGCACATCACCTCACCCAGCTCTCAGCTCCAGCTGCTCTGGGCTCAGGACTTTCCATGGTTACACCCAGCAAAGTTTGTCCCCTCCGGCTGAGGTCACGTCTTCCCCATTTAAACCTCTGTGTAAAAGCTTTGCTTTTATTTGCAATAAAACCAACAAGAATTACATAGGATTCTGTATCAACTACTTGTAAAACTTAGAAATAGGGTACTCTGCTGTTATCTGAAACACTCCTGTATCACTTTTTTTTATCTGGAAGGAGATGCTGTATTAAATCCTGCAGGACTTTGCTGTAATGGCCAGTTTTATGAGGCTGGCTCTGGGGTCTTGCTGTCTCCAGGGCTGTCACCATCCCCTGCCCTGGAGCAGCCGGCACATCTCTGAACCACCGCTCCCACCGGATAACAGCTCCTCGGGACCTCCTCTTTTCAGCAACCTCCTATTTGCAGTGGCGCCGAGCACCCACAGCATGCCTGGCAGCTGGAGGCAGCTGTGTGCGGTTCACAGGTCGCAATCCAGGCTGGGGGGAGAGAAGAGAGGGACCACGAGGACTCTGGGGTCCCGACAGACCAGCCCTGCTCCTGCTGCCGTCGCGATGCCAGCTGGGAGCGTGACTTATTTATGACATTTTTATAGCGGTAAAAGCCTTAGTGCAAATGCAAAACAAGCCCTTTCCTCCCCCTGGGTAACTCGTGCCTTCTGGGAAGTGAGCACAAACGATGCCAGAGCAGGCACTTTGCGGATGCATCCACCCTGGGCCAGCCGCTCGCGCTGGGGTGGCTCTGCCCACAGACCTTGTACACTGCCCTGGGTCCCCATCACTACCTGCCCCCACCACGGAGCGAAGGATCAGGCCAGCCTGATCTAGATCTAAAAGTACAGTTACAGTATGGCAAATACATCCCAAGGGATCATTAAATCGCATGCATTCTGGATTAGCCACTTATACAACTGTGATACTAATGGTATCTATTAGGTAGCTGTTAATCTTGAATAAATGTTTTTAATGATCCACTGTTTAACATACAATAACTGACGTATTAAATCTCAGTTAAGCTGCGGAGGTCAAGTCATTATCTGGGGCTAATGGTGGCAGGGATGATGCAGAGACGTAACTCTGGATATCAGGAAAAGGAAATATATCCTTCTAGTGTTATACAGGCTCTCGAAAGGGTTTTCTGGTGTCGGGACCAGCCGGTGCCCCTGGGCACTACGGGGGATGGAGCAGCGATGAGGCGGCTCCAGGATGTGGGATGAGCCCTGGGCTGAGCATCCCCATGTGCCTGGGGGCACTCCCTGTCCCTGCGGAGTCCCACCTCTGTTGCTCATGCATTTCTAGGGATTTTCTCCATTTGCACCATCAAGGGAAGGAACCGTAGGTGAGAACTAGCCGGGCAGCTGGAGGGATGCCTCTGCAGGCATCTTGACTTCGCTGCAGCTGACACAGGGATAGAAAATGGCAGAAATTGCGGTGTGAGATACCTGATGCTTGAGCAAGGAAGCCCGTTCAAGCACCATGGCCCAACATCCACCCAAAGCTTCACTTCGTTGTGGGAAGCAACAATTTCTCCAAGTCAGTCGTCCTTGGCTGGCAGATCTCCTCACCTCACCCATGGCCATGAAGCCCAAAGCCCCCGGCCAGGTTTGACTTTCCTTCCTGCATCTCCAATGTGTCACAGCGGTAGCACCAGCCGGCACTGGCAAGGTGCACAACGTCAGAAGGAAAACTTCACACACCAGGAACAGAGCACCAGGGGGTTCAGTGCAGCTGGAGACCTTGGTGGAACCTCGGCTGAGCTCGCGTCTCCCATATCCTGGGCTTTAATTTGCTGCTGTTGCTGATGGGAAACTCCTTCATGCAAAGACACGTACAGGGTACCCCCCCGGCACCACGGGTCAGGATTTCTGGGCTCAGTCCCCATCTCAGACCTGCGCCGGGACTGTGGCAAAACAGTTCAGGCTTGCTCTGCCTGGCATGCAAGGAAATGGCCAAGCAAGTGCTTGGTATCTTTGGAAGCCGAATACATCCCCTCCCTCCTGCTGGTAAAAGGGAGCTGGGATGTTTCAGCAACGCTGCTGGGGAGCTCATATCTCCGAGCAATTGGCTCCAAAGCTCTGGGGTGGAAAAGCAGCTGCTCTGTTCAGAGCAAAGATCCCGACACAAACCTTGCCAGGGAGTTTACCACCACGTCAGAAAACAAACAAATAAATAAATAAAGAAAAGACACCGAATATCCCCACTGTAGCGTGGCAACCGCTCCTCCCGCATCCACGGCAGCCTTCCCTCATCTGTATGCTCCGTCACAGCCCCGCACCATCCGCCGGGTGAGCACCATGGCAACACCGTGGTCTTTAAACACAGGAGTTTGTGCTGCGATCGCAAACAGCATTAGGCAATTTAATTAAGCAGCTGGCAAAAGGAAAAACTTTGTCTGTTTGAGGCGTTTTATTAAATTCCGGCGTATTATGCAGCTCTGCATCTTCGCTGTCTGGTTCGAGGGATGGGAGGATGCTCCCGCCCCAGCCTTTCTACAGCTTCACCCCCGGCTAAAGCAAACAAACAAACCTAAGGCATGCAGGGTGGCATGGCGTGGAGCATGGGGAACCCCCGCACGGGTCCCTGCATCCCACTTTGTGTGTTCTCTGCACCCACGCACAGAGCCATGGCAGCAAAGCCATGCTCCAGCCCCGAGCTGCAATTTTGGGTCCTTATCCCCTGAAAAGCATTTACATGGGACAGGGAACAGACCCCTCCGAAACCAGCAGCACCGGGCTGCTGCTCTGCCGGCTTTTCTGGTGGTTTCTTTCCCCGGTTAAGCCTTGTTTTGTGCAGAGAGACCCAGGGATGTTGTTTGTGGGCCTTCTCCTGCATCCCTCCTGGCAGGGAGGGCAACAGCAGTATTTCTGCTTGTCTAGGAGGAAGCCAGGAGATAAAAAGCTGCTGGGAGTGTGCAAAGCAAACCGCTCAGCTGCCTGCACCTCGCTATTGCGCCGATCCGCCAGGAGCTGGCAGGCAGGAGCGGTGCCCGCTTCTTATCTGGACGCTTCTCTCCCTCCACTTCGGATGTTTTTTAATGAGGAGGGTTGGGAAACAAGCCTGTTGTTCTTCTTTTGCTTTTGGGCTCTGGAAGGGTTGTGGTGGCTCTGCCTGCCTCCAAAACGCTCCCACAGGTCCCTGTGGCTTCCCGGCGATGCTGCTGCCCGCTTCAGGCACAGCCTCCAGACTGGAGCATGCAGGATTTGGCCCTGCTCAGCCACAAACTGCCCACACAGTGCTGAGCACATCCCAGAGCTGGTTTTGGTCCCACACTCATCGCCCGGGGATAAGCACAGTCCCATCCTGCTGCGATGCTGAGAGACCGGGTGCCTCGGTGGCCCAGGAGATGCTGAGGGAGGAACGGGGATCCCTGGGCTGGGGGTCCCTGCAGAGCAGCTTCTTCAAAACATGGCTCAGCGGTGTTCAGGTTTATTCCTCTCGGAGATAATCACCAAGGCCCTTCCCTGCCCCTCATCTCCCTCGTCCTCTTTGATTGCAAAAGTTGGGACCATGAGACCTTGTTGGGAGCAGCGCCGGGGCTGGGTGGCCGCACACAGCGGCGGGGACAGATGCCGAGGTGGCACCCACCTCTCCCTGCGACACCCAGAGCCACAGCCGGGCTCCTTTGTGGGGCAAAGAGTTAAATCCATCTGCACTGCCCCACCTGCTTGGGAAGGCGGCTTTGGAGGTGCTGAGCTGGTGACATGAGCTCTAAAGGCAGCAGGTTTTCTCCTGTGTTCTGCATGCGGCATGCTCACATCTATGGGAAGCCTCAAATCCATTACTTTTTGGCTGGGCAGCCCTGGGGCCATCTCATTTTATCCTTGAGAATCACAGGGCTGGACTCCAGGCTGTGGGGTTAACTGGTGCATTTGTAAATGTCTTGCAAAAGTCAACTGGAAAAGCTGGCTGATCTCCCTTCCAGATTGCCTGAAGAAATAACAGACTGGGAAGATGGAGTCTCGGTCTCGGCTCATAGCCGAATTGTCCTTTACTCTGTAAAATTTGCATCATTTAACAAAACCCGTGCTGCATTGGACTGCAGCTCGCTGCATTTTTGGAAGCATGTCTAATGACTGGCACCATCTCCGGGCTGCAGCAGGAGTTCCAGCTGCGTGCGGCTGGACTCTGCACCTGCAGATCCCCCTCCCCAGCACCCTTGCAGTCCCCTTTCAAATGTCAAAGTCAAGAACATCCCAGGCAGAAAGGGGATGAAGAAGTGGGGGAGAGGGGTCAGGCAGGGCCGGCACCGGTGAGCTGGGTGAAAGCAGAAGGGCTGCCGTGCTTGGTTTTTTAGGCACTTATCTCATCCCCCTGCTACCGTCTTTTGCAATCTGAAGAGCCCTGGCGTGTTTTGCTTTTCATATGGGGCCTGTTTCACAGCTCCAGCCATCGCCGTTTGCCTGCCCAGACCCTTCCTGTCCGGGCAGGAGAGCCTGCAGGCGCTGCTTAGATCACAGGCATATCACTGGCTTTGGTCCACTGCTTTATTTATTCCCTAATAAACCCCTGCCTGCCATTTGCCCTTTCCGACTGTTGCTGCACTGTGTCACTGTTTCCAGAGCTATCTCCAGGATCTTCTTCCTGAGTGGCAATAGCTAATTTAGAGCCCTTGAGCCTGTAAAAGCCATCGCTGAGCCTCTGAGAGCCTAGCGCAGGGTTTCAAAAGGCATTTGCCTCCTTCATCACCCAGAGGCTTTAGAAAATACTATCTGTGATCAGCAAAGCTCCGAGTTCCTGGCACGTGGGGAGCTGCGTGGAGGTGTGTGCCCCAACCCCAGCACCCACAGACAGCACCCAGCATGCCAGGATGCCCCGGGCATCCCGAGCCCATTCAAAACCCTCATCCTTCCCTTTGCTGTGCTTGATTCCCACCTTCCAGCTCCGCGGTGACTCCCAGATCATAGGCACCACATCCTTGCTCCAGGACCTTCCTGGCAAGGCACAGCTCCAGCCTGCCTGGGTTGGAGGCGGAAAGCCTTCCCCGAACTGGCGTGCGCAGCAGCGGCGAGCACTGCCCGGCAGCGGGGAGCTGTGCCGCAGGCACAGCCTGTCCCCGGCACCACCATGCCATGGCCGAGAGACAAACAGCTCCGGCCTGGTAATGAGCTCCCCCAGTTCCTCCTTCCCGCCATGCTATGAGCGGTGTGTTAAATAATTCAGGCGAGCTCCTGAACTGCCTGGAAAACACCCTCAGGTCTTTCCTAATGAGCTCACTACGGACCCGCCGTCCAAGGCTAGAGGAGCAGGGAGAGCCAGTCCCTCCACCAACATGCAGACACCAAGCAAGCACAGGCCACCATTGTGTCCCCGAATGCTGCGGCATGGCTGGCTGGTGGGTCCCCAAATTCCTGGGCCATGCACACAGCACCACGAGCATCTTCAGCAGGAGGGAGGTGGCCAGGCCATGTCCCAGCTGGTGCAAAGCAGACCGGGAGCTGCATCGGTGCATGCAGCAGAGCCACGAAGCACAAGTGGCAGTGCCAAAGCCAGGCAGATTCAAAGCCGGGCAGAAATGGTCACTGCAAGAGAGAACAAAACCTGGAGCAAAGTCCCCCACGGGGAGGTGGACTCTGCTTGCTGGTGCTTTCAAAGCCAAATCCTTTCAGCACGGCCCAAGCCCGGGTGCTGGGCTGGGCACTGGGGCATTGCATGGAGCTCGCGGGTGGAGCAAGGCACAGTCTCCCTCTAGCATCTCTTCCACCCCCAAAAGCCTCGCTCCATAGCATGGTGGCACGGGTGGCTGGGGGCAACCACATCGGACCCCCGCAAGCAGCAACAGCTCTGGAGAGCTGCTCCGGAGCAGTGCCAGAAAGCCTCAGATCAAGCCCGGCACCACTGGCATTTCCCTGTGTCCCCTCATTTTCCCCCTCCAGCATCCCCTTTCCCTTGTGCCGTGCCCTGTGGAGCCCTGGGCAGAGTCCGGCCATGTCCGCCAGCCCGGTGGGGGGGCAGGAGCGGGGCACTGTGGACACAGCCCTGCCACCCGCTGAGGGATCGTGCAGTAACGTCACTCATGCCATTAGCAGGGCCCTTGTCCTCCTATTGCCTGTCATTTTCTGGTTCTCGGTGGCAGGCTCCGATGACAGACTCGGCTGCTGCTACGTGATTCCCCGGGGGTCTTGGGAACAATGGGACTGGAGGAGGAGGAGGAGGAAGGGGGAGCAGGGTGGGTAGTGGGGACAAGGGCCAACACATGCATCTTCCTGGGAGGGAGCATGTCCAGGAGGGAGGAGTCGGTCTCGCCAAGGCTGGCTACAAAACCAAGGTTTAATATTTGCTTGGCAACCTCCTGCAAGGGGGTTAAGCCTGCGATCACAAAGCCTGCTGCCTGTCAACGGTGTTTTGTGCTGCTGCTGCTTTGGGGCTACGGGAGGGACAGAGGGTGAAAATGCACATGGGAAGAAAGTGATGGGAAAAAGAGGGAGATAGAGAGATCCCCCGTGGGCTACGGCACTGCGCTGGGCTGCTCTTGCTGCCCAAATTCCCGCCCAACTTTCATCTCGGGGAATTTCCCACAGCTGCTGAGCTCCTCTGTACTCTGGGGAAAGTCCCAATAGTCCGAAGAGACTATAGGAAAACCAGATCGATTCCTGAAGGCAGGAAAATCCCGGGGATCCCCAAGTCTGGAGGCACCAGCCCCAGCTCTGCTCTAGCAGACCATTCCACCTGCTTTGCTCTTGTCCTGTTTTCAGCAGGAGCTCAGGGGTGGGTGCACCCATGGGTGACACCGCAGCTTGTCCCACTCGTGGTTTCTGGGTGGAGGAGCACGCCTCTGAGCTGAGCCCGAGCCCTTTGCCTGCTGCAAGCCAGAAACTGAGCAAGACCAACACAGGCTTGTCTGGAGAGTCCTGGCCAGAGCCAGACATGAGTCCCAGACGGCCCCGCCAATTCCAGCTAATATAAAGGATATTTCACACATCAGGCACTTCGCAGACATGTTAATGAGAGCAAACAAAGGCTCCACGATGCAGATTAGGGGACGCAGGAAAGCAGCTCCCAGGACGGAAACCGCCCAGCCGGTGGGCTTTGCAATCCTGCTCCTGTGGGACACCCCTGGGAGCATCCCGGGGACCACAGCTGGACTCTGCCCTCTGGCAGCTCCATGAGGCTGAAACACTGCTTTGGAGGGTAGCGCCGTGGGGCTCAGCCCTTCCCGATCCCCCCTGGCAGCTCTGACCGGGTGCTGGGGAGGGAGTCGGGCAGGCTGGAGCTCCCAAAATCATCCCCAGGGCTGGGGAAGGGACCAGCGTGGTGTTGTGGTTGCTCCCCCAAGAGTGAGAGGAGGAAGGACGCCAAGGAACTGAATTTGTCATGCAGCTGAGCACCGCATAAATACAAGGGAAGGCGAAGGGGTGAAGGGGGAGCCTAAATCACCGCCTCCGCTCCTGCCATATATTTCAAGTGCGGAGGGAGGACCGGCAGGCAGCAGAGCTGCTCAGGATGTCCCGCTCACGGGCAGCAGGTTCGGGCACAGGTCAGGTGGGATGCAGCAGCTCCCGTCATCGCCCTGACGGAGCAAACGGCGGCACTTGAACTGATGTGTCCTGGCCCTGCCCATGGGTGAGGAGGGGAGAAGGGTGCTGTGCACCCTGACGGGCTGCACCCACTCAGGACACATGTCTCAGCGCTGTGAAATCCGGTGTCAGCTCTCATCAAGCCAGTACTACCAGAAGTAGACTACGATTCAGGATCCTGCAGTTGCTTCAACTCCAGTGACGTTAGGAGCTTTAAACTAGGCGAATGCCACGTTAAAGCCTGATTTCTGCTACTTCCCATGTGGACTATCCAGAAAGAGAAGCATTGCTAAAAGGGTTAATTTCCCCCCCTGCTCCCCCTTTCCTAAAGGAGACATTTCATGCCACGCAGAATAAATAAAATAATGTGATATTACAAAAGACTGCTGCACAGTATATTAGATACCACAGCACTGTTGCAGGGCGTCTGTCAGCACCAATCACAATGACTGATGACTTATCAAGAATGGACCTGACATTTCCAAATGAGCTGTTTTGATAGAGTTGTCAATCAAATGGGATCTAAAATAAAATAATAATAATAATAAAAAACCCAGACAGGAACAGGAAGAGAAATGGAAAACATTTGTCGCTTCTGTCCCACCTATTCAAGGGTTCCCAGCTTGGCAGAAGGACAATTTGGCGTAGAGTACTGACGGGTCCGGAGGGACGTGCACAGAGATGGGTGAGTCCGTATGGTCGGAGGGAAAGTGGCCACATCCTCTCTCCAGAAGCAACGCTTTGCTAAGGCACAGCTACAGCTTCCAGATCCAACCCATAGCCAGGGTACAGAGGGACAGATGGCCCCAGCGCCCTCGTCCATGCAGCAGGGCAGGATGCAGCCGCCCCGGCTGCCGGCCGCCTTGCTAATGGAGGGGGGGTCATGCAGCCAGCACGTGGGGGCACATGCACCCATGTCCTTTCCCTCAAATGGCTTTTAAACTCTCCGATTTCAAAGATAATGAGGCAGCTACAAGTTTTGTGAAAATAGGCAGCTGGGGAAGGCTTTGGTGGGTGTTTAACCCCACCAGGCACTGGAGGCATCGAGGAGAGCAGCCCTGCCTGACCGCAGCCGGCACCTTCGTGGTGCCAGAGCTGCTCAGTGTCCAAACACGTGTCGGTGAGACGCCCAGCTACAACTGCTCCGATGCTCATGGCACGCTGTTGTCCGCCTGAACACTGGAGATCTCCACGCAGACGTTGCACATCAGACCACTGTGGTCCGTTCCTGGGTCTATGCTGCCGCTGCCATGCTCGAGCAGCTCCCGGGGCAGAGCCTGCAGCACAGGGGCAATGAACAGGCAGAGCCTTTTGCACTTCATGGAGTTGCCTTTGGGGAGCATGTTGCTGTCTCTCCTTGCCTTTTCCTCTAGGCACTGTGCATACACTTGAATTCCTTAAATAAAATAATATTGCAGTGTATTATTGCTCTCCTGGAGAGGAATATTTGCAAGAGATACAGAGTGCCTCCTGAAAACCTGGGGCCGTGTTGAACTGCGGGCGGCAATATTGCACTGGCCCTTGTGGCTGGGAGCTGATGGAGCCCTGCCTGCAGGACAGGCTCTGCATGCCTGGGAGCCGGTGGAGGCAATCCTGTGCCCATGGTTCCTCGGAGCTGTGGAGGGGGTGAAGGTGAGAGCTGCCCAGGGCTGGACGTGGTGCCTCACTGCAGGGAGAGCCTTCCCACAGGCAATGGGGCAGCTTGTAGCCCTGGCACAGACAGCCTGGATATGCAGCGTGCCCCATGCCAGAGCTAGCTGAGCACAGGGCAGGACTCTGAGCCTGCTCCCAGCCAGCCTCTTCCCCTTGCAGCCAGCAAGAGCAGGGCCACAGTGTCCCAGGGAGCGCGTCTGCCGCTGGTGGGTGCATCCCCTGGGTGGGTGCATCCTCTGGTTGGGTGCTGCTGCAGCCAGAGCATCCAGGAGCTGCGTGGGGAGGCGTGGGGGGAAGAGACAGCCCGCCATTAACTTGCCTTACGAGGAACTGACAAAATACTGTTTTCAAAAAACCACCGAAGCTACTCTCTGCCTGACCGAGCTCTGAGCAGATCTTTATCCATTCGTGTTGCAGAAGGAGGGAGAGGGGCTGTTTTTGGAGAAACTTTCAGATGTGTCATTATGGGTTTAAAAGCACTGTAAAAAAAGATAAACCTGATGCGGGATGTAGGCTTGTGTGTGCATATGTATGTGTAGTAAGAGCAAAGAGAAATTCAAGAGCTATCTTGAAGCAAAACCCTACAGTGTTTGCAACATGCACAAGAGCAACATGCTAAGTTGTTCTTCCTCAAAATGCAGAACAAAATAAAGGACTTTCCAATGCCTCCTCTGCAGCCACCTCCAGGGTATTTACAACAAGCACAGCAGGGAGAGGAGGGAAGAGCTCAAACACACCATCGAGGGGCTGAATTTTGGGCCAGGCTTCTCCAAAGGTGCACGGAGTGCACATTTACAGCCCTGAGGCTCTCGGAAATCAAACCACCACGGGGAAGCGCTCTAGAAACTGCACAGAAAAGACACGCCACTCATTCACAGCCACCAAGATCCTCCCGCTGGCTGCGAAGTATTTATGATGAGCCCCTTAAGACCAGGAGTTAATGAGCACAGAGTCCAACTTCCGCAGCTCCAACCTCCCCAGCAAAGCAGCACCACTCAGCACCCCCCTGCACCCACACCACCAAGCACCTGCCCAATTAAATAGGCAGCTCCAGGGTGCTCTAACGGGGTCCTCCCGGCCCTGACGAGGCCCCATCATTACGTGATTGCTGCCAACCCCAGCTGGAGGCTCCCGTGCCTGGAGCGGCGGTGAATGACGACTCCGCAAGTTGCCAGTCGCCATCCCGGTGACAGCGGGAGCCGGCGCTGGTGACACCGAGATGGCTGCGCCAGGGCTAGGTGGGCATCGCTGCAAGGCTGGTGTGGTCAGCTTGGGGGAAATTTTGTGATCCCTGAAGTCAGGCTGGGCACGCAAGAAGGGCCAGATCCTGTGCATGCTGCCGGCGTGGGCAGCTGTAATGGAGCTCACTGGAGCAAGGGGGTCAGATGCTCGGGTCTGAGTGGGTGAATGGGCATCCTGCAAATTGCAATCCTGACAAGGTGCAGCGGGATGCGCTGTGCGGGGCAAGGAAGGAGGAGGGAGCTGCCAGCTGCGGCCAAAGGGATGCTGCACTGCAGGCAGCTGGGTCCATGCTTAGGGCCTTCCAGGAGTGATTTTAATTGTTTTTAGCTTCAGACAAGATGGGCTTTGACCTCAGTTGTGCAAACAGCTAACTGAATCAACCCTAGCTGAGCCCAAGATGTCTGCAGGGCACATTAGTCGTACCTCCGGGCGAGGGCTGCGGAGTGAGTTGGGGGAACGGCTGGGGCAGGATCACCTCCGGATCCTCCCCAGGTGGCATGAGAAAACAGGGAAGCAAACTGAGCTGGTGGCAGTGCCAGGCAGGGCTGGCCAGGCTGCTGTGCGAGCTCACAAGTTGGCCAGGGTGCGTGCAGGTTAGGACACAGGATGATGCTGCTGGTGGCACGCTGGGCTGCAGAAAGGGGGTGAGCAGGAGATGATTTCACTTACTTTAACTGGCCTGAAAGACATTTCATCTTCATCACAAGTTCATTGCAACCCCCCCGCCCCAAACTGGAGATAACATTTTTTCCTGAGAGATGAGCTTATGTAGCTGTCATTTAATCTTCATCTCACTAATATACTTATTTCTCGTCTTCCCTTCGCCCTGCTCCTTCTCACAACTCACTGCCTGCTGCTTTTAATAGGACCAGGCAGCAGGGCTGTTGGCCGCAGCAGAGCAGCAGGGTCCCAGCATGGGGCTCGAGGGCATGCTGATACTCAACCTCGCAGGTTTTGGATAAGCTCTGAAACCAGGTTTCTGTTCATCCAAGGGTCACAGAAAGTACGTTTTCCCTTTAAAGCGAAGCTATTAAAACTCATGCTCAGGCCATATTCCAGTCTGGGTGATTACTGCTTGCCAACGCCTCATTCCCTCTGCAGTTTTAATTGGTGCTATTAAAGAGCTGCAGTGCTTCACCCCAGAAGAGGCTCAGTCTCTCTATCAGGATGAAGGAGCCCTCTCCTTAGTGCTTGTGTTGAAATTATCAGACACTTGGGGCCAGGGAGGAGGGAAAGCTGTGCAGACTTGGCGTGTGGCAAAGAGCCTGCTCCCTGGCTCGGGAGCGTTTTGCTGTCACTTTGCCCTGTATAAAACGATGCACAGAAGCTGCAGAGCAGGAGGGGGCCGGGGCCGGGCTTCTCAGAGATGGAAATGTGATGTGCAAACAGATCCAGCGCCTAGGGCTGCTGTATCCCAATGACAACTCGTCTGCTTCGTGCTGAGGACGGAGGAGAAGGGAGGCTGCAAGGCTCACAAAGTAGCAGGGTGGTTATGCAAAGTTCACCAAACTCGGACAGCTTTGCTTATCCCGACCCGACTGGGCACCACGAAACTTCCAGCCAAAGCTACACCAGAGACTCACTTGGTATTCGAGACCCAGCAACCACCTTCTTCAATCTAAATTAAGTGTTAAAGTGAAAGGCAATTCCGTGAGACCATGAATTCATTAGAAAACATAGCCAGATCTAAAAGGTGCTGCAGATGATAACGCATCGGGGAGGTGGGGATGGGGTGGGGGGGGAGCAGGGTGCAGACAGAGATGTACAAGCAGCGGTGAGTTAAAATCAGAAAGGGGAAAAAAATCAGTGCATTATTTTAGATCAAGATTAAATGACATCCCCTGCTTCAAAGGGCAAGCGCGAGAGGCTAACAGGCTGTGACAAACCAGAATGCATGGACACAGGCAGCCAATTCCCTTAAATAAAACTTTTATTGGCCATGATATCTGAAAACAAGCAGCCCGCATTAGGGATTAATGGTTTTCCCCAGCCTCCCCCAGCACTCTCCATCCCGGGGAGGGCCACGGCTGCGGGGTGGGCGCTGCCTCCCCAGGTGGCCCCGCTGCAGCCGGGGATGCCAGAGGGCCGTGGGGCCGGGGGAGGAGGAGCGAGACGGAATCACTTAGCCTTCATTAGGCCAAATTAAAATCAGAAGTGAGATGACAATTACAATTTGTGACCGGCTAATTGTTCGCCTCAGAAGCTGATCGTTGTGCAGATTGGGAAAATTAATTGTTCGCAGTCCCAGGTGGGTTGGCTTTGAACCCTGCCGAAGAAGTGGAGCTCCTGTGGGCGATGCTGCCTGCTCTCCAGCCAGCCCCAGGGATGACGTCCTGCAGGCTGCATCGCCGGGGGTCTCCAGCCATGCTGCGGAGCCCCAGAGGGCTTGACAGACCCCCAAAGCCCCTCGCTGCCTCCGGCTTTAGTGCCTGGAGCGGAGCAGAGCACCTGTGGGGCCACCCCTCTGTTAAGGACCTGAGCGCCTGGTCATATGGAATGGCAGCGCTGGGACCTGCTGCCTCCACAACGGGAGCACCCCTCGTCCTCGCCCTGCGCGGTGGCATGGTGGACTTGCCTGCAAACCTCCCTCCCTGCCCACCCAGCCAGGGAGGGAGCTGCCTTCCTGCCGGGGCTTGTGAGCGCTGCAGCCATCGCTGCTCCATCATCCATCCGCTGCTGAGTGTGGTGTGTCAAGCCCAGCTCCCATCAATCAAGCCTACCCCTTCAGAGCATCCTCCTTGATTTTTATCCCCAGGGTGCTCGGGAAAGGGTGTTGCGAACACTCGGATATAATTATAGCTTCTAATGGGGCTGCCAGAGAGGGGGAAGGTGCCAGATTTCAGCGGAAACGGAGACCTCCAGCTTCTGCCTTCACTCCGGCTCTCCCACCTCCTGGGTTTCTGGCAAGCTCCCGGGCCATGACACTCACTGCCTGGGAGCCAGCTCTCTGCCGGGGGCTGCAGATCCCGGGCTCACATCAGCCCCGTGTCCTGGGGGATGCAGGCTGGAGCGTGGCGTGGACTCTCCCGTGGGAAGGCATCCGTTGCAATGTGCAGCTGGGCCCTTTGCAATCCCCTCTCCATCAGGCAGTGCCCCAGCAGAGGGACCTTTTCCCTCTCCATCTCCCCAGGCTGCTAATTAGCTGCGAGGTTCACCCACGTCTCTCTGGTAGCAGGGGACACCTCAGCCTGACTTCCCTCCCGTGTTACCACCATCACAGCCCTGCTGCTGCCCGCACTCTCTCAGCAGCAGGCAGGCTGAAGGGCCAGGCAGGGAGAGCAGCAGGCAGCCTGGCATCTCTGCAAGCCCGGTGTCACCCCGCCACGACCGGCAATTCAAGTCTAAAGCATTTCCCACAGACTGCAGCTCCTCTCCCTGCAAAGAGGCTCTGCGCTGGGTTCCTGTGAGCTGTGGGGGGTCCTTTCCCCCACGCAACTTTGAGACACAGCAGCTCGTGCAGCTCCCGCAGCCCGGGGAAGGCTGTCGGCACAGAGCGAGGAGCGTGGCGGCTGCCAGGGGCTGACAGCAGCCGGGCACTGGGATGTGATAACTCCTGTGGCTGTACACGCCTGTTGAGCTGCGACAACATGACAGCAATAGTAGCTCATAATCCACACAAGTGTGTGTTTGTGCCTTGCAGCAGTGTGTGTGCTGGAGAGACAGGTGCATGCCAGGAAATTATGATATATATTTCCATGACATACCGTTTCCCTCTGTTGTACATTGCAGATACAGGGAAAGACCCCACAGATCTTACGGTGGGAGGAAACGCTGCCAGCCTGCAGGGAAGAATGGCTCCTTGTTAACCCTTTGGGACAAGATTTTCAAAGGGCTCATCTCCTGTGCGCCTGTCTAGATGATGCAGACAGCTCTAAAGCTCTGGACACTGAGTCCTTTTGAAAAATCAAGCCAGTACTGCATAGGAGCCGGGAGTGAAGAGGGATGCTCATATCTCTTCCATTTATTTCTTCATCTCTCTAATCAAACAAACAAGTAGCATGCCTAGAGCTGCAGCAGGCAGGCAGAGGCTGTTTGAACCTTTCTCTCCAGAGATGTTAAAGCCCAGAGGAAAGTGTCCATCTCTCCGTGATGCTCCTGGCTGCTCAGACAGCCCAGGGTCCCCATCCCACCCAGCAAAAAGGCTTGGTCCCCGTCCCAGCCCATGGGCATCTCAAGCCCTAAAACCGGCAGACCGACGGCCAGGGTAACCGCTGTCCTGGCAGCACGATTGCAGATGCTGCTTGTGCTGCATCAGCCTGAGTGACCTTCCCTAGCAGATCGGCTTGCAAGCAGGAACGATCGATACCCCTCGGCACAGCCTGGGGGCTGGGGGTGGGGGGCGTGGCCATTAAGGCTGGCTCATTTGCAGAGCAGCCCCCTCAAACCTCCCCCGCTTTCCTCTACCCACACCAAGGCCAAGGGCAGCATCCTTTGGAGTGGGGATGCTCCAGGCAATGTCAAAGGCATTTGAGCTCTGCTGCCCACGTGGCGCTCCGCAAACCGGCCGTGAAGTCAAGCTGAGCTGCGGGCTCCAAAGGGGACAAAGAGCAGGGGTGTTGCTTGGGGAGGGCACCTCCATGTCTGTCTGTTGGGCCAAAAAGCCCCAGGTCCCTGGAATAAGGTATTGACTCCCAGTGAGACAGTGAAAACACTGGTGAAGGTGGCTCACGGCAGCTCGGGTGCTGGATCAGGTGCAGACCGAGGGGTTGCCCAGCACCCATGCAGCCCCCAGCCACGATGGTCCTGTCCTGGTCCAGGGCCCGGGAATGGCCAGGGGCTGCTCCAGCCTGTCCCCCTGGGATACTTTAGGAAGAAATGTTCTGCTACTGCAGTGTTTTGATGTCAGTCCCTTCAGAGGGGTAAATCGAGGCTCTTTAAACTTTCTACATGAGGGGAGGGGCAGGTGGGGAGGAACAGGTTATTAAACAAACCTTAAAAAAAGGAAAGAATTCCTGAGTGTAATTAAAATCTACACCACGATGGGCTGTCTCCTGTTATTTCTCTAGAGGCGTCTGTTGTTGGAAACAGTATTTCTTCAGCTAAGCAGTATTGCTGCAGGTGGGGAATGTTGCGCAGATGGTGCCAAGAGAAGAGGCGAGGGCCAGGGGACGGGGGACCTCGCTCGGCCATCATTGTACTGGGGGCTCAGCTGGTCCCTTGCCATCGCCATCTTATTTGTCTCTTCATTCATGGATTGAACAGCTCTTCCAGGAGCAAAGGGAACCAGGGGCTCGCAGGGACAGCTGGCCACCCATGCCGTGGTGGCTGCCTCGGGCAGGGGCTGGGCAGGGGCATAGGCAGGGTTCAGTTCCAGCAAACGGATGGGCAGGTGACTCCAGCATCAGTGGACGGGCAGTGGAACGGGGTCGCATCACGCATGCAAAGCAGGGCGAGAACAGCCGTGGCTGGAGCCCAGTCCTGCTCCCTTTGATCTTCAGCAGAAGAAAGGTCAGGATGGCAATGCAGCTGCTTGTAAGTGCCGTGAAATCAGGCTAATTTCTAATTACGGGGAAGTATCTCCCTGTTATCTTGCTGGCACATTCTGGCCTCCTTGGGCCATGTGGCTGTGATAAAGGGCTGGAGTTACAAAGCACCTCCCGAGGGCTTGATGACCCCATGGAGTGACACAAAAGAGCATCTCAGCAGCATCTGCAGGGATGTGAGATGCTCCGGGGGGGGGCTGATCCTGCCCTGCAGAGTCCTGGACTCCCCCACTGCTTTCCACCAAAGACCACATCCTGATAAGCTGCCGCTCTATTGCCACGATGCCCCTGGAGATGCCATAAGGACATGAGGTCCTACCAAACCCCTCTGGGCTGGCAGATGCCCAGGGACAGCAAGAGGTAGCTCAGTTCTCCCTTCCCCGCGCTGCCAGCCAGCAGCAGCCCCGCTGCATTCCACAGCTGAGCTCGGTGGCCGCAGGACAGGGCAAGGAGGAGAGAAGCTCCAGCAATAAAAATGGAAGGACAAGAGCAGATCCAGGCTGGTGACAACCCATCAAACAAGGGGAACAACCCCCTGCCCCTGCGCTGCAGCAGCTTGTCACTGACCCTAAAAGCCCCCATGTCTTCCCATTATTTTATCTGAGCTTCAGTGCGCTGCTCAGGGTTAAACATTTCAGCCAGTAATTGCAAACCCAATGTTTCTGCAGCTTATTAGGACAAGACAGCCAGAAAGAGCACATCAGTGACACTAAAGGGTTGGACATGAAGCTGTTCCTGGCCATGCCAGTAACTTTGTCCCCCCGGTCTCTGCTTGCCCTCCACGCTGTTTCCCATGTGCAACACACACGGCAGCCTCTCTGCAGGAAAAAACCAAAGCGGGTGGCTTGCATGGCTTGTGCCTCTGAAGGAATTAGGCAGAAGAGCTCAGAGCCACACGCTCACCTGCTGAGAACTGAGCTGAAAGCCCTGCACTGCTCTCAGGGCCCAAGTACAGGTTCAGCAGCCAGAAACGGGCCCCCAGGTGAGGGCAAAAAGCATCGCCAAATCTCTGAAAAAGCCTCCAAACCTTTGCAAAGCCAGCCCTCGCCATGCCCGGCTCCAAGCCCTGCTTTCAGCCAGAGGGAGCCGGGCAGCCCTGCCCGGGGCATTGCTCTAGCCTCGCAAACTGCTCAGTGATGTTCATGAACAGCTAAGAAGTATCTAATCCACCTGAATAAATCTGGGCGAGGTATTACTTTTGGTATTAAACACGGATTTAAAGAAGAGTGCGTTGATTTTCTCTCTGGGCTGAATTTCACTGAGGAAGAGCTCAGATATCCTACCAGCATGGCTGGAAATACAACACTGAACTCGCATCTCCAAGTCCCCTCAAACCCTGCACCAATTTGGGGGTTTGCACAGCCCAGGACCCCTCTTGCTTCTCGCTAGACTGTTGCTTTCCACTCCGGCTGGCTCCCGCCCAGTAAGAGCCATTCCTCTCCAAACCCTGTGGCCTTCCTAGCCTCCTCTCAGCCTCGCCGGGGAAAAAACAAGCCATGATTTAGCACCCGCCTCTTGCAAAGGGCTGGCCGGGCTGTGCCCGGAGCGGAGGGCAGCACCAGGGCAGCCCCCCCAGCCTGGGCTCCGGCACCACACGGGATGCGCCTGCTCTTAGGGGCTGAGGGGAGACGAGTCAACCTCCGGCAGCCAAAAAAGCTGTAGATTAGTGCAAATGCCAATAAGTCATTAGGAATCATAAGAAAAATGTACGGTTGCCATAGCAACTGCCAGGCACGGCTTTGGGGCTGCTTCACCCCCTCCTCGGGTGCAGAGCAGCTCGGTGGGGATGGAGGCAAAGCCCTGTGCCATGCCCCGAGAAGCGACCGCAGCCAGGAAGGGCTCAACGAGTTGGGGGTGGCTGTACCAGCGTCACCCTACTGGGGTTTGGGGGTGCTGAGCCCCTCCCTGGGGAGCAGCGGGGCTTTGCCACCAGCAGAGACTCCAGAGACACTTTCCAAAGGGATGGGGACCGCTTGGTCCTTCACGAACCATGGGACTGACTCTGACATCACGAGCCAGGGGGCTTGCACATCCCCCCCTGCACCCATCCGCCGGGGAGGAACCAACACCCAGCCCTCAAATCTCCACGTTTTCTGCACTGGGGTCCGTGCCCCCCCCCACCGGTGGGCACTGCCCTGCCCATGGCCAAACCTCGGGGCACTTGGTGGCTGATAAAGGTCCCTCCCCAAACTGAAGGGGATGGAATAACCCTTCACGGGTGAGGAATTGTGCTTATTCTTGGCAAAATCCACTTCCAGTTTATTTTAAATAAAATCATCTGACTGCTGGGAGCCTGGGGGGCAGAGGAGGGGAGAAGGGAATTGCTAGCAGAGAGGGAATTAGCCCATAGGAGCAAGACTGTGATGAGCCAGGGCGAGCCAGCTGCTGGCATTACTGAGTTTGGAGGATGCTGGGCTGGAGCTGGAGGCTTTGAGCGGAGAAGTGACCCTGAAGTCCCACGTGTCCTGGAGGGGCTGCGGGAAGGAAGAGCATTAAGGATCCAAGGTGCATCCCAGCTGCTCCTTCACTCGTCCCCCTTGTGCTAATTGCAAAGCCCCCAGTTTCTAGGGCTGCCGTGCCCCCCCCAGCCCCGGAGCACTTGGGCTGGAGCTGGGGAGACCCTGGGGAAAGGTCACTCTGGGGTGGTGATGCTCTCCCACCCATGTGGAGCTGATGGACCATCTCTCCACCCAGCCCGGAGGAGCCCGGTGCCTGGCAGTGCCTGGCCTCCTGTGCTGCTCGTTTTCCACAGCTCATTTTGACAGATGCTTTAGAAAGATGCATCCTCTCCCCATTCCCCTTCTCCCCCTCTTTCGTTCCTGCCCCCTCCCTCCACCCACAGCATCCTGCCGGGTGCCTGGGTTTCTGCCCCCACCGGTACCACCCTTCCCCGGAGACCTGCCTTCCCCAGCATCCGCAACAGGAAAACCTCGTTCCTGTCCTCATCACACCGAGAGCTGGCTGTCACCCGGTGGAACAAGGCTTCCCGCAATCGCTGAGCCACCACATCACCCAGTGCCAGTCTGCTGAGCGCGGGCAGACCGTGAGAAGTTGCCACTTTCCCATCATCTCCAGGAGTTACAGCCCTCGGTGGCCCCATGCGTGTCCCCCCCTCCCCGCACTGCAGCTGCACATGGCTGGCGGAAATGTCACCCACTTTGTCTTTAATTAACAAACATCTTCTGCCCCCGGGGATCTTTTTCCTTTTTCTTTTTTTCTTTTCCGGTTTATTCACAGAATTATATCTCTTCTGAGTGTCCCTGAGTGGCTCATCGCCTCTTAGTCATCCTGGGCTGCTGCGGAGATCGGGGAGCTGCACCGCGGGGCAATCCTGCAGCAGCATGGGGAGGGCAATGCCTGGCTGCAGGCAGCCCCGAGGGCAGGAGCGGGGCGAGGTGCTGCCTGGCCCCCAGCACAGCGGGATGACCCCCTGCCTTCACCCCCTCTGCAGCTGGTGCAAAGGGAGGATTCAGCCCTTGGAGGCAGGAGCCACATCAACCCTCTCCATTGCCTCTGGCTGCAAACTTCCCCCGCCTTGCTGTGGTTTTTAAACCCACTCAGCTCTGCAACTCTATCATTTACAGGCGCTGCCCAAGGAGACCATCTGCACCAAGGACACCAGGAAAAATAAGATGGCACCAAGCCCTGCGCAGGGCGGATGGAGCAGCACCCGGCTCTGCCCTGTGGCAGCACCCACCGGAGCGGGGCCGGGGCCGGCCACCCTGGCAGAGCAGGAGAGGGATGCCGTGTGCCGGGAGCGGCTGCTCCGCGAGGCCGTAGCGCATTGCCCCTTCCCAGCGCACCCGCGATTTCCCAGGAGAAAATGACTTTGGCCGCACGCTGCTTTCCCCCCCCCATCCCCACTCCGCACCCTTAAAAATATAAACCAAAATGCAACATCAGGCTGCTCGGCTGCTCGGTGAAGCCCCCGGGCCCCTGTGGCCCCCATGCTGCAGAGCTGCAGGAGTCCTGCCGCTGCCAGCCTGCGAGCAGAGATTTCGGCATGATAAGCGACGGCTTTCAGATGTAAACAGCCCTGTTCATTTAACTTCCCTTAAACCCTGAGCAAAACACGGAAAAATGTGCCAAGCCAGGGAGGACAACCGTGGCCAAGGAAGCAGGGACAAGGGGGTACGTCTGCGGCTTCCTAGGAGGGTTTAACCAGCAAAGAGGGAGTCAACAAAATATTAAAAAGCCATAAAGCTAGCTGGAGAGTGTCACTGAAATCCCTTTTGTCTTATTTAACAATACCTTCATGAAAAGGAAAGAACAATGGGCGATTTCAGCACAGAACAGGACTCAGGTGCAGGTGACGGATGGGCGTCAGGGCAGCCCTCAAACCCAGCAGCATCGCGGTGGAGCCGACCCTGGTCCTGCTCCTCCGTCCTTTCAGAGGCTCCATGCAGGGGCGAATCCTGCTGCACATCGGGAACTAGAGGACTCATCAACCGCACAAGCTGCATCTTGCTGCTGGAGGGTTGGAGCTGCACAGCACTGCAGACAGCCAGCCCTCTGCCAGCCCAGGCTTTGGGACAGCCCGCCCGGCTCCATCGCTGGCTTTGAGCAGCAGCAGCAGCACGTAGGAGTTAGGAAAAGTGACTCAGAAATAGGACTCGACAGAATTTTCCATGGGAATATAAGCCTTCGCTGAAAAACGTGGCTTCTGATCAACCGCAGCAATTTGCAAATTCGGATCAAAGGCTGGCAGACCCTTTTTGGGCCAACGTGTCTAAAGTCCAAATGGGCTTTTCAAGTCAAGCGAGCGGCTTTGGTTATGCATTGCCAAACAGCAGCTTGAACAACCAAACCATTGAATTAAATGTAATGATCATACTATGAACGAGTAGCAGACACCCAACTGAAATGTTTATTCCAGCACAAACCGAATTGGTTCATTCTTTAATGTTTCATAAACAGGAAAAAAACCATTTTTTCCTTTTCAGGTGACCAGATGCTAGTATTATTTTTTTTTTCTCTATTTTTCCAGGCTGTTGATCTCTATCCATATGGTCCTGATGGGACGCAGGACAGAGCAGAGAGAGGAGCTTCCTTGGGCTTTGGGGCAAAGATGATTTCTTCCCCCAAACCAGAGAGCTGGAGTTAGTTCATCTCTGCCTTTGGGAAAGGCTGGTTAAAATGCAAAACCCCTTTTATGCTGACTACAGATTCCTCACTGATGAAGGCTTTTAAATTCAAAGCAAGCGTTATTAAGTCTCACAGAAGCACAGTGGCCTGTCTTCATGCAAAACACTTTTCTCAGCTTGAACCTGAAAACAGACTCGACTCAGCTTTGGTCAACAGGAAGGACAAAGCTGGTCACGCTCCGACCTCACACGCCAAATTTAATCTTGGAGTGATTTTTTTATGACTGGTTATAAATGCTACAAAATATGGTTTTATAATAGCGCCTGGGATAGGCTTTTAAAGCTGATGGGTAGCTCTGGAGCCTGGATAGGGTCAGGAGGTATCAGAGCATTTATAAGCTGCTGAAGGGGGAAGCTGGCATTAATTCTGAGTAGAGTTGGTGAATAATTTATCACAAGTAATTTATTGACTAAGTTTGTCTCTTTTCCCTGTCTGGGTGAAAAGCACCCCAGCGCATAGAGCCAGCACAAGACTTAGGCACCACTTAAGTCCCAATTAAGCCCTTTGTGAATTGTCTGGGAACGGATCCCAATTTTCCCATATTTATTTGTTATTCAGAATTACACGCCAAACAGAGCCGACACATAATTCCTGCTCTGTAGCGTGTTTGCAAACAGTTCCCGGCGAGCACCCACTGCGAGGACTCCAGCCGTTTCGAGGGGGCACGGAGGTTACTCAGGCCCCCGTCCCTCCCTGACTGGGATGGTGTAATTTGTGGGACCCCGTTTCCCGCATCAAGGAGCCCCAAGCACTCACCACCACCGGGGGTATGGAAGGGGGGAAGGCGAGGGGTGCTGGGGCTGCCATCCCCCTGCTCTGAGGTGTAACAAGAGCAATTTTCTCAGCCAGTTATTGCCTTCCTAAAACCCACCCGTTGGAACAGCCTTTTACAAAGCCCGCTATAAATATATTTATCACAAAATACTCTCTGCCATCAACAACTGCTAAACCTGCACATATATTTCACTGCCTATGAGCTGGCTGATGTCCTGGAACGGTGTCAGGCATTTCAGCAGCTGCCCCGGTCCAGCACGGGAGGGATGCTGGAAGGGGCACACGTGGGGACTGGTGTGCAAAAGTCCAGGGTGGCCAGGGCATGGCTGTGGGCTGGCACAGCACGAGGGCGACGGGGGGTGCCCTGGGATCCGTGAGGAGCTCATGACTCAAGAGCATCAACGACCAAACCCTAAACTCAAACCCAAAGTCCCAGTGCAGAGCCTTATTGGCAGAGACCATCTCCCTTCTTAAAGGGAAGTTTTAAACTCATCTAATTTTAATGCTTTTCCTGATGCACTCCCAGCAAGCAGCAGACAGCACTCTGCGCTTGGCAGCAGCTGTAATTCTCCTTCTCACGGCTTTCCCCAGCCAGGTCTGGGCAGAGCTGCAGCTTTCAATGCAGAGCACAGGAGAGGGCATTTCCCCCGAGAACAATTTCATTTCCAGGAGGAGAACCAAAGTCACAGGTACCTCCCATGCACTCCAAGCAGGGGAAGAGTGACCATCAGTCAACGCTGGGGGCCTTGCAACTCATCTTTGGCAGAGGTCAGCGAAACCCTTGGTGTGTTTCCTGACTTTTTGCGAGAGCAAGAAGGGAGGGTGGTGGCGAGTTTCTGCCTGCAAGGAGGGGATCACACAGGCCCTGGGCTGGCATCTCTGCCAGGAAATCAGCCATGTGTCAACAGGAATGCTATCCCATGAGTAGCTTTTAGGACAGAAGGGAAGAGGCATTATCGACCAGGGTCTACTCTGAAGGTGATTTAAGAGATACATCATCTGCTCTGCTCGGAATAAAGAAAGGGAGAGAGCCCTCTGGTCAGGCTTCCCTGCATTTGGAGAGGTGCCGGTAGCGTGGTGAAGTTCCCAACCATTCAGGTGCCCACCTGGACCGAGCTCTGGACCTTCCTAGCATCCTCCATCCCTGTCCTAGCCAGGAAATTTAGAATTACATCCCTAAACGTCAGTGTTCAGCTACAGCGAGGAGCGGGGACGAACCCTCTGCTGCCGTGAGCCAGCACGGCTCTTCGAAGCAGAAGGAGGTGCGTCTGGTTAGAGCAGCTGAAGGTCTGCTCACGTTGGGAATCAGAGCCTCCGTGGCACCTCCTTTGAAGCACCAAGCAGAGGGGCTGCCCCAGCTCCCTGGGGAGGCAATTATGCAGCTTAATATACAGTGCTGTGGGGAAAGCGATTTCCTGATGCTCCAGCACCCCTAGCGAGGTGGGATGGGTTTAGGTTGGGGTCCTGCCTAACTCGCCGCCACCCCCTTCCCCTGCACCAGAGGGATTTTGCAGGCTCTGCGATGGGTGTTGGCACAGCTCAGCCCCGGCAGCTGATGCTGACCTCCTTGTTTTACATTGCAAAAGATAAAAAAGGTACCACCCAAAGGAAGGGGTTTAAAATGGCTGAGGAGCAGACACTCGTCCCCAGATTTGGCCCTCAGCCCTGCTCTGCACAGCCACTTATGCCAGCACCAACTGGGTGCCAAAGCAGCCCACACTGCCCACAGAGAGGACCCAGGGTGCTGGGGTACCAGCGCTCAGCGCTGACTCTGCACTGGGGAAAGGAGAGCCAGGAGCACCAGGAAGAGCCGTGTCCCCAGCAAAGAGGCTGGGCCACCAGGACCAGGGTCCTCTGCCACGGGGAGCCAGGATGGGAGCTGGATGATGACGCCCCATGTCCCAGGCGTGAGCTCCACTAGTGGAGACCCACAAGAGGAGAAGCCCCATGGCAGGGAGCAGTCAACGCTCCGGGAAACTTGCACGGAGCCACATCCCATCACCCCACGGCTGCAGTGCACTCAGGCTTTTAGAGACAGAAATGAGACATTTGCTTCCCAGCCTTGCTACGAACTCTGGCTGCATCCAGGCTGTGCGACCAGGGCTGCTCATCCTCAAAGCAACGGCAGAGGCTGGGTCCTGGCTCAGCACCAGCACAGCAACCCAAGGGGGGGTGAGACAGGCAGCATCCGTGCATTGCTTCTGACCTCCCAGATTTGTTAGATCATGGCTTGAGGAACCAGATCCTCATGCCCAGAGGGGATGGCAGCACCTACTTGCAACTTCTAGCAAAAGTCTCCCTGGGAACACTGCTCCAAGGGTCCTTTTCCCACCCCACAGTGCCCAGCCCTGAGCATCCCCTTCTCCCCTCTGGGGTCCCACTGCCGGGCTGGAAGAAGCCTTGGGGAGCAAAAGGCTTCACCTCACTCATGGGAGAGAGGGGCATTGCTGGGATCTCTCAAATGCCTTTTTTCAGGCTCTGGCAGGAAGCAAGAGGAAGAGGAGGAGATGAGGAGAGCCCGGTGCCTGCCTGAGCATCTGGGAGCGGCAAGGACAGCCGATGCCTCAGCCACACATGGAGCCATGGGGTCCCTCCCAGTCCCGAGCACCCTTCCCAGATTGGGTCAGCACAGGTGGGTGCAAGGGTCCCTACAGCGGGTCCCTCCCTGCACACAGGTCCCCCGGTCCCCATCACTCCCCAGGCTGGCGGGGCACAGCCATGTACCCCACAGCTGCAGGAAGGGACAGCTGCTTTGCACAGAGGTACAAGCACAGAGATTGCAGGTGTGTGCGTGTCTCCTGCGTGGCTGTGTCGGGAAGGCGCGTGCATAGAGGAGCAGGGTTAGGAAGGGTTGAGGTAAACACAGAACCAGCACGGAAATCATTCAAATGACACCGTGGGCCCAGGGCTCACGGCGGCTGCTCCCGGGGTTTGCTTTGCCATCACCTTCTGCCTGCCACCCCCTGGGCAGTCTGTCCTCTCCCTTGGGTGGGCTGAGCCTGGCGCCGGCAGGCGAAGGTGGGTTGCGAAGGAGGGAGGGAGACCGAAGGACCAGGCTGGTTTATTTAACACAGCCTCTTTTCTACACTTAACTTCACTCCTTTAACGTTTTCCACGGAGCTCAGGCATAGAGGGGTTAATGCACTGAAAGCGCTGCTCCTGGCTGGATCGCATCCTGCCAGCATCCCTTCTGAAGGCTGGATTTCAGTCTCAGCAGCACCATCCCCAGCGCATCGCCACGGGGTTCGCCACGGCTACCCCACGTTCCCATCGGTGCCTGGGTGAGGATCGACTTGATCCCAGAGGAGTTTCCAGGACCAGGAATCCAGCTCCCGACATCAGTGCCCTCAGCTGCCTCACGGACCCCTTGCCCCCTCCTGGACTACGCACTGACAAGGCGCCAATGCTGTGTGCATTTCCTATTTTCACCTGCTTTTCCTTATTTTCAAATACACCGTTTATCCTCCATACCAGAGATCAGTGAAAGCAAAGCTCTGGAACGAAGGGAAAAAAAAAAAAACCCAAACAAACTGCCAAGCAGCCTGGTCTGTGTTGCAGAGCCCCCAGGCACAGGAACCCCCCCAAAAGTCACAACCGACCGACAACACGGTTAACGGGGCTGGAGTCCAACTTACCTTTGGACTCTCCTCCCGTCTCCCAGCGCCGCTGTCATCCGCCTGCCTGCTCTCCGCCACAGCTGCCCACACATCTGGCTCGGGCAGAGCCCCCGTCGGCAGACAAAGGGCTGGGGTTGCGTTGGACCTGCCAAAGCTGGGGGGTCCGTCCTTGTCCCTTTGGGGCTTGGGGGACAGGGACAGCAGGCCACCCCCTGCCAGGCTGCCCCCCACGCTTGCCCTCAGCACCCAGTCTGGAGGCAGCGGGGAGAGACCTTCATCCTTCCCTCGCACGGCTCCTTTGCGGCCGCACACCCGCCGCTCCCTGCTGCCTGCAAACGCTCCCCCCTTCTCCTCCTCCTCTCTTCTCCCCTCCCTTTCCCCATCCTCCTCCTCACTCGAGTCTTGTCGCCACGATGTGCCACCCACCTGAATCAGCTCCTGCCGGCTGCACGCTTAACTCCTGCGGCTCTGGCGAGCACCCGAGGGGCAGCCCTGGCACCCCCAGCCCCTTGGAGCGATGCTCCTGAGGACCAGATATAAAAAGCTCCTGCAAAGGCTGAGCCGGCTGCTCGCACCCCTCGGCATCTGCAGTGCATCCTGCTCCCGCTGCAGCTTAGCCCGCTGCGGCACTGGGGTCCCCTCCCCATGGGCTGGGACGCTGGGGTCACCGAGCCTGGGGGGTGGGGGGGTTCTCCCACGGCGCTGCAAGGCCCCGTATTAGAGGGGAAGCAGGAGACTCAATGGGGTGGACTTGTGGCCCAAATCCCCTCCCACCCAGCAGCACTCAAAGGGCTTTATTTGCCTTTGGAAAGATCTGGCTGCATGTGGTCCTGGGAGCCCCACGCAGCTGCCCCATCCCAGTGTGACACTGGGGATGCCCCATGGGGTTTTGCAGCACCTTCCCCTGCCCCTCTGGCTGGGCGGTAGCTGAGTCCCCGAGCAGGACACGCTGCCAGTGGCTCACCTCCCCTGGAAAGGGATGCTCAGAGACTCTTAACCTTGGAAAACACCAGGGAAAAGCTGCCTTCTGCTTTGCTACGTCTCAGATGGAGAGATCCGGGGTCCCAGTTGCCTGTCACCCACCTTAAGAGGTGAGGGATGGAGACCCCATCCACCTTCGCACCCAATGCAATGCAGGGAGAAGTGTCTCGGTCAGGCACAGTCATGGGGCTCTGACAAAGGCAGGATTCGGAGTGGGCGCAGCAGAGCAACCCCAGCTTTTGTTTGCTTTCCAGCAGTCGCTCCCCAGAAATGCTTTTCCCAGCCCCATCCAGCGGCTGTCAGAGCCCTGTGGATGCCACACACCCCAGGAGTGACAGTAGCCATTGAATCCCCGTTTCACGCTCAGGAGCGTGAGCCGAGCTGGGGGTCTGGCTCATTCCCAGAGCATTTGCCTGGGGCGGTGGGCTGGACTGCAGGGATGGAGAACAGCCGTGCACACACGCGAGAGAGCCAGAAGAGGAGAGATTGGAGTGACCTGATTTAATTGGCAGGACTTCAATAACAAAATCCCTGCCCATGTGCCCAAACCAAATGGGTGATGTTCTGGCATGTTGGCCTCCATTCAGCAAAGCATTTATGCAGATACTTAATGGGAACACATGCTTAATGTTAGCCTCACTTAAATGCTTTGCGGCATAAACTGAGAGTCAAAGAGGGGTCTCAGCTGGAAGGTCCCTTCATGGCTTTTCAAATAGCAAGGGGTGAAGTGTGAAGCTTTATCCAAATACGGAGGCATGCAGGGCCATGCCCCTTCATTTTGCAAAAATCCCATAAGAATCCTATGAAAGCCACTTCTGTCATGAGACTATGGAGCTCCCAGTCAGCTGGAGAAGCCCTTCCACATGGTCTTTGTGCCGGTGGCCAGGTCCGGCTGCTGCTGCTGCCAGGGCCATGGGTACTTAGAGGGAACAGGGGCTGGGATTGCTTCTGGTTTGCAAACCCCCCCGTGCTGTGGGGCTAGTAGGGCAAGCGCCTCGCACCCTCCCCTCCCACTGACCTCAACGCACAGGGGCTGAGCAGGCAGCCAGCCACACCAAGCCACTGTAAACCGTTCAGTGCCCATCCCCAGTGCTGCATCCTTGAGTGCCTGCAACACAGCATGCACAGATTGCTGCGGGCAAGGGGGAAGAGCTGCCTTGTGCTTTCCGTGGTGCAGGACATGCCTCAAGCCCACCCCAGGCTGCTGCACAGAGCAGTCTGCAGCTCCCAAGGGCACAGGTAATCACTCAGTACTTGATGGTGGCTCTCGACCTGTCTGCCCCAGGGCTCAATCTCGTGGCTCAGCCACACGGTGCTGCCAGAGAGGCTGGCAGGCTGGCTTCAGCTCAGGGAGGGACAGGGAAAGCTTTGCCTGCCCTGGCCATGTGTGGATGCTCCTGTGCTCGGCTGGGTCCCTCTGCAACACCCTGCAGCTCCTGGGGACTGTTTTCAGAGCACCCACTGCCCCAAAACATGGGCCTGGGGGAGGTGGGGTGGCAGCAGCTCCTTCCCCAGCTGCCTAAGCACCATCGATCCGAGCAGCCGGCGCTGCAGAGACCTCACTCGGGGCTGGACTGACAAGCAAACTCCATAGAAACAGCTGAACCCAGATGAACTGCACAGGGCTTTCATCCAAGGCTTGGTGGAAGCTTGTACAGCACCGTTAAGCTCAGGTCATTTAATCACTTCTCGTTCCAACTACGGGGGGTCCAAAGGTGCTTGTTGGGTCTCAAGACTAACTGAGTTTCTCATCCTCTGCTGCAGACTCCCTCCATGGCCTCAGGCAGGTCCCTTGCTCCATGACCCCCTTCCCGTTTGCAGGATGGGGACACTAGTGTCACCTCACTCTGGGTGACATGGGACATTTACTGCCTTGCAGAGGGGAGAGATGCTGGCCCACGTTGGCAGCGTTCCCCAAATGCTTTAGGTGCAGAAGGAGAAGTGTTTCTGTAAACACATTTACAGTCAGCCTGAGTTGCCTCCACTGCAAGCGAGGGAAGGAGATGGAGACAGGCATTTCCCCCTGCTCCACACACAGGCAGCACGCTGCCGCGGAGGGAGAAGCTGGCCCCGGGTGGCCCGGAGCCCTCTCCGTCTAACACCTTGCTCGTAAACAGGCTCCTCCCGTGTGCTAAGCCAGCTTGCTGCAGATGATGACTAATGCATGTCACTCTCAAGATGCTATCTTCAGGCAGATGAGTACAGCCTGATCCAGGTTTTAATTGTGTGGGATTTTAGCCGAGATGGCACTAATTTATTTTCTCTGCTGCTTCAGCAGTTCTCATGCCTCTTCTGCACTTGAAGTCACCTGGAACATAGTCCCCTGGTGCAAGGGGTTAAAAACTTCTCTTGCTGGAGAAGCAGCTTGCAGTCTCAGGATGATTTTTTACCTACAGCCACTTACACACGTAGGGTTGTAAGGAGCTTCAGATCCCCCTTCTTATCCCTTAAGACACAACATTAGCTCCTTGGGGAGCAGCACTAAGGCAGTCTTATAGAGAAGCCGTAGATTTGGAGGGCTAAGTTTGGGCAAGCCATACTCAGCCAAGCCTTAGCTCCAAAGGACCCAGACGAACAAGGGCCCTGGTGGCTCTGCTTCCCCTCTGGATCAGCACGAGCTTGCCAAGCTTCATTCATGGAGGACGCTCCTTGCAAAGACTGTGCAAGCATTTGGGGGCACAAAGCATATGTCACTGCTTCACTATACCTCCCATTCCAGCAAGGACTAAATGCCACTAGAAACCCACATGAGAACAACACGCACTAGGTGCCTTTCCTTGCCACCTGTGCCTTCAGGGTCTAACATCACCTCACCAGACTTCAGTTTTCTATCCATAGGGGACAGAGAACACACGAGACTTGATCAGGAACTCACCAGCATAAAGAACAGCTAAAATAATGCAAGAAACATCACACTGACCGCAGCTCCTTGTGTAACAACGCTCCTCTGCCACAGGTCCCCCAGCTGTTGCTGCAGCTCTGCCCACACTGGCTCATGCAGCAGCATCCCAGCATCAGGTCCCCACAGACCCCCCCCAATGCAGGTGCCTGGGTGGGGCGGGGGGGTGGGGGGTGTCTCCTTCCTTGGAGCCCAGCACGCTCCTGCACACCCAGGCACCAAAGCATCTCTCCCACTGCCTCTCTGACACCTTTAAAGCCAGGGAGCATTGCCTGTTTTTTCCCCCAACTGAAGCCCACCTCGTTGGGCTGGTCTCATCCCACCCCTCCAGCTCTCAAGCCCTGCACCTGGAGCAACAAGCCAGGCTAAGAAGGGATGAGGTTTCTGATCCACAGCATCTCCCGGGGCCAAAAGCAGCATCCCAGCCTCTCCATAGCCCGCTGTGCCAGGGTCAGGCAGGTCCTACACCTGCTTGGGAACACTTGGAGGGCAGGAGGTGATGCCCCCCGTCCCTGCCATTGGGCAGGGTTGCTTTAGACAGGATCCATTCTCAGCAGCAGTTTCCTCCTCTCCTTCCTCCCAGGCATCGGCCGAGCCAAGCCTGACTTCGCGGCCTCCCAGAGGGGATGGGAGCTGCTGGGCAAGAAGTACCCACACCTCCTGGAGACTTGCGTCGGCATTATTCATATATGGGAATTGTTTTTGGTGTCACGGTTATTATTATTCTTTAATGATTTAAGGACATAACAGCAGCTCCCTCGGGCAGCATGATGGAGTCATAAACCCTGGAGGTGTTCAGAAAAGCTGCCCGCAGCCCTTTCTCTGGAGCCAAAGAGGAGACACCCCTTCCCCTCCCGCATCTCCCCTGTGCAAAATAAACCAAATCACATCCTAGCAGCAGGCAGTAAGTTATTGCAGGCCTATTGCTGGTGCAGGACAGAGCCATAACTCAGGCGGGCTCCGGCTGCTTCTGAGTTACGGCATCTCTGCTGCCCATGGCAGGGCAGCTATACGTTACCCTCGGCGCCCAGGGCTCTCCCGTTGTGCATTGCTGGAAGCGGGGATCAATAAGCCTTCTCCCTTCAGCAGCAATGCCAGGAAAAACCAGCGGGGTAAAACACAAACCGGCTAGCACAGCCCGAGCCCCAGAGCTTCCCTGATCTGCCTTAGAAAAAGAGATTTTCAAGGATCTACTATGTGTTTTCCCACTATTCCCTCCTTCCCTCTCTCTGCTGCAAAGGTAGACGCTGACCTCGCTTACCCTGTGCTTCCTCCAGCCTTGATTCGGATCCGTGACTCCTCTGCGGAGCAGCGCAGAGCCCGGGGGCTGCAGCTGCAAACCCAGGGGGAGGTTTTGCACAATGTGGGGCCCCAGAGCTGGCTGTGACACAGGCTTCGCACCTAGGACGAACGTTTGAATAATTGCCATTGTGGGGGAGTAACATATATTTGAGTTTAGGAGGCAGGAGTCCTGGGGAGGCTTTGTATCATCTGAAGCTCTCATGTACTGACACCGAGCTTTTTCAGGGTTATCAGTAAATCCTCACTTCCACTGTAGGTATCAGGCACTATTAACATGCTATTATTATGATGTTCATAATAATATTTTTAGAGATTTTTATAGTGTCTTTTAGTACTTGTTTTGGGATAATTTCCAAATCCCTCAAGATCAGCCCGTGCATGTTAAACGCTGCCCAGAGACACTCTCCATCCCCTCCTGGGGAGCAAAGATGCAGCAGGGTGAGGTGACAAGCCCAAGCCCATGGAAGCAGTCAGCGTCAGGGTGCTGGCTCTCGGGTACAGCAAAGCCCTGCACTGCTCAGCCACAGGCACGAGTCCAAGCTTGCACTAGAGCTAGGAAAATGAGGCACAGCAAGGCTAAGGGCCAGATCAATAAAGACATTTAAGCATCCACCTCCGAGCCCCCATTGATTTCGGTATCTAAATACATTTGGAACGCTGGGTCTATACGGCCAAGCCAAGGTCATACCAGAAGTCTGTAGCAGCAAAGGGAATTGGACTCAGGACTCCCTCCCAAGTCAGAGGCGAGTGTCCTGAATTATGGGGCTGCCCTTCTCCCTACCCACAGGAGCTAATTTCAAGCTGATTAAAGAACACTCGCCCCCAGCCTCACACCACCTGCAAGAGATCAATACCAAACCCCGTCTTTTCATACAGATGGGAGCGTGGAGCCCTGATTAACCCCACTTACACCATTTCAGATCAAAGCAACATCCCCAACTTGCCACTTCTCGGTTGCTCGCTTGGCTGCTGTGGCAGCGATGGAGGGACCACGGGCTGCGCACCGGGCTGCTCCGGGGGCAGCTCGTCCCAGCATCCGCTGCTGCACAGACCACGTTGGGTGGGAAGGGGAAATGTTCTTCTGTTTACTTTATTTCTCTGCTTTGGTGCTGGTTTACAGCTACCATAAAAGCTGACAATAAATCAGGGGCGATATTATAAAATGGAGGAACAACCATAGTTAGAGCCCAAAAGAGACTGACTCCCTCTGCCAGCCCCAGCAATGTAGGAGGAGCAGCTCAGTTTATCCTTACCCCTCCCAGTCGTCTTTACAGCCACCCTGGGAAGCAAGTTAGGAGTGAAGCAAACCTGATGGAGACCCCCATTAGATGAACACGTTGGCAAGGCATGCCGAATAATGTGGCCTTTTTAAATGGAATACGCTTTGCATTGCGGAAATTTTATATTACTCTCTCTTCCTCTCTCTCTTGCTGTCTTCGCCCCCACCCACTCTCAAATTTACAGGCAGGAGATTGGTCCAGGGGGAAATAAACATCCTAAAGAGCACAGCGTTTGCTGATAAAGAAAGGAAAAACCAGTGAAGAAAGTGGTAACGATGCTTCATGTGTTACATGCTGCTTTAAGAGTCAAATTTGTTTCTTTTATTGCCAGACAAAAATGTAATTAAAAGGCTGCAGCGTCAGCCAGTTGCAACTGAACTTGTTGCATTTGTTAGCAGACAGGACCATTAACACCTTTTATGTCTGGGTCTTTTAATCTCCGAGGACCAGTTATCTCTTCCACTGCCTCCTTGCAGATGTATAACCAGTCTTGCGAGGCAGCAGGAATGTACCGGGCGAATGGTGCTGTGTAGGCTTCGGGCACTGCCTTCCTTCCCATCTTCTGGACTGAAAAATTAACTGTGTGCTTTTATTTGGTTTTTCCAAGATTCTGCAGGGATATAAAAGCAGGGTTCCTGAGGGAGGGGGCTGTCTGCCCCTTCCCCATCCCCAGGCTCCTGCCCCACACAGGCTCATGCTGCAACCCCCTCGGGGACCCCGCTCGGGGCCATCAGCCCGACCTGGCGACAAATCACACACAGAGGAGAGAAATCCTGCAGAAATGTGAGGAGATGAGCAAGACAGAAGAACAAAAGGAACGGCCTGGGAGGGAGGACTGGTGCGGTGCTGATGTGTCCGTGTCCGCTGCTGGAGCTTGGGGCAATGGGGCAGCTGCTGAACCTGCATCCCGCTGCCTCCCCCGGGCTGGGGTCCTCCAGCACCCTCCATCCCAGCTCCGAGATGGGCATGTGGGCATCCAGGCCAGGCAGGGGACGGGGGGCTGTCACTGTCGCAGGGGACCCCGCTGCCCCTGGGTGCATTTTGATGCTCATTGCCTCGGAGCTGCTGCTCAGAGAGAATTTCGGCGTGAGGCAGAGCGATTGGTGTGTACCGGCGTATTTGTATTTGTCAGCGTTTCCATGGCAATGTGAGCCACCTTCTCTCCCCTTGTGCGCGCACATGCACAGGCGCAGGCGCGCTGCCGCTGCGGGCGCACGCACAGGCTCGCATGCGGGCGCACAGGCACGCACACCCAGTCAGCGCGCACACGCGCACGCACACACGTGCTCACCTGCACGCACGTACGCTCCTGCACTCACACGCCTGCATGCACGCATGCACATACCCGTGCGCACACATGCACGCTCACATGCATGGGTACACACACGCGCTCAGATGCACGCACATGAGCACACACACACACACAGAGCTTTTCTCCCTCTCCCTTTGCCTCCCCTTCCCATTTGAGGGCAGGTTCCGCAGGCCTCCAGGCTTTGCTTGCTCCTAACAAGCACTAACAGCAGGCTGCTGCTAGTGTCTGCGCTGGCGGCTGAACACTGATAAAATAAAACTACAGAGGCAAAGGCTGCGGTTACAAGATGTAGCGTTTATTTGTTTCTCTGTTGTTGGACCATTCACACACTTTCATCGCTGCTGTTCAGATGCTTGCCGGGGCTGCCACCACCCCAGGTCACCAGAGAATGGCTCATTACTGGCATTTTGGAAAAAAAAAAAAGAATCATCCTTTTTTTCTCCAGCGCAGGTTCCAGCAAAGGAACTAATTATTCGGGGTAGCTCTGGCTAACGTCGCGGCTGGAACCGGCGCTCCGCTGGGGTGAGCGGCGCGTGGCGGAAGATGAATATTTGGCCCCCGGGGTTTGCTGCTGTGTATCTGAGGCAGGAGAGAGAAGTGGGGCAGCGATGCTGAGCCGAGGGGCGTGGGAGCGCGAGGGGAGCTGGGGGTGCCTCCGAAGGGCCCAGTGTGGGTGGGGATGTTAAAGGTGGGAGGTGCTGGGTGCTGGGGCTGGAAGTCCCATCGCCTGTGCCCCTGCAGGCGGGACCCCTGGCAGACCCTGCGCGGCTGCCTTGCCAGCAAAGAGAGCTCGCCGGGCTGCCCCAGCCTTGCTGCATGTGGCCCCGCAGCGCTGCCTCCTTCACCGAAACAGATCCCTCACTAGCCATCGCCCCGGGTTCCGGCAGCGGCTCCCCAGCCTCCCTAATCCCATCAGCCTCTCCCCGCTCCTCCGGGGCCTCTTAGAGGCTTTCCAGGAGCCCGGTGCAGGGGTGCCATCCCCCTCCGCATCGCCTCATCCCCGGAAGAGCCGGGAGGCGAGCACAGGGCTTTCTTCCCCTCTTATTTTTTTTCATTGGAATCTCTGCTGAATCTGCTAATTAAGTTCTTTGCCTGCAACTAATATTGTGCTGTTAATTCCTCCCCAGAATGATTCCTCCAGCAGTCGCAGAGGTTATGTTCACTGGCATCCTTCCACGGCTCCTTTGTAAAAAAAGAAGAGCCCTTTTTAATCACTGCAAATGACTCATCTATGAGCAGCCCTCATCCTCGTCCTCTGCCTCGCCGTGGCTCTGGCGTGCGAGGGAGCAGCGTGGGCAGGCGGTGAGCCCTGCCTGCTCTTCTGGTTCCTGCAGCACCCCAGGGGCTGAGTCCTCGCAGGATGGGGCCACCCAGCACGGCCACGAGAGCAGGCACCCGGCAGCACAGCTGAAAGCCACCACGTTGTCCCCTCTCCCCACTGCGGCAGCCAGCACTCAGCCCCTCTCCCCCCAGCTTGCCGGCTGCAGCCCTGGGTGCAGGGGCTTGGGGTGAGGTTTAAGCCTCAGCTGCTTTGCAAAGTGCAATGAGTCCTGCTCAAGAGCCTGGGCTGCTCCATGCGCAGGATTTGGCCCACGGACCCCCGTTAGTGCGGTGCCGATGGGGCTCAGCTCCCCGCACCAGTGCTCTGTGTTTTCCCAGGGGCACCGGGCTGTGATCTGATCCAAAAGGCTGCTTGCTCACACGCAGCATGAAAATTCAAGAGCCCTTTGATATTTTTCCTCTCTCCCTGTTTCTCCTGCTTTCTATTTTTATAAATAATACCTGGTCTCGAACTGAACAGAATACCAAGCGTGCAATTAAATCCCTGAGTGCCAGCACTGCCTTTGAGGTGGGCTTCCAAGCATCTCTTCCTGGAGGCGGCGATGCCCCAGCAAAGCCGCAGCTGGCTCAGACCCTCACAGGGGAGCAGGAGCGCTTAGCAGGGCCTGACCCTGCTTCAGCTGCCTCCAGAGCCCGGGCACAGCCCTGGATACTCTCACTGGAGATGGGATTGGACCTGTGCATCACCTCTGAGCTGCACCCCAGCTCCCCCAGGACCGGGGCTCACCCCCCTAATTTCTTCGATCTCAGTTCCCATTAATGCCAGCGAACTGCGGTGGGAGCAATCGCTCTCCCCGCCCATTGTGAGCTGGCTTAAGCGCTGTGTTGCTGGAAGGCAAAACCCATCAGAATTAAGACGACTGAGCAGGGAGAATAATGCACATTCTGCATGTGCAAAGCGGGGGGAGAAAACCTGGGACCTATTTTTTTTGGTGCGCGAAAACATATTCATGCTGCTTTGATCTATCTGGGGGAGGGCTGATATCTACCCAGGTGGGGCAGAATGAGCCCTTTGTCCCCCCACTCTGCTCCCAGCTCCTGGCAATGGAGGCAGCTGGGCTGAGCACAAGGCAGAGCGTGGGGTGCTGGTGACAGTCACAGCTGCCTTAGAGCCACCCCAGGGCTGCTCTAGTGCCATCAGGCTTGGGCATGGCAGTGCCCAGTGCCAGGCAACAGGGACAAAACCCAATGGCAGCGTGAGCTGGACAGGGAGCCAGGGCTGATCCAGGGAAATGGCTGGGATTGTAGCTCTGTAAAGCAGATGGGAGCTGGGGGAAATGCTCCCTGCTGGAGCTCCAGCCAGCTCCCGACGCTGGCAGGCGGCTCAGGAGGAGGAGGGCTGTGGGGTTGCCATGACAATCAAGCATCTACAAATTCTTGGATTATTTATCTTCGGTTTTGTTTTGGCTGAGTGAAAGCAAGTCTTGCTTCTGGGCTAAGGGCTATCAGCAGGCTGCGGGCACAAGGGAAACGAATGTGGGAGCTCAGCTCATCGCTCGGTAGCACGGGGATGCACATCATAGAAGATAAGACATAAAATTAAAGGCATGTCTGCAAGCCACCTGCTCAGCTCCAAAAAGGAGACCTTTACCAAAAAGAAGAGTTCACAAGTATGAACTCTAACAAAAAATGCTGAGTTTTGGCTGGTTTATTTGCTGTTTGCCTTCTCAGACACCCTGTAGCCCCAAATCTCCCACAGATCTACAATTATCTGGCACCACAAGGCCATGTTGTTAAATCTGGCACATCCAATACAGGTTTGGGCTTCTCTAGTTAGTTTTGATATCCAGATAGATTTGGATTGGGCCCTAGATTTGCCTGCGGGGCCTGAATTGCTGCCAGATGGCTGTCTGCTAGGAACGCTTTCCAAAGCAATTTCCCAAATTCAAGAGAGGTGATTGAACGATACTCTGATTTATGGTATTTCACACCACCTCCCTCGCTCTCTTGCTGGAGCACCAGAGCATTGCACACGCTTTGAGCCGTATCCAGCTGCAAGTTCCTTCACACAGACTCAGTCGGTGTCCTCGTCTCTGGGGGCTCAGTCCACCGCGGCCGGGCTGACGGTGCTTGCAGAAATTAAAGATGCTTGATGCGGAGGCCGAGCTCGTTCCAGATGTCTCTCTGCAAATCTGCTGTCACTCAGGCTATGGAAAACAAGGAGACCATGGGGAGGTTTGGAGTTGCCGGTAGCTGAGATCTTCTTGGCGAGGTGTAAAACAGAACGAGTGTCACTTCTAGAGCTGGGAGAGACCCGAGCATTTACCAGCCCGTGTCACCCGCTGTCAGCTTCCAGCCTCCTCCCCTTTATAGGAACCATTGCCGTAATTGCTCCTAAGTCTAATAACCGATTCTTTTTGATGCCTTCAGTGTCACTGTTATGTAAATCCCAGTGTGAGGATGCTGTATATTTTATGGATCGTGTGTTTGCTGACATCCCCGAGTGTGTGCGCAGCTGAAGAGATACCTTTGATTGTCGGATCAAAGAATCACGAGAAACGTTAAGGACAATACGAGCAAAGAAAAACTCAAGGAAATCAGGAGCCTGTGGTTAAATTGATTTGATTTGATTTTGCCAATAGAGGTCAGTATGAAGTATTAAGGCTCCTGAAATTGTACAAAGAAATCCCATTACTCAAGGAACAGACGGGCTATTTTCAGCGAGGAAATGACGGGAGGGAGCGAGCGAGGGAAAGGTGGCCAGAGCCAAGGAGCTCAAGGTGGTTTAGGAAGAGATGTTGTACTTATAAATGGAAATGTTCTGGGTACAAACTCCAAGCTGGTAGAGCTGGGAGCCTGAGCAGTGCTTTGCTCAAAGGCACCCCGTATCTCCTGCGAGGCAGCTCACGGTCAGACCATCACCAGTCTCACCGGACGATGAGAAGTCAAGAAAGGGCCATGGCGATGCCTTCCTTCTCCCCAGCCCCAGAGCTTCCCAGGGACAAGAGGGAGAGGATTTGGGGTTTGGATGCAGCTGGTGACAGGGAAAGGGAGGAGAGGACATACCAATGCAAGCCCCCTTCCTCAGCCCTTGGACGCAAGTTCTCCTGCTTTGACCTCATCTCCAAGGGGCTTCGCTGCCCTTCTTTTATGGCTTCGAGCAGCCTTTGCTTTCCTGGGTATTCCCGGGCGAGCTGTGCTGCTCCAGATGGTGACCCGCTCAGCTATTTCAGGCCATCAGCCTGACTGGACATCCCCTGCCCATGTCTGACAGTCCCCCGGGGTCTCTGCTCGAAATGAAAGCAGCTGCACTCAGAGCCCGTCTACAAAAGGCGCTGGGGTGGAGGGCGGCTGGCAGACGGGCACCTCGGTTTATTTTCTGCCGGTGCGGCTCTGACAGTGAAGCCTCTGTAAAAGTGCAATGCAGAGGAATAAATTAAGCTGACAGAGCTTCCCCCCAGGCAGCAACCCCATCCCTTATCAACAGATGCCTTGAGATGGCCAAGGAGCATCTGCAGGCTCTGAGCTCCCCAGTGTTGGGGCATGCACAGGAGCAAGGGTCCCAGCTGGAGCTGTCACACATGGGTGGGAGGAGGAATGAGGACCTTCCCATGCTAAAGATGGGTATGAGATGATGCTGCTGAAGGAGCCTTAGATGAGGAACACCTTCATAGAATCACAGAATGGTTTGGGTTGGAAGGGACCTTTAAAGGTCATCTAGTCCAAGCCCCCTGCAATGAGTAGGGGCATCTTCACCTAGACCTTGTCCAAGAGCTGACAGGTCCGTGTTTCATAGGAAGCTCAGCTCTCCAAGCTGCCACACAGCAGTGTCAATGTTCCCACAGCTTAAAAAATACAGAAGTGTGGGATTTGGCTAAATGACTGGAAGATGGAAACACCCTTTAGAAAGCATTTCTTGGGAGGGGAGGAGGGGAAGGAAGGTTTTCCAAAAAATGCCACCCCCCATGTGGGGAGGACAATGACAAACGAGGTGAATTTGGAGGCTGCAGAGAAAAATTGGCAGAGTGTTGAAAATTTGCTGCCAGGTTTGGGGGAGCTTTAAATGGCATTTAATTAGCGGCATTCAGGTGGTCACAATACTGTTAAGGCACAGTGGCAGCAACAAGACAGTACTGCAGTTCTAGGCATTTGTTAATTGAAGCCACTCCTGACAGAGACTAATGACTTTTTAATGAATCTGTTGTCTTAATGTCTTATTAAGTTTTGACTTTCTCTTTGTATCCCCTTTGAGATCCTCTGCCCAATCTCACCCCCCACCGCCAGCCGTTTTCCTGGGAGCATCGGCATCCAAACAAAGGGACCGAGGCTTCGCCAGGAGGCCTGAGGATGGCTCCCCTCCTTTCTGCGATGGGCTGGATCCCGCTGAGAGGAGCAGAGGGATGGCACGGCTCCTGTCTGCAGGTGACAGAGCCCCAGTCTCCTAAAAAAAGGGAACACATGGATTATGGTGGAGAAACACTGGCTGAGAGGGGACGGAGCGACCACAGCCCCACATTTTGGTGAGGTGCTGCTGCTGGCAAGGCCACGCTTGCTCCTCATCTCTGCTTCCCCCAGCCCTGCAGGACCCCCTCTGCCTCTTCGTCTCCTGCTTTGCTGGTGGAGATGGCAGGGTGAAGGACAACACTGGAGAAAAGTACCTTTCTCCAACACCTGGGATCAAGAAGGACGCAGAGCAGAGGAAACAAAACCAAGTGAATCCATTAATCTCTACCATAAAAAGCAGAAAATATGCCCCTGGAATGGGTAGCTGCCCTTTGGAGATGGGCTGCAAGAGCATGTGCTGACACAGCCCCTGCTGCAGAGCAACCCAGGGAAATTACTTCACGTGGGTGGAACGGCTGCTCTTATGGGTGGCTTGAAGTGATGCACAGGCCTTGGACGGAGGAGCAGGGAGGACAAAGGTGGCCCCAGGGTATCAGAGGTCAGTGTTGGAGATCAGCCCCAGCTTCTGCTGCTGAAGCTCAGTCTGAATGTCTGCCAGGGAGTCCCATTTGGCCATCTCTCCTCATTGTACCAGTCCTGTGGACCAGGAGATAGGTAGGTAATAAAGCCCCTAGTTCTCCTTAATTTGGACCACACATGTACACGAAGACACGGCCCTGCAGAGGGTGAACCACACACATATATAACATAACTGTATGCCCCAGGAACACAGCACCGGCAGTCTCCAGCACCCAGGTGTGCACACACCTGCGCTAGGGAGATGCACCTGACTGCACATGCATGAACACGTGTGTGCAGACTCGACCGCACGGGCAGCAGGCACACAGGAGCACACGTGCACACCGATGCACTCTGCCCACGTGTGCATACATGCACACACAGTGTCCCTGCGGTCTCAGCCCCGGGACACAATTAAGCTCAGTGCAGCAGAATTTTTAGTGATGACATGCTGTACGAGTGTTGCTAGAGAGCAGAAAAGCCACTAAGCCCAGGTATCTGTCAACAGGCCAGCAGGTTTAATACATCAGGCATTAGCCCTCAGCAGAGCTCTGCAGAGCACTTGGCATTTAATCCTCCTTTTCCGAGCCTCTGCTCAAGGACATGCATGCTTGGACATGCTCAGACACCCCCACACAATTGCACGCTCATGCTCGTCCAGACAGTCTCGCTCAGCAGCACGTTTGCACGGGGACGAAGTGCGCACATCCCCTGGCTCCAGCTACACCGCAGTGTGATCGTGGCTTGTGTCACCTGCTGTGACGTGCACACAGTGCCATGCGGACACGCATCAGTCACACGTGTTTTATAACCTGGATGAGCACATGGATTCAAACACCGCTGGGGACATGCCTGGATGATCAGGGACTCACACACCCACCCTGGGCCCCAAGGACCCCGCAGAGGGTCCCACCCAAGGATGGGCATGTCCCCTAACTCCTGCCCTGTCCCACTCCCTTACGCTGAAACGCAGGCAGCGCTTGCTCCTCTGTCCCAATTCTGTCCCCAAACGTGGCCGAATGCCTAAGCATCCAAGGCTCGGAGCCGAGCAGGATGGCAGGGGGAGGGCAACGCTGCCATCTCTAAGGCAATGAGACGCGGGGAGCCTGGCACCCGCCTCCCTGCCAGCCATGGGAAGAAGCATTAACTGGGGCTTTATCTCTCGGAACCACTGTCCCTGTGGCCAGCGCTGCCAAGGGATTTAGCTCTGGCAGCCTCCTCTAATCTGGGCGGCTGGAGGGTGGCACGGGTCTCTGCTCTCCCCGGCCTTGCACCTGGGCTGGAGCAAAAGCATCTCGCTCCATCCTCCGCGCTGCTGCAAAGCCTCCTGCAAAGGAGGAGTTAACTGCAAAGCATTATTACAAGTGCTGGACTGGAGAAATCTCTGGACAGGTAATTGAGGACAGAGCCACTCCACGTGTTTCAAACCCTCTCTTGCTCCATGACCAGTTGCTCTCCATGGGTGTCACTACCCTAATTGAGAAGGAAATGTTTAGTGGAGTGGATTGAATGGGAGGAAGGAGGGAGGGAGAGAGAAAATGCAGAGAAGACACAGAACAAAGGCACACACAGGAGAAAAAAAGGGCTCTGAAAATGGGGAGTGTGCAATGAGGAGAGCAAGGACTTCTGCTAGTCTAAGGCCCAAGAAATAGATGCAAATGGTTCCTTATGTGGAGGAAACTGACTCCCTCATGGCTGAGTTCAGCCGATCTTGACTCAGCTCCTGGCTCTGCCACTGATTTCCTGACATGACTTTGGACAAGGCACTGCTGGAAGCAGGTATTTAACAGGTTTTCCCCAAAAGCCGAGTGCAAAATATAGCAGGATCCTAATTGCATTCATTTGTCAGGCATCGCTCTAACCAAACAGATTCCCAAATGCTCTGGGTAGGAGCCCACATCCCACTGACTGTGAGGCTGACGCTCTTCTGACAGTCCCCGGCGTTGACATCCTTAGGAAGAGCAGCAGGCAGAATCCGTTTCAAAGAGAGCACAAAATCACAAAAATAGATCCAATTTCTACATCTATATTTAACACTCTGTGTTCTCCTTGGAATGGACTCAGGCTACGGCAATTAACTAATGATGAGGATGATTAAGGATTGCTCTTGCGCTTTACATTTATAGCACCTCTCCCACTTCTTTTCTGAATAATAACTCCTTTCCTTCGCAATACCAGCAGAGCATTCCCAGGAAACCAAGAGGTAAGAGTCAAGGTAAATCAGAAAGGTGACCCACTAAATGGATCAGGGAAATGAGTAAATCTGATGTTTACCTATCCCCAAACCAGGACGAGAAGATCAGTCCTGGCCAGGATTTCCCCACAGCTCTCAGGTGAGAGCGAATGGCTCCAGCACAGGCTGGGCAAGCACAGAAGTGTCTCTAGCTGCTAATGGAGCTTGAATAATAAACAACTGGGACTGCTCGTGGGGATGCATTCAGACTCCATCCTCAAGAGTGTGGGGCTTGCTCTGGGCTGTACTGGCTTTATGTGATCTCTTTTCTGGTATGGGCAGAAAGCAGTGATTTCCCATGCAAAGATGCCATTGTATTGCTGTAAGGGTGGCATGGAAGAAAGAAGGAGAAAAATAAAAAATCACCAGAATAAAAATAGATGTGAGATAAATAGGAGGAAGGAATCAGGCTAGCTATCAAAGCCACGCTTCTGCTACTCTGCTTGAAGGGCAGGGGAGTGAGCAGCCATTGCTCGCGGGGTGGCTGGAAAGCATGTGAGTGACCATCATTTCTGCGATCTGCTATTCTGCTAGACCCCCACCCACCCCAGCCTATTCAGCATCACTTCAGCAGTGAGAAATACTGTTTGCCTCCCTGAGAGTGAAAACAAACAGAGCGTGAAATAAAAAGAAATCAACTAAAATAATTACAGGTTACAACAAATCAATTGGAACTGTGTAAATAGCCTTCAGGCAGGCGTAAGACACAATGTTCGTTGCTTAACATGCTCAGTGCTTGCTCGCTTCCCTGGATGCCTTGGCAGCCGCCACGGCTCGGTGATGGGATGGACCGGCGGCAAGGGCTCCCCAGGCACCGCAAACCGTCATCCCTCCAGTGCTCTGCCCTCCCGTGCTGGGGTGGTGAGCAGGAGCTGGGACAAAAGGACCCAGTGGATCAACCCTGAGTCGTGCAGGCTGGAGGACATCAGCCCATTGCGAGCACAGGCTGCCTGCGGTGGGGAGCGCTCCTTGTGCAGGATCCGAGCCGGGTTTGCACCTCTCCTGCTAAAGCCCTGATGCAAATTCTTCCAGAAAACAAACATCGAAACCTGCCATCGCTAGAAGCCAAGGCTGCGGCTTCAGGTTTCATCAAGAAGAGGCTGGGGAAGGTTGGAGGGAAGGATCTGATGTTTGCTCCTGTATAATCCTGGGAAGCAGATGAGGGGCCGTGGGTGCAGACTTTGGGCAGCAGCCTGCGGGAGCCCAGGGCGCTCGAAGGATGCCCTACCATGTATTCATAAGCCTCTTGTAGCACAGATTGTCTTTAGGTATTCAGGCAGCTAATTCTTAGAGACACACTGCTTGAAATCAGAGGGCAAAACCATCGTAGTAGTGAAAATTTTATGGCTTGCAAGCCTCGTTACAAAACATTTTGAGGAAACAAGACAGGAACAATTTTCTAGGGTGTTTCTTTTGCAACCAGAAACCCCGATGAATATCAGTGCTGCGCATTAGCTGCCAGCAGCATCCAGGTGCCCTGCTGCGCTGCAGCAGCTGCAGAGGTGGATCTGACAGGGTTTCTGGTTGAATGTGTGGTGCTGTAGACCCATCCAGGGCAGGTTTCTGGAGCAGGAGCGTGGACAAGGGCACAGTCTGGTCTTCCCCTTGCAGCAACCGCTGCTTGGACTAGTGCATTGCCGTGGGCCATCCATGGCTTGGTTCCAGCTAAATATCCTGGCAGGTGACACATGTAGGGCTTGTCAGGACCACCTCAGGTCCATCTCACTCTGCCTTTCACAGGATTGTCTCACCTCCAGTGGCTCCTGGCTGGTCATCACTGGTGGCAGCTCCTCCTCGAGCCCTGTGCCCCTGGTGGGACGGAGCTGCTCGATTCCCCTCAGCCCTCTGGGAGACTTGGGCACGTGACTGCTGGGTGCTTGTGAGGTCCCACCAGCACTGGGACGCCCTGCCACGGTCCTGCATGTCCCCCTGTGGAGGAGCAGCCAGGCGCTGCTCTGTGGATGCCCTCGCTGCAGTGGTGGGACCTCCCTGCTTGCCCAGTGTCCCCAACGCTCTGCAGCTGATCTATGGCCACCAGAGACTCATTCCCACTGATCAATCTCCTGCAGCTCCTGTGCATGCTTAACCAGATGCTAATTTAATGCTGCGGTCAACTAGCAGTGTATGAGGATTAATGAGGGCTAATTCTGCAGAGCACTGCTTGTGAGGAAACAAGCCCGCGCGTGCAACACTGCTCCGGGGTGTCCGGGAAGCTCAGGATTTGTGGATGGGGCCCGTGAGGCTGCCCACCTTCCCTCCGCTCCTCTCCATGCAGGAGGTTTGGGGAGATGCTCCAGTTCAGTCACAAACCATAAGTGTAAGATGCAGGAATTTCATGGCTGGTGATGCTGGAGCACAGGCTGGGTGACTGCAACAGCCTCTTTGGGCTGGAATGTCGTGGGCACTGTATTGGTTTTGTTAGGGCAAAGCTAGAACTGAGTAAATGCCTCCCAGAAAATAATTTTCTGGACAAATCTTGGCTTGAAACTTGCTTGTGAGCAGCTTATGAGTTTCCTGGCCGGATCTTTTAAAAATCAATTGTGCAATAACTTCTGCACCAGCGGCTCAAACGGTGGCTAATGCAGAAGCAGCAGACAGGAGATCTTCAGTATGAACTGCCTCAGTGAGCTCTGGATCAGTTATTCCCGCTGTGACTCTGCTCCCCAGCGGGATGGCTCTTTGAATGCTCGCGGTAGCGAGCTCTGAATGCACTTTCTGGAAATATCTCTAAAAGTTGCTTTGAATTTGGCTGTTTGCTCAAACACACGTGCCAAGAAATTCATTAGTAAACTATTAATGGAAAAGAACACAAAGTCTGAGTGCTCATCAACGAGCTCACAAAGGAGACACTTGGCAGTTGGCTGCTTTCATCAAGATTGACATCCAACACCTGAAAAGTGTTGGAAATTCAAGACACTGAGCACCTGTGTAAGAGCTGCCGTGCAAATAAAACTGCTAAATGGGAGGGGCTGCTTCCCCTGAGTGCTGCTGCTGGACCTTTGGTGCCTTCATGCAGTGCTGGTGATGTGTTGGGGTGGTAGGTTCCTTCTCCTGAGTGTGCTATAGCTGGTGGAAAGCCTTGGTGCCAGCTGGGGTGGCCATGGCCGTTAGGAGATACGGCTGCAACTGGAAACTCCTGGTGTTACTTGCTCGCAGCTCCTGCAGAAGACTGAGGATAGGAGGTGTGGGGGTGATCCCTGGCTGCCCTGTGGGCATGTGTGATAAGGTAAGGAAGGAAACCTTCAGTGTGGGAGGAAGGGGTGCAGTGCCGTTGCCCATGTGCAGGCAGGAGCTTTTGGGGAGGAGCAGCTCCCCAAGTGTTTGTCTCATTAGTGACCAGCTTGTGGTGAGTGGCTGGATTTGGGTGGGCATGGCAGCTGTCAGGTACTGCTGAAATGGTTTAACCTGCTGAATCCTCCCCAAAATGGAAGGTGCTGACTGGCAGAGTTTGGTGTCATCAGGTCTGGCTTTGAGAGGCTCCTAAGGAAAGCAAAGCAACGAACAGATTTTCACCCTGGTGGTTAAAACCAGCCAGTAAATCAATGCCTGCCTGGCAGCCCATTAGTGCAGCTGGGTTTTGTTGTGTGTCTCTAGCAGGTAGCCCTGGTCTCCTCAGCTCTCTTGGATCACTTCGTTAGAGCTGGTGGCTGACTGTGTGGGATGTCCTTGGTGGAGAAGGAAAGGACTGTACAGTCAGTTCTAGCTGAGAAATGTCACCCTCAGTGCTTGGAGATGTGTATTCCTCTTTTCCTGGAAGGAATAACAGTGGGGAGGGTGGCACTCAATGGGTGACACACAAGTGTCAGTGAAGAAGTTGTAAATAATATTCCACGCTTGAATCCCTTTGCAGTGCGAGGTGTTGGCTCTGTTGTCTGCGTTCATGCTATATAAATATTTATGGCTTCTAATGCAGAGGTTTGTCACATATAACGATGTGAAGCTAACATGCTGTTGTCTATAGGTGACATGTTGCACCAAAGGAAAGCAGCTAATGTCCTCCTTGGCTCCTGGGGAAAGTGCATTAGCAATGCTTTACATGTAGCTAGAGGACCAGGGAACCATGGAAGAATGATTTCCTCCCCAACGTGATACTTAAAGATAAGGGAGGGGAAGCTCAGAAAATTAGTTTAGCCTTTCTGATGGCTCTAAGATGGGAGTTGATGTGAAATCCCCCCGCCATGAGCATCCCTTGCTGCAGGACCAGGGCAGCAGCAGCAGTGAGCACGCCTGTCCTGTGAGTGGGAGGGAGACAGCCCCGGGCACTGCTTGGAGGCTCTCCAGGCTTGTCCCCCAACAGCAGCTCTGGGCGACTGCTGGCTTGCTGGGAGCAGAAAGGTCCCCTGTCCAGAGCTGTTACTGTCCAAGCCTGTGGAGGTATGGGGGGAGCTGGGGCTGTTGGACCCTGCTCCATGCTGGTATCTCAGAAGCAGGTGGGAAGGTGAGAAGGGCCAAGGTGGCCCTCCAGCTCTCCTCCTGCACATCCCCTGTCGTTAGTGCTTGCAAGCCTGGCTCGGGGTGAGGGTGACCTCTGGACAGTGACACCCTCCACAGAAAGCACTGGGCTGTAGGTGCCCCTCTGCAATGAGGCTGAACCCCCAGACCACACCGATGTGTGACCCATCAAGGGTGTTACTGTGCAACGGGGTGTAGCCCCTGTCCCACGCAGCCCCCCTCACACATGCCACTTGTAATCTGCTAATAATATCCCTGTGCCTACTCCTCAACCACACGATTTTTTTCTCTTCTATTGTTCTGTGTATTTCAGCTGCTGGAGGCTTTGAAACAGTCTCCCAGCCTCTCTGATAACATCACCATTGTTCTCCTCACCTACTGCCGCTCCTCTGAGTCATTCTGCTATCTCACAGGGCAAGCACAAAGGTCTTGGAGATATCAGATGCAGCTCCGCCAATATTTGGCTGTTTGGTTGGGTTTTGCGTCTGCGATTCATCTTCGGAGAAGTTAAGGGACTGGGGGAAGGGAGGAAGACTAATAGGATTAATCCTCTGAATTCATTATGCAAAAACTTGGTGCCCCGCCAGTCTTTCTCTTGAACAAATGGTCAATGCTTTTCTTTAATAGCATTAAGCAAAATTACAAATCATGATGTTGGTTAATCAATCTCAATAGGTTTCTCTATATAAAGTTTTTTAGCTGTCTCCTGGAAAAGACTGTAGCAGCTAATGTGTTCCTTCTCCCAGTTTTTGGCATTAGCTGAAATTGCTAGAGAGATCCTGGTTATTTTTGTCTCTTCTGAAGTCCTGGGCTGGATGGGTAGAGGCCTGCATACAAACCAAAAAGAAATAAATAAAAGAGACTCTGTCACATGCTCATCTTGGCACCAAGCCTTGTGCAAGCAGCGAGAACCAGGGCTTGGTTCAGCCCTGTCTTGGAGGGCTGTGCACAAAAACCAAAGTCCCCCAGCGCCCCTGGGCTGGGCGGCATGGCCATGGGGAGCAATGGGCATTGCAGGGACTCAGGGTTGCAGTGAGCTAGCAGAGCTGCTGCCTAAGTAAATATAAAATTTTATAAGTAAATATACATTTTAAATGCAGGCAGGCATTTTTTTCATGCTAGGCAACAGTTTGCAGCCAAAGCAAGGCATGCTTTGGTCTTGTTTTCATTTTGGTATTGCTTTCTTATGTGAGCATATGTATATATGTATTAATAGCCAGTGATGGTTTGCATACAGCGTATGGATATATATGGATATATAACAAAAAAAACCGTTAACACATGACCGTATATATGCACGTATAGCTATAATACTGCATGGCACTGGGTTGATGCAGATCTGTTTGACCTGTTTGCCCACCCGTGGATTTGCAGCGTGCCTGCCAGGGGAGTTACCTTGCTCTTTATCAGTAAGCCAGGCTGTGGAGTGGGCGCTGCTGGATGCACCAGCAGCAGCAAGTGCCCAGGTGTATTGGGTGGTGTATGAGTTCAGAGTGTGCTGTTGTGCTGGGATTGAATGCAGTCTGGTGCCTGTAGTAGCTGCCCTTCCTTCAGGTTATGTGTAAAAGGGGGTTAAGCTCCAGCTGGGATAAGATAGCTGAAATGATGAAAGGAGCAGGCCAAGCTGGCAGGGAAGAGACATGTGTATGCAACAGGGTCCCAGGGCTGAATGGGTGCTCCTTGGGTGACACAGGGCACAGGGAGCCAGAAACATCACAGGAGCAGGCAGAAAACCCAAAGAGCAAAGGAAGCCCTGCTAACATGGCCCCTGAGAAAGCTTTCCAGGGTGAGCATTGGCTGGAATAAGAGACTTGGGAAACTGGGCTCTGAAGCTGCCTTGCATTGCTTGCTTCCTGCAGTCCTGGAGGAAGGACTTGAGTAATAAGCAGGTTTGCTTCATAGAAATGCCTATTTACCACTGACTTAATTTGCATGAGAACAATCAAAATATACCTCTTGGGTCCAAAGTACTAATTATGTTTAAGGTCACTTTTAGCTTATTTATGGGTTTTTTTCTGGTTAAGTTATGAATAATTGCATCAATATCTATAGACGAGCGTACAGAGCTGGGGCATGACTATCCCCAGGCCTGTGTTTTTAAAGACATTTTTGACACCTTTATAATACCAAGAGGAAATAATCTCTGATGTATGCAGTGCTGGGAAGGAGAGGGCAAGCCAGCCCACCTGGGTCGTGTGAAACCACACCATCTGCTTTTCTCCACTGCCTGTATGTGAAGTTGAGCAGAGAAGCTCTGAAGAGGGCTGGCTGCAGGAGAAGGATCCTGCCAGCAGAGTCTAAGCAGACATGCTGATGGCTTGGAGGGCTTATGGATGACTAATGAACTTGCATGTGGTTGGTCTGGTGCAGGGATGCCTGAAGCCTGATGTCCCCAGTGGGGATATGCAAGCACTGGGAGCCTGGTGCATGACTGCAAGGGTACAGCCAACTGCAAAGGACCTGGCAGGCAGAGCCATTTCCATTAGAGAAGCTGAGAAGAGAAATCTAGCACTGAGCTTCCCTCGGTGCACCAGCTTCCTCCTCACCTAATCTAAAATTAACTTCACTGTTCAGCTGCATTTAAGCAAAACCAGTTGCCATGGCCACGCCAGGGGCTTCTAGATATAGCAAACGAGGTAATCAGTTAAAATGAATAGCCACAGTGCTGATGCTTGCTGTAGGTTACACGTGAAGTTCATTCACTTGTTAAACCTAATGGACTGTATTGCCTATGAATTGGAAATGTAAATTCTCTTTCGGTGGCTGGAGTTTGAATCGGGCTGGGAAAGCTGGAGGAAAATGTCAAATTAAAAGAGCTAGTGCTGTGGATAATGTGAGCCCATAACTGATCAGAGGGGATTTCTGTGTAGGTTCAAGCCTCAGGTTTGCTGCAAGGCATATAACTGAAAGCTGAGCCTCCCTCGCTGCTTGAGAGGGACACTGATATTTATAGTACCTTATTAATGCTTGCTTTGCTGGTGCTTATTAGCCCTGCTATCATGTTCTGAATAAAATAAGCTATCCGGTCCTGTTGGTGGTTCACATAGCTTTAGAAGAGGCAGGAAAAGAGCCCTATTTCTATGGCATAGCCTGTGAGCCATCAAGAGTCTCAAGATACAATGCGAAGTGATAAATCAGCTGTAACAGGCACCTGTCTGTTCATCACTTCCATGCAGTCAGACCTGGGGTGAGCACAAATGCTCCCTTGGGCTCAGAGGGGCTGGAGAATGATGCTGGGCAGAGCCCACCGCGGGGGCGTCAGCAGTGCTGAGTGCGTGAAAAGGCTACCAGCAAAGTAGGTGGGCTGTTACTATTTTAATAAGCTCGCTCCTGTAGGAAGATCAATCCTCAGGAATGATCCAGGCTTCCATTTTGTCTCAGATGAAATTTGGCAAGTGTCCTGCTCCAGAAGCTGTGAGCCAGGCCCCGCCTCTGTAAGGATGCGGGGAGCAGAGTCCCTGGCATAGCTTTCTGCAGCCTCGGCACAGCCCTTGGGGGTGACAGCCCCTTGCTGAGTCTGGAGCAAGGGACAGGATGACCTTTGTGGTCCTCCTGCTCTTGCTGCTGCCCAGGACTGACTGGGGAGGGCTGCCTCAGGGGCTGCCTTGTTGGTTAAAGCAAGTAGTCCTTGGGCTTGAGATTAAAATTCCTGCCATACAAATCTGTCAGTGACACAAACCAGTGATGCTCTGCTCCCCTGATGGATGGGAGGCTGCTGTTGGATGGGTGGGGGATAACCAGGTCCGAGTGTCTTGCAAAGCCCTGTGAGCAGCAGGGGTGGGAGCATCACAGCTGACTTTTGATGGGATCCCTGAGTAGATCAAGCCCAGTGCAGCTCCTTTGCTTGCTAATCTGCACAATACAGACAGAAGTGCCCCATACCTATCTTGCTCTCTGTGCTTAGAGTTTACTGTAAACCTGTCTTGAACCTACTCCATATAGTCTGAGCCCTGGGATTTCTTGAGGTTCACACTTGAATCAGTCTGTATGCTCATTCTTAGCATCCTGCGCTCCCCAGGATTCCCTCTGAGGAGGCTGCAAACACGCAGGTAGGCACAACATCCTCTGCTTGCTCATGCTGTGTCTCTACTGAAGTATGGAGGAGGCTGAGTCATCTCCTGCCATCCTCCCCCTCGCGCGTATGCCCCCTCCCGCCTCCTGGACATGAGCGGTTTGCAGCACTGATGAAAAGCTGGTCCAAGCACCAGAGTAGCTCTTGGGAGTCTGGATCCAGGTCTCTTGCTCTGCCATGCACTTCCTGTGCACTAAAGTCATGCTTTGCAATGCCTGTTCTAACCTTAAACTAAGGTGTCCATATCTGCCATCAGTATGTGACATTTCCAGTGTTGGAGTGTTGTATCTATTAAGTTAATCTCTCTCACTAATTCAGCTTCAACCAACCTACAAAACAAAATGAACGTTATTTTGTCTACTTAGGGCCTGTAACAATTGGAAAATTTTACTCTCCTACTAGCCTGGGACTTTTGATAGGCATATAACACATCATTAGCCTTTTTTATTATCTTGAATCATAACTGTAACAGGCACAGTAGTGATTTTGTGCAGAATGTCCATATCTGTGTCCATATGGATAATTATAGACCCATATGGACATTATGGACTAGTTCATCACCTGGCATAAATCAGAGCTGCCCCATTCTCTAACATAGTTATACTGATTTACATCAAACCAGAATCCACTTCTAAATAAGCTTGTGACATTGAGTAATAAGCCTCATTGCAAATCTAGGAGAAATTAGCTTTGCTGTGACATACAGCACAACCTTCAGGTCCTAATTGTGCTGGCTCATGCATTCATAATACTACCAATTATTTATATGATGAGGCAAGATAGTGTGTTTATCAGTAATTTTCCTTCACCGACAGTTTATGATCAGCCAAGTAGCACCCATTGGAATACTCCAGGCAATTAGCCACTCTGATGTGTGTGGTGTCATCAGATGTGTCACATAATAAACAAAGAAAAAGATTTTTATGCGTTCAGAGGGGGCCCTGCTAGAGCTGCCAGGTCAAAAATACATCCTACATGTTGTGACCATAATTGCAGGAGGGTGTGTAATTCGTCATTTCTATGCCTTTGTCTGAGCCATTCTTGCACACAGATAGGGAAGCACATTAACTGCAGCCACAAAACTCTACAGCCTGAGAGTCTCAGATTTGTCTTCTGGTCCACAGGTTCAGAATTTGCTGCAGAAGCCACGGATCAGTCAAGCTCTGTATCTCCCTGCAGCACAAATGAATCGGCACGTGGCATGCAGGTACTAAGTCTTGCCCCCTCTGGAGAGGGCTTCATCCAGCATTGGGTGTTTGCTGTATGTACCAGGTCTACTGGGCAGAAACAGAAGTGCCCCCATGGTCCCTCAGCTTTTGGGGGTGCCAGCAGGTCCACCACGCTCAGCACGTAAAATCCAGTTGCTATTGCCTTATGCATTAGGTCTGACCTGGGGCCTCGGGGCTCCCCGGAGTGCCTCTGAGATGGGTAAGTGCCTCTGACGTAGCTAAGGGTCTCACCTAGGTGCCTCCTAGGGAGTTTAAAAGGGTATTACTTAGAGACTTCCCTGTCTCCTGTAATTTGTGGAGAAGAAAGCATCGCTGACTGACACTGCTTCATCCACTGAATCTTATGTATTCATCTGTCAGGATATATATGTATCTTCAGGTTCTGGTGAACATGCCGATGTTACCACACGAGGGTGTCCATGTTCACATCTGTGCTACCTAGGCAGGGCAAGTGCAGTGAAACACAACCTGCATTATCTTGGTGTACCCAGGGTCCTTGCTTATCTCTTGTGTTCCTTGTAATTTCTCTGGTGAGGTGTCAGGGCTCTCCTGTTAGTGCTAATCAGCTGTTTCTGACTGCCCCAGCAAACTTATCAGATAACAGGGGCTGATAGGAGAAGGCAAGGTGGGAAATGAGTAAATGTGGGATTTGGGAAGATGTAATCCTGAGGCAAGGAGAGCTCTGGCTGCTGCCACGTGGAGGGGCTTGCTGTGCAGCCTGCGCTCCGGTCTTCTGGTGACAAAGGTGCTTTGTGTTAAAGGGCTGCTGCCTGCCGGGGCAAAGCATCGCTGCTGAAGGATGTAAGAGCTCAGCTCTGCCAGCAGCCAGCCATTAGTTAGATAAGTCGCTGCTGCTTCTGTCTCAACACTTACCCCTTTAGTCCTTCTCACCTTGAGGGCACAGCTCTGAGACAACCTCTCTGATCTGCCTCATACAGCTGCCTTCCCAACTGGGGTACTTGAAGTGTTGGCCATCTCCAAGCCTGGTGAGATAGTGGAGTCTTTAGTAGGGCAAGCAGGTAAACTATCACAGAGGGAAAGGGGAGTCTGTGTAACTGTGCTCAGGCTGCTGACAGCAACTGGGTTTAGCCAGAATAATGTAAGATGTGTTGTGTTTCACCCTGTCATCTTAAGCATCTGGTTGTCCTTATAGTGCAATAGCAAGGGGAGAGGTACTGGCTGATCGCCAGATGGCAGGGCCCACTTCTTGGCAGGTTGTGCACTTAGAGGGGTGGCCAGACCCACCAGGAATACCTCTTCAGCCCCACATTTATTTTGGCAAATTTCCCCATGGACAGTTGCACGGCTTTCTTCAGTAAGTGGAAGGGAAGGCAGTAAAATGATGGCTGTATGCAGCTGTATCACGCATCGCTGCTTGGGTGTCTGCTAGGAGGCATGTATGCTTGGCGAACAAAGCTCTCCTTACCAGGGTTTAAACATTATAGTGACACTGTGGATTGTAAAACACAAATGCTTTGCACAAAGGAGTTTAATGGTCAGCTTCTGTTCAGTGTAGTATTTGGAGGGCAAGACAGGGTCGTCTTTGTACTGGAGAATTAGGTGCTTGAATTTTAAGGGAGAAACAGCAAAAATAAACACTTTCAGGTCCCTGCTTTTATGTAAATCATTGGGATTCAGAATTGTTAATACAAGGAAAAAGGAACAGTTTTATTTCTGACTCTCTGTGGACCTGGGTGCATCAGTTCCCAGGGATTTTCCGCTGAAGCCCCTTGTGGTGCTGGGGCCGTGTCTGGTGTGTGTTGGTGCTGAGCGTTGGGTTTGGTCCATCCAACCCATCCACACCTCCCTCCTCACTCCTACCACTGCTCGCCCGAGCTGCAGGGAGCCAGTGCCACCTTTTGAGGAGTCACAGCTCCTATCCTCTCCCACACGAGACTGAAAATTAATTAATGCCTGTGAGGGACTTCGGAGGTTGGGTAATGCTTTCAACACTTGTGTTTATTCTTTTTAAGTAGGACTGGGTCTAAATGGCCTTTCCTGTCCATGAACTGGGCTCGCTGGCAGACTCTCCTCTGCAGCAGTCCCCTTCCCGAAAGCTCTGCCTTCCTCGAGCACAGCTCCTGCTTGCAAAGGACAGATCCACTCCCATGCCAACACCTGCTAGTGAAAACTGAGTATTTAATAACCTTGTTCTCCTAAGGAGCTCCTCCACTGGGCCAGGCGGTTCAGCTGGGCAGGACAGGTCATGCCTGCTGAGATGCTCGAAGGCTGATGTGCTGGCTCCAGCTGAGCAGTGTTTTCAGCTTCCCAAATGTGCCAGACCAGGGAGAGATTAAAGCTGGGTAGCAGCCTGCTTGTGATAACAGTCATCTTCCTCCAACATCTGTCCTGCCAGGAGCACCTGATGCTAGAACTAATTAGACTTTGTTAGGAGGCTCTGGGTGAGATGCTAAGCTGGGTCCCCAATTTGAAGTGCTGCTTTCACGCACACAGACTCCAAGCAGCATGGGCACCTGTAGCTGTATTTTCAGATGTGTGCTGGTTTGGGCTGAGGTAGAGTTAATTTTCTCCATGGTAGCTAGTGCGGGGCTGTGTTTTGGATTCGTGCTGGAAACAGTGTTGGTAACACAGGGATGTTTTAGTTCTTGCTGAGCAGTGCTTGCACAGAGCCAAGGCCTTTCTGCCTCTCACCCCACCCCACCAGCAAGTGGGCTGGGGGGGCACGAGGAGTCGGGAGGGGACACGGCCGGGACAGCTGACCCCAACTGACCCAAGGGATGTCCCACACCATACCATATGGTGTCACGCTCAGCATATAGAGCTGGGGGAAGAAGGAGGAAGGGGGAGACATTTGGAGTGATGGCGTTTGTCTTCCCAAGTCACCATTAGGCGTGCTGGAGCCCTGCTTTCCTGGAGATGGCTGAACACCTGCCTGCCGGTGGGAAGGAGTGAATGAATTCCTTGTTTTGTTTTTGCTTTACCTATTAAATTGTCTTTATCTCAACCCATGAGTTTTCTCACTTGTACTCTTCCAATTCTCTCCCCCACCCCACCGGGGGGAATGAGCGAGTGGCTGTGTGGGGCTGAGTTGCTGGCTGGGGTTAAACCATGACAAGATGAAAGCCCAGCACAATGATGTACTGAAATATCACACAGGTGCTCAGTTAAAACAGCTCGCAGAGCCTCACCTGGAGTAAAGCAGCTGCACTGTGCCATCCTACAACAGGCAAGGATTTATCTAGCATCTATATATAGTCCCGGCATCTATACGTAGTCCCAGCTCTATAGCTTGTTTCCAGGCTGCATTATTAAGGAAGACTTTTAAACATAATTGTGTCTTGTTTTTGTTTGGTCTTTTTTCTAGCTGCAACACTGAAGCTTAACAGATCGCTCCGATCCGCTTTGCTTTCTCTTTGAGTGACTTTGTGCTCGTGTGTTTTGTAACCTAGGGCAGACTGCTTGAGTTCTTTGTCGCTCAGACCCAGTGAGCTCCGGAGGCTTTGTGCCCAGTGCCTCTGCCACTTGTGTCTATCCTTCTGTGGACTGAACCTGTTGGGACTCTGTTTTCAATTTGGTACCATTATACTGCTCTGGTTTTATAGCTCAATCTGTGTATACGTATACTATAATTTTTTTCTTCCTGTGAAAACTCATTGCGAAGTTTGCCAAGCCCTGTGGCTGGGCCTGGGAATGCAGGCTGTTATTCAGAGGGAGGTTAAAGCTGTAGCCCAGGTACTCAGCAGCAAGCAATAACAAAAAGCCATCAGATGCAATTCTGTGGGAAGGCAGCACGGCAGGAGAGAGGGCTGATGCTCCCTGGGATCCTCTGCTTCCATCAGCAGCCCCTCAGCTAATCAATGGGGCTGGGCACCAGAAGGAATTTTAATTAAAGATTTACTGAAAAGGGGGTCTGGGAGGGATGTGTGGAAGTTGTTATTGTTACACGAGGGGCCTCTTTTCCTGCACAGGATAGATAACATTTAAAACACATCAGCATCAGGTTTAGTGGAGTGGGACTGACAATAGCCCTAACTGCCCGTACCAACGGTGCAATAGTCGGGGGATATCTATCTATTGCTCTGCTTTCCTAAAACCTGTGTGTGTGTCTGCCGATACTGCTGCCTGCCAGTGGGCAGGAGAGAGCAGAGCTCCCTGGGGCACAGCCCGAGCTGGGGCTGGCAGGCGTTGTCTCCTCCGGCATCGCTGTGCTGCTGTTGCAGCCATGGGTTTGCTGCCTGTGAAGGGAGATGGGCGTGAGTCCTGCTCCTGCTCCGCATAACAGCACTGAGAAAAGGAGAGGAGCTGGGGACTTCAGCTCCTTGCCCCTGCCCCAGACTGCCGGACTGACCCAGGGTCTGTCCATCCCTTCATCTCTTCCCATACAAATTGGGCTGGATTTAGATGCAAGTTATCATATTAGTTTCAACTTGGCCTACAAACTTGAGATACAGGCAGTCGGTTAACTCTGGGCTATGCTAAGGGACAACAGTAGGAGCACCCTGACATTGCAACCACCCGTGCTGTCTGTGGCACCAGGCTCCTTGTACCTCCACGGTCTCTTTTTTTTTTTTTCTTCCCCTGGCTTGTTGAGGCACGCAGGGACAAGCTCATTGTTTTAAAATGTCATTGTGCTTCAGGTCGGGGCGGGGGGGTTACTTGTATTTAAAGGGGTGTCTGCAAGCTGGCTGCCTGAGGGGCACCGAGAGCAGATCTCCTAAATCCAGCCTCAGCTCGCCACTGCCTTTAAACCCCATCAAACGCTGCCTATCGGGGGACATTTAAGGAAACCTTTTAGTCAATATTGCCTTGAGAAATTCTCTAGTTGAGAGCCTTAATGCCTTATCTTCCACAGTGTGTGGTATAGGCCAACTCAGACCAGGAGGCAGAGAGAAATCCTCAAACTCTTTCATCCTCTGAACGGGTAGTGGGGAGGATGAAAACCCAAACCGTGCTGCTGGTTGGAAAAGTAAATGACTTCTCCCTGGGGGAGAGAAGTAAAATTTTGAGTGCTGCTATTCTCTTCAATGTGCTCTGCTTTTCTGGTGAGAAATGGATTGGCAACGAGGAAGACCAGGGACCCCGAGCGCTTTGTAACTAAACTTTGGATGGCGAGGAGGTGTGCTTGTGAGCGGACAGACGTGTGTGTCGGCACATTCATACTGTGGGCTTCTGTATGTGAGTCTTAATGCACACTCAATGTACATGAGTGCATATTCCTACTACGTGGCCAGAACTCAATGCCTGAAGCGTTGCCTAAGAATGGTCTCAAACTCAAGTTGCTGAAAGAGATGGCAGGGGTCCTGTGCTCTGTCTAGCCCATCAGTCTTCCTTGCAAATATTTTCAGCCCCTGTTTGCTTTTCAGATCTCCTCCCTTTCAGCCTCTCCATGAGCAAGCTGGTCCTCCAGACTGCTTTCAGCCAAACTGTTGTTCAGCCAGAAACGCAGGGGCTGGGGTGTACAGGCCAAAAGCCCACAGCTGGTGGGAGCAGTGCCCACAGGGTGGAGAGACGATCCTGGGGACACGTGCTTCCTTATGGGGAAGGAGGGAGAGGAAGGATTCATCTGTCACTCCTTCCTGGCAATGGATGTTCCCCTGGAGAGCTGCCTCGGAGCCCTAGGTGGGAATCCTTTCTTTAGCTGTTGATATGCAGAGCCACGCTGTGCATAAATATGGGAGAACAAGTTGGCTTCTATTTTTATATAGACCTTTTATCTGTCTTTCTCAACTGTCTTGGTCTTTTGTATTCCCTTTTTTCTTCCCTCCCTCCCCCTCTGGTCTGTCTTTTCTCCTTTCTATGTCTCTCCTTCATTTTTCCTCACTTTGCAGCATCACGCTAATTAAGTCTGCTAATGAGTTCGTGTTTGTGCATACAGCAAATTAATATGCCATGCTATATGAGTGCTAAATATTAGATGTTATGTTGTCATTTAAATCCTGGGCGCAAGAAGCTGCCTATGTGAATAGGTATGAGTGTGTGTGATGCACGTGAAGGTGTGTGTGTGTTAATGTCGGGTGTGCAGTGTTGCAACCACGTGTAGGACCTGCAGTGGCTATGCAATCCGTGTCTGGGTTCGCAGCATGTTGTGGGTGCGCTCTGGGCAATATAAGTGAGTTCACTACATGTGGGAGCCTGTAAACTGCATATATCTTATAAATACCATTAGGTACAAGCTCAAAGCTTGTGTGTGTCTGAGTGCTGTCCAAGAATGGGTTTGGATGTATGCATATATCCACCTGTAGACAGGTTCTGAGAGATCTGGGGTGGGTGGGTGGGTTGGTGGTTGCTACCTTAAAAAACCCAGAAAAGAAGCAAAAGATTCAATGTGGCATTTCCACAACCTGATCAAAATACCTGGGTCAGATGTATGTGTTTAGGAACAGGTTTCTAACAGGGCTTGCTTCCTGATTCAGTGCAAGAACTTGCTCTTAATCCTCATCTGACAACTGCCTTGGAAATCATTTTGTATATGGGACTGACTGTAGAATAAACTGGGTTATTATAAATAATGAGGCAGTTAGTTATGTATGTATGTTCTGTACAACTTGCTCAGCGTCTTTGCCACTGATGTGGGAATAAAGTATCTTCTCCTGCATGAATAGTAATTACCGCTAGCCTGGTCCCTCTCCCTGAGACCCTACGTGCTCTGCAGCTCCCTGCACCTGGCTGGGGGAGGCATGAATTAATGCCATGCACAGGGCCAGCGGCTGTGACTGCCGGGCAATTTATTGGCAGCAGGAGCTGGGTTAGTCCCTCCCTGGTGTAAATCAGCAGCTCTCCATCAGCTTGCATAGAGCACAGCCCTTCTCCCCACCTGAGACATGCCTGTGGGTGCTGCTTCTTCCCCCCAGCCTTTGACAGGACCCACGGTGTTTTGCTCTGGGTTAAGCCCTGAAGGACCATGAACTCCTTTAGATTTTCTTTCTACCATTTGCCCACAATGCAAGACTTTTTTTTTTTTCCTTTCAGTAAAGAAACCTGTGCAAAGAGGCCCCAAGTCATCTAAGCAAATGGGGAAGCTGCCACTGTGTAAATCATGCAGCAGTGTCTAAACCAAAGGGCTGATTCCTCTTCCTGCTGCTTGAGTGTGAATCCCCTCACCGAGGGCTGCCACTGCACGCAAATACCAAGATGTGGGCATTGCTCTGGACCCAGGGCAAGCTGTCCTCAGCATCCTGGTCAGTCCTAATCCCAATTATTTCTCTAACTGTGGAAACCCAATTATCTGCCTAGCTGCTGGGGTTAGCAGAAGAGGTAGTTAGGGTGATAAAACTTCCATTACTGCATCCCCCAGGCTTAGCTGTATTATTTTCTTCCATTGTGTCACACTGACAGAACCCATTGCCTGAGAAAGCATGTGGCCCAATTGTCCCAAATGGTTCCTGCAGGATCAGGGCTGATTAACACTTTGTGAACTGGAGGGCATGTGTAGAGCATGTTTGGGATGATTGCTTTGGTGGGTCCATCCAGAAACATCAGCCGCAGCACAGGAGCCCTGTGCTGGTTCCTCCTCCCCTGAGGACCACAGCTTTCCCTGCTGAGCATCCTAGGATGGTGAGGACAAGGGACAGGCTTTTCAGGGGCACCCTGCGCTCCCCCTTTCCCTCCAGACCCGGGGCTCAGAGGCTCTGCTGCCCACATGGCTCCCGTTGAAGGCAGCCAATGACACATGGACAACAGGGAGCTGGACGCTGAAATTCCTGCTGATCTGCACTTTAAATGCTGGACAAGAGCCTGGAAGTCTCCTCCTAAATCACCTCCCTGCACAAACCACCTGGGCAGCCCTACATCATCAGTGGCACCGAGCCCCTCGGGGGTCCTTATTTTTGGCTAGTGCAAATTGGCACTGGTGTACTGGAGACAGAGCGGCATGGCCTGCTGCTCCTGTGAATGTGCCTCAGCCTGGGCTTACAGGCAGAGAGCAAAGACAGTGAAATTCAGCAAAGTGAGTTAATTTAAAAACTCGGCTGAAGGTTATTTACATTCCCCAACCTGCTGTCTAGCTACCCACTGTCCTGATCAAGAATAAGCATGGAGCAGCCTCTCTGGGAGCGTGTTCAAGACAAGATCACATCTGTCCCCTGCATTTCTTCTTCGTCTCTCACCAGACTTCTCCAGATGGCTTTCCCGGAGGAAGGGGGGGAGCCTAGCTTTCCAATTAAGAACCAGAAGAACAGATGACTTGGCAGCACCACTGGAAATTGTTAGGACTTTCTCGCCTCTGAAAAGCAAGCCCTGGAGCTGTATTGCACACACGGTGCCTGCCCTGTATGGCAGGATGCTCTGCAGAGGTCTAATGCAGCTGTGCTCATCAATAATGGGTGCAAGGAGAAGGGAAAAGCCATGTGCAATGTTTTCAGCAGAGATTTGGAGTGCAGGAGGGAAGGTTGGGGTGCAGGAGTACTGTTACTGATGCATGGGGCTGCAGGAGAGGATTTCTGCATCATTACATGGAGAGCAGAGCAAAGCAGAGCCCAGAGAAAGACCTGGGCAGGTTGCATGGGTGTGATCCCCAGGGTGACTGCATGGTTTGGGGGCTTGGGTTTTCACTTTTATACACGCTGCTTTCATCAACAGCCTGAAAAAATGAAAAGCCAGAAGCTGATTGACACCTGAAAATGAAACATTTCACCTGGAAATTCAAACTTTTATTATTTTGTTTGCTGTTCTAATGAAAAACAAGCTTTTTCTTTTTCCCAAGGAGGGCAAATTCCATGAAAATTTTCATTGAGTTGAAAGTCAAGATGGAAAATTTTAGACGAGCCTTATGGGAAAATCCCCAGTGAGGTTTCAAAGGAAGCAAGGCAATTTAAAATTGAATCCAACCAGAGCCAGTGGAGAAAACTGAGTTCTAGTGGAAGTGATGGGCCCAGATCTTTGTGCCTTCATGGGCAAGTGTGTGGAAGGAATGGCTGCAGAAAGGGAGATGCCTTCCCAGCTCTCCATCCTTTTGGTGCAGAGAGCTGAGAGGAGCTGTACCGCATCCAGCTCTCCCCTCCAGCTCAGGCTGTGAGCTTCCTTCCAGAAGAAACACTTGTGTCACCAGACATACGCAATGTAAAAGCTGTAGGTGATGTTTGTGAGCACTGAAAGAGTCACTGCATGGGGAGGAATGTGCCTTGTGGCCAAGAACATCCTTGTGCTGCAGGGAGCTGGACCCCAAGTGGGATAATCTGCTGTTTTTTTCCTTGAAGTCAGTGGGCTGGCAGTGATTTACACAGGTCAGCCCCAGACCTGAGAGCTAGGATAAACCCAATCGGATCACCTTCCAGCTTGCATGGTTGCTGGAAAACAAACATGGCTGCTAAGTGCAGATGCTGCTGCTTGGTGCTTGCACCCATCCCAGAGTGGCTGGAGGTGTCTTTGGTCCCCCTGTACCCAGTGGCTGAGCTCCTCCTCGTCTCTGGTGAAGCCAAGATGTACCCAGATTCAACTTTCCTTACCTGGGATCTCTTGTCAAAGTTATCGAAATAATCAGAAAGCTGGAGAGTAGCATTAAGGGGGGAAAAGGAGCATGGGAGCGGGAACCAAGCAAGGACATCAGCTGCCAGGGACTGCTCCTGCAGCGGCTGATGTGGGGCTGTCAGGTACCATCAGTGTAATTATGGAAAATTGCTGCAGGATAAACATAACTGTATTTGGAAGACTAATTGTGTAGCAGCCTCGGGTTCCTTTTGGCATGTCAGGGAGGCACCAATTTTAGCTCCTCATGCCTTGACAAGCTCAGATGCTCATGCTTTGTCCTCCCCTCTCTGCCTCCATCTCCAGTGACAGCTAGTGAGTACATCCCTCCTCTGGCTCATCCTCTTCTCAGGTGACCATAAAACACCATCCCAGTAAATGCAAGTGACATCCCAATGGGGCCAGAATTTCCCTTTTCTTCCAGGGAAGAAGCAAATTAGTCTGTATGATCTGAGAAGACCAAAGTCTGAGCCAAAAGCAGCCTTGATTTTGGCAGGAAAATGCAGTCTAGCAATTTTTTCACGTCATAATTTGTTTTATTGTATACATTCCTGGTAGTAGTTGTGGTAAATAAAGAACCTCTTTCTATAATTGTAAACAACTTTCTGCTGTTTGAGGAGAAAGTCTGGCTAAGGCAGACTTTGGGCAGGGCTGCTGGAGACCCAGATTCGATGTATTGAGTTGTTCCTTCTGCAACTAGCTCTAAAGTCTAATCTTCCCCGCCTCTGGCATGTCCATCTGTAAAGAGGAGACAAATAGGAGTGGAGGAAATGCCACATAAAACAAGGATGTGGCGAGAATAAGATCCAACAAGTGTAAATCAGAAGTAATACCATAAATACAGTATTGCTGGCAGGCTACCTGCACCACTGGGTAAAGGCCTGGACCGATTTTTCACCCATTCTTCATTGGAAAAGGGTTAGACTTGTCGTGTGAAGGGTGTGTGTACCTGTGTCCTTGCTGGAGCTCTTGTTCTTGAGCCACTGCAAACATATTTGGCTCTGGATGCAATGTGCATCCATAGGGTACCTGGTGTTCGTAATGTCCAGAGTGACTGAGAAACACTCCCTGCTGCTGGGAGAGACTTGGAGCTGGGTTTAAACTCAGGTTTAGCTCCTGGTCTGCATGAGACTCTGTGACCAGAGCTAAGTGGCCCCTGGGCAAACCAGTATCTCCAGGGGAAGGGGGGTAGGGAAGACTTGAAAGAGCAATTAGACTAAGCGGACGGGTGTTTGTTTTTATGTAGAGAAAGATAAATAGAAATACAGATGGATAGTCAAGCCATAAAAATATCATAGGTAGATAATTACATGGTAGATAGATGTGCCACGGAACTATGATTGATAGCTGGATAGAGAGATGACTAGATGGAGAAAGGGGTGTGAAGAGATGGAAGGAGACTTTTCTTTTGAACAGAATAATCTCTCATCTGTGTAACTCATGACAAGAAAAATACTCAAGTCAAGACACTCCCATGTGTATATAGTTGGCAAATTTTGTAAAATCCTGTTAAAACCTCAGAATAACTTATTAATAAAAACTTTGCTGTCTTGATGTTTAGCACTGAGGAGGAAAACGGGAGTTGTGGAGCCTACCTCCTTGTGCGCCAGTTTACAAGGCAACAGGGACATGCCCAAGGCTTTTGCTTAAAACAGCGTGGTTTGGGGATTGCATCGATGTGAGGTTCACCCAGGAAGGAGCCCGTCTTCATCACCCGCTCTGTGCAACCTCCATTTTTGAGCTTGCAACCCGCTGCCTGCACACCGGTCATTGCAGCAGGGTGACAGGGATGGATGGTGCCTCAGCTGGAAGGACCCCCTGCAGCATCCATCGCCCTGGCAGGTGGGTGCAGTGCTCCAGGGAGAGCAGGGCTCCTGGCACGGAGCCGAGCTGGGGGCTTATTGCTGGGCACAGCTAGAGAAATAACAGGTCTAGTTTATTCTGGCAAAGTTAAGAGAAAATGGAACGAAGAGAAAACTTAGAGTGTAGTGTTTATGGACAAAATGCAATAATACAAGCCAAAAAAATGTGTGATGCTGAGTGCTGTGCACAGAGCTCAGGAGAGGTCTCTTCTCCGGCACCCAAGCTGCGGGCAGACCCCAGTCTCCTGAATCCACCCCCGAGCACCAGCCCCAGGGACCCGTGCAGCAGAAGGGTGTCCTCCTGGGAGCAGCCCACCAGTCCCCAATCCTCTGAGACACCCGGCGGGTCTCTGGAGGGGGACCTGGGACTCTGCCGCTATCTGAGTGCGCTGTGCTGGAGGGGAGCTGCAGGAGAGGAAGGAGACTCAACCTGGGAAGCTGTCTATCAGGAAAACCCTATTATGTGTGCTATTGACAGAGATTAATTTATTGTTAAAGAGATCTCTCTGATTCCATTAAGGGAAACGCTAAGGCACCTAACAAATTTGCTGACCTGGTTCAGGCTGTTTGCTTGTCAGTCAAACTAATGCACCCTGGCACTTCCCAAGTTAATTTGCTGCCTAGGTTAGCCAGCCTTACAGCTATGACACCTTATAAATCATGTTTCTTAAAAACTAATGTTTGCATACACGTATTAGTAACATCACAAAAAATCTGCACGCTCTCTGCAGTTCAGAGACTCCAAACGTGATGAGAAGCTGTAACAAAAAGCAAGTTTAAAAGAGAAGTGTCAGAGCTGTCCCCCTGTGTGCCAGGGGACTCCAGCACACATCCCAGCAATGATCCCCAGTTAAATATTTGCACTGCCTGTGCACAGTTGGGGTCATCTCTATAAATTCCTCTAATCTCTTCATCTGTCTTTCTTTTATAAGATTGACTAAACATCTAGATCCTGAGCTGTAGCAGAAAAAGAGAATGTGCTCACAGTAAGTCTGTTGGGAGCAATTACTACAGACGAGTTTAGTCTGAATTTGTTGGGGGGCGGGGGGGGCATCAAAAGGAAATTTTTCCTCCACTGCAGGAAAAGCAGATATAACGGCTGCAAACTGGGGGAGAAAAAGCTGTTTTGGTATTCAGACAAATCAGCTTTTTACAGAGCAGTGATTGACAGAGCTGCAGATTGATCATTATTGCAATAGCAGGGCAGCAGGTTGGAGTAGCTTTGTGAGAGAGCAGCGGAGGAGTGAGGACGCTGGCAGCTCCCAGCAGCTCGGTGTGTGGTTTTACACATTGCTTGCAGCAGCAGTTTTACAGCCGGTCCTGTGGCTGCATGGCTGGGCAGCATCACTTCTGCACGGGCTTTGTACCATGGAAAAAAAAATTCTCCGGAGACTGTAAGAGAGAATTTCATCAAAACTCTTTGCTCCCTGCCTCACGCTGCTTTCACATGTGATCTACATCAAAGCATCCAAGAACTATTTGGAGCTCCACTAACTGCAGAGTGAGTTGTTTCCACCCAAAGCAGAAATCTAGAGACCTGCTCCTCCTTACTGGCAAGCCCGACACATCAGCCTCTCCTGGGAAGGCAGTGGGTGCAGCCTGCCTTGGCTGCCTGCTGAGCTGGAGCCCGCGCTGCCGTCCCCGGCAGAGAGGAGGTCACCCCTGGAGATCGACGGTCAGTCCCTGTGCCTCCTATTTCTAGGAGCAGGAAACTCCTTGCCCTCTCCTCCTCTTGCCCTAAGGGCTCCTCTGCTGATCCTGCGTGCAGGAGTCGGAGTGTTTTATTTTGCTGACTTTCCAGGAGCCTGTTGAAACCTGTGGTCTGGGCTCTGAGCCCTTCCTGCGGTAGCTGCAGTGCTTTTGAGTTGGGGGGGCCTCAGCAGAAAACTTTGTAGCAAGTGTGTGTGTGCACGTATATAGTGCAATGGAGATTTAAAAGAATAACATCCTATAAAACAATGACAGTATAAATTAGTCATTATTAAGGTATGCCAATACGATGAGTATATTTAGGTTTTATATGTTGGAAAAGCCAAAAAAAAAGACCGTTCCCGTTATAACTTCCCTCCCCGTGCCCCTTTCTGTGCTCAGTCCGAGCTGCTGGTCCCTGTGAACTCCATGAGTGCCGTCCCCATGAGGGTGCACGCTGAAAACAAGACTGTGGGAGTTCACTCCCGTGGCTCCATCCGAGCAGCAGCGCTCCCAGCTCCGGCGGTGGGAAAGCCGGTGCTGCTGGGGCAGAGGGCTTGCACTGGTCTTGGAGATGCGTGGGAGCAGGAGCTCTTGCTTCCAGGTGGCAGTGGGGGAACAAGCCCACGTGGGTGACAAGGGAAGGTGGCATTTAATGACCCTAGAGCCATACCCCAACTTTTTTCCCCAGTGTCTGAGCTCCCCGGGCTGGCTGAGCTGCCTGCCCTTCCACCCCATCCATTACGCCCCACGGCAATGCCATGCAGACACCGGTACCAATTTACTTGATAAATTCTGCTGCTTGTTATTTGAGGGATCGGACAGGCCTCGCACTTTTGGGAGATTAATTTTTGATTTATTGTCGGCTACAATGATTTATTCTGATCCTTCCCCAGGGAAAAGACAGGGCTGTAAATATTTTAAATGCCGTTAGCTGGTGACAAGAAGCATTGCTGGATGGTAACAGGGTGGATGGGGGATTGAAATCATAGCAGCCTTTCTACTAAATGACTTAGAGGCAACTCCAAATGTCTGGTGGTCTGTTTGAACGGAGGTAGAGGAAGAGGGGAAGAAACTCTGCCACATGTTAAATTGTTATCTTATTAACTGAGGCAACGTTCTTGGCTTTCTCCATTTGCCCTCGGAGCTGCTGCTGCTGATTGCGATGAATTGAATTTCAAAGCATGATACAGCCTCGCTAAGAGCACATTGTGCTCCCTGGTGAGAAATAGAGGCAACTAATAGGAATTGCATGGAAAACAGGCCAAATAACCAAATGGAAACCCCCAGCAAGGGGCCATGGAGCCCTTCTGCTGCTATCTGAGATCTCAAAGTGCTTTACAGCAGAGGGTGAGCATCCCACTGTCCCCATCCCATGGGTGCAGGCCAGAAAGGGCAATCACAAGGACACTTAATGAACCAGCAGCAGAGCTAGGAGAGGCCTTTGGGTATCCTGAGATACTGGCCAGTGTCCTGGCCACTGGATCCTGCTGCTTCTCAGGAGAGGACCCAGGAGTCCCAAAAGGGCTCAGTGTTTTCAACCATTCGGACAACTCTCCATTGCCAAGGAAATGCCCCAAAACTTGCTTATTTGACCCCTGCCTGAGCTGGACTTTGCTCTGACTCCAGTTGTTGTGGCAGAAACCCCCCCATGGAGGAGTGTGAGGGATCCCAGGGCGGTCTCAAGCAAAGGTAAGAGCCCGTGGTGCTCTCTGCTCCTCCGTATGAGACATCCCTGGTGGTGCTTTCTTGATGCTGTGCTTTATCGATGATGTGAGGAACCAGATCAAAGAGAAGCTAGATACGGCTCTCGGGGGAGAGCAAAACCACACAGTGTCTCCTGCTAAGTTATGCAAAATATGCAAATAGGTTTCTTTTTTTAAAGATACATTTCATGCCCTTCTCCAAAAGTTTGAGACAAGTGAAAGTATTTAGAACTTGAGTTTTCTTCGGATCCCTCTTTTTCTCTGTTTACATGCAAGGATGATGCTCACGCACATCAGTGCTGATGCTGTTCACTGGCAGCCAGTTCCTTGCCGTGCCCCCATGCAAGATGAGGTTTGTATCACGGCTCTTTCCCAGCATTACAGACCAAAACCCTCCCATGACCGGCAGAGATCCATAGTCTGTCCGAGGGGACAGCTGGAAATCAGATAGCATCCCTTTCAGTATTTTGAGAGATTTCCCATGGACTATCCTTTCTTGTCTGCCAAAGCCACTGTGCTCAGATCCATCAGCTCTGCTTGTTTGCAGAGCACTAATCAACAGCAGTTATTCGGATCCCAGCTGTGTTGTGTGCTTCCCCATAAACTTAATGGTGTGTGAAGAGGAAGCACGCACAGCGCTCGAGCAGGGCTTGGGGGTAACCTTCTGTTTTCATGCCCTCAGTTCACTCCACTGCTAATTCCTTTGCTTGTTTTCCGTCGGTGCTTTGAGATCCTCAGCCCTTGAGAAAGGCAAGAGACTTTGTCTGCGCACCTTCTTTTCCCTCAGTGTAGCTGTGCTGTGATGCTGCTGACGGATGGATACACAGCACTGGGATTTTCTTTCTCCTAGGAGACCCTTCCACCTCTCTTCATTCATGGGTAAAGCCACCCCAAATCTCCTCTGGCTGGGTTGTTCCCAAGCTCCCTTTGCCGGCCAGAGGAGGCTGTCGGTCGTCGGTGTGCAACACTCGCACATATCATACACCAGTGCCACCCACGCAGCATTTTACCTGCTCACATGTCTCTCTGCAAGCAGCCAGCACGATGCCCAGGGTGGGCAGGGACCCCCAGCCCTGGCAGCAGCACGCCTGCGGGGTGAGGAGGACACGGTGCCCACCATCATCCCCTCCTCCCAAAATAACGCTCAAGAGGGTGCTGGTCCCAGCCCCTGTCAGCAGAGCTGTCGTGCAAGGGTGCAGCATCACCCCAGCAGCTCCCAGCCCATCCGTCTCTGGCACCAAAGCGTGGAGAGGGCTCTGTGCCAGCAGCCGGAGCGGTGGCTCCCTTCCTTTGCTTCTCTTTTTTTTTTTTTTTTTTTTTTTTTTCCCCCCCTGAACAGCAAATAAAATCCTTTCCTCCTGCTGCTAAATTGGAAAGAAAGGAAAAAAACCCAAAACAAAACAACACTCCCCTCCCCAACCTAACAATAAGTATCTTGGAGGAAAAAAACTAACTGGAGCATTGAAGATAAAAGAACGGCTGTTAAATGAAAATGTTGAGGCAGAAAGGCATTAGACAGCACTAGTAATTGTTAATTTGTACTCAGATTTAGTACGAAAGGGCTTTTATTACTTCAAATATGCGTTTATTCTGGTTTTCCATTTGAAGCAGTAGCACGCAGATGAGCTTTCAAACCCCCAAGGTATTGGGTAAAATAGAAAATAAAAAATAAATCCTTTAATGGATTTTCAAGTCTCTAGTCCCAGCAACCATTTTTTATTTTTTTGTTACTGTTTAGAGCAATATAGTGTGCAATTACAGCAGCATGATGGGTGCACCGTTAATTGCCTGAACTCCTTAGGGAAGGGAAGGCATCGCTGTTGGGGGCCAATCCTGGGAGCGCTGCCGGGGGGTCGCAGGCACGGTCCCCGTGGGGGGTCCCAGACTGTTACTTGTTGTACGGGGAAGGCAGAGACTGCGCCGAAGAGCCAAGCTCTGCAGTTGCAGGAGCCTTCATTAGGAGACATCCCCTGCCCTGGCGTTCTTGTGCTATACACACCAAAATTAGAAAAAAACCCAATTATTTCTGCTCTAGCACAGGTGGGGAGTGTGGGAGTGAAAACAATAACTTATTTGTGTTGGAGCAACAGGAGCCCCCAGCAATACTGAAGCAAACCAGCAACCCCAAATCCCAGCCCGCTGTGACTCCAGGGCCGTTGCTCCCCGTCCACTGGTTTATTTTTGGCTCCGCTGCCTTCCCACCAACTGATGGGTCAAATCCCTGCCCGCGCCGACTCATCCCTGCCCGTGCCAGTGAAGGCAAGTGGGAGCCCTGGGTGGTCCCCGTGGCCGCAGCAATGCTGGTGGATGGCTGGCTGTGACCGAGGTGTCTGCCCCAGGCACCGAGGGCTGGAGCACAAGGCGATGGGGCTTTAGGACAGTTTTCTGCCATGCGAAGATATTTTTTTTTCCTGCAAGAAATATTCTGGTTTAAATGGGAAGCTATTCAGGGAAATCTGACAGACGAATACTATAAGCAAAATCAAATGAATTTATGACTGTTGTCCCTTCTAGCTTGATAATCAATGAACTGTCGGGGGAAAGATGCTGGAGTGGCAAAGCACTGGGTCTATATCAGCAAAAGCAAAAGTCAAATCAGGCACCATCAGACGCTTGCAGTTGCCTTTGAGACACGTGCAGGCTGGAATATTATTTGATTTACTGACTTCACCTGAAGCTGACTAAATACTGGCACAACCTGCACACCACGTCCTGCTTGCAATCGGTGAGATTTATGTGCGGGTACTGGAATCCACGGGTAGCTGTTTTCCTGCAATATTTGCTTACACTTTGCATCTTATGCCGATTACTCCTGTTGCTTTAATATGCACGTTCTCCACCTCCGTGGCTGGGTAGTGTCTCCTCCGGGGACACTCGTGCTGGGAAGCCCCGACCTGCCCCGGCAGGCACTGCTGCTCCTGCACCACCCGGGTTTGTTGCCTGTTTTCTGTGTAGGCTCAGCCGTTGCCGTCTCGTTAATGATCTGTGTGTGTCCTGCAGCTTTATGATCTGTTATTCTCTCTGAAGAACTCGGTTTTCTTACAAGTTTGTGGCAGAGGCTCCCAGCGGGTGGGTTTTACTGCCTGAATTGCAGGGCTGGGACAGCCTCATCTCGTCTGGTCCATTAACAAGTAATCACTTTCTCTCCAGCCCAGATTCGGGTTGCGTTTGCTTCTCAACTCGTTTTCTTTAGCTCAGAGTGAGCTTTGAACTGTGTTGTGCAGTGCCGGGAATCATGAATAAAAACCAGCCCGCCCCTCTCCAGCCCCGTTGCCGGTTTGGTTTCTCTGAACCAAAGGGATTTCACCTTGCTCAGTCTCACGCAGCCCTGGGACGGGTGAGGGCCTGAGCAGAGGACTTGGTCTTTGGAGGATGCAAGCAGGGACACCTATCCCAGGGTGGGAGGCTCTTTAGCACCATGAAGCCCAAGATGTAATGACTAAGGCACAACGAAAAGCATTCTTAGCAACACCTAAACCCTTTTCAGAGGTCCTACCACCTTCTTGATGCAAGAAACCCCCCATTCCTCAGGATCACCCCAAGACCCCTCTCGCCCTTAGTTGGACCCCCCTGCCTTTTAATTCACATTCACACCCACGGTGCTCACTGTCTGCAGACGGGATACCAGAGTTAATACCTGTGCAGGAGATCAGACAACCAGAACTGTGCCTTCTGGCCTCAAAAGCCCATCAGTTAATCCCAGCCTTCATGCTTGCTCCGCACCGGAGCTCGGGGAGCCTGGGGGCACCAGGGCTGCACAAGGCTGGGCCACCCCTCCTGGCCCTGCCATGAGCATCCTTCCCCGCACCCGGTCAGCGATAAACATGTCAGATGCACTAAGCTTGCAAGGATCGATTCCCTTCACAGGATCAACAAAGCAATTTGCTGTCTAGGTCTTGTTCTGTTGTGAATAATAAGCAGCCATGGAAGCCTGGCCTGTGTAACACCTTGTGCACTTGAAATTCGGAAACCATCAGGGACTGCATTACTCAGTAAAGGCAGGGAGTGGAAAAACACGGAGGGGGAAAGGAGGGAGGGGATTTCCAGTTGCTGATTGTCAGCATCGTCTTCTCAGATTCCTAATCCATTAAGGGCTCTTCAGGTTCTCGAGTGCTGCAGGCAAACAGAGGGCACTAATTCAGTGGGGTGTGAAAGTGCCTCTGCAGTGGGAAGAGGGCAGCGCGGGCAGTGCCAGCTCTGCCCGCCGGCTGCCTGCCACCCGCAACCAGCTTGGAGGGCACAGGTCACCGCCGGGGCTGTGGGGTGGCTTGGGTTGCTTCAGCGGTCACTCATCATGTTCTTTTGTGTGGAGCTGCTCTCCTTAAAAGCTTCCTTTTTCAATTAGTCCTTCTCTTCCCCCCCAGGGCATGCACAGGGCAGGGGATGCTGAGCAGCTGGGCTGCACGGGGCAGGACATCTCCACCCCTGCAGCTCTGTGGAACAAGAACAAACTCTCAAGGACAGGTCCCTTGGGGCCCTCTCCAAAACCATCTTCCTCCAACAGTCCGCCTGTACGGAGCTTAGCTCTGGCCATCTCCCCATGCTTCCTCTCCATGCACAGCCCAGCCTCTGGTCACTGAGAAGCGTGTTATTGTCCACTGGATGCACTGTCACCCCACTAGCACTGCCTGTGCCAGCAAGCCCAGTGATGAAAATGCAAGAGCTGTATCCTCCTTAAGCAACTGCACAAGCTCATCAAGTACCTTCAGCAAGAACCCATGCAGAAGGCAGCTTTTGCCTGGTGCACCCAAAGCCTTGCAGATCCCCCCTCCCCAAGGGATACAACCGAAGCCATATGCCAGTGCCTCACACACAAGGTCCAGGTGTGAAGACACATGGCCCATGCCTGTGGTGTGTGCTCTACCTAAGATCAGATGCAAGACCAGCTGCTGTCTTCACAAGGTCGTATGATTAACCCAAAATTCAGAGAAGGAGCGTGAGGAAGGACCCATGCACATATCAAACTATGTACGTTCCCAGGGCCAGCTGTACGAGTCCTGCCCAAAAGCCATAGGAGACACACTCAGCTCTCTCTTTGACAGTGGTATTTTGTTCCTTTTGCTCCCCAGAGTGTTTTCAACATACCAACATCAGTCCATTAACATTGAACCCAGCCCTCCTTCCCCTTAGCAACAGCATCAATATTTATGATGTGTAGCTAATGCAGTCTACTTATATGATTTCTAGGATTTCAGGTGGGAATTCTTTGTACAAAAGACCTCTATTACCTTTCAGTATAGGATGCTGCTGTTCACCTGCACAACAAGCGTTATGGATCTGCGACCTTTCTTTTACAAGCTGTTTCGTGCTGAAGAGACTCAGTCTGCAGCCACTTCTCAATCCCAGATAATTTAAGTGGGGATATAGGTACCAGAAACCTATCTAATACTGATTGCTCTGCTTAGGCTGGTTTCTATAAGTGTCTGAAAAGGATCAAGCCTATTGATTAATTAACCAATAACCTATATACAAGCTTTGGTGGAAACTCTGCAGCTGTGTGCTTGTGTCGCTCTGCTGCCTTCAGTCACATAAAACGGTGAGCAAGTCAAGCACCCTCAGGGTTGGCTTTATTAGCCTCTTGCCTGAAGAGGCTGTTTGAAAGACCGTGACATGTCTGTACCAGGACATGACAAAGAGCTTGGAGGTAGATCTGTGGTGATGGAGGGAGATGGATGTTGTGGATAAAAATTTGGTCTTTGACTATTGTATAGGGCTGAAGTTATAGGGCTGATGAATGGTAGGTGTTAACAAATGCATCAGGGTCTCAAATATTGTGGTGAGCAGGCCATGAAGCATCGAGGAGGAGAGTGCTACCTGGGAGACAGCTCTCAAAGGCAGGGTGCAGGAATCCTTGTGTTGCGGACGGACTGCACCAGCTCGTGAGGGCGTAAGTACGTGTAAAGACCTGCTATGTCTTCTCTTGGCTCTTCTCCCCACCCCACAAGCTGACTCTGGGACATGGCAGCTCTGTGCTGCTGCAATTTCGCACATCCTGCTGTTGTTCGGTGAGGGCTTCAGTTTTTTAAAGGGGGTGACTCTGAAAGGGCATTCATCCTCCCTGGCAGCAAAGGCTTTCTGCAGGGGGGATCTTTTTCAGCTCACTGCCTGGCTAAGGAAGGCTGGGAAAAGTTTGCCTGGGTTTTTTTCTTTTTCATATAAATAGGATATTCAGCGAGAGTGGTGTTTTCAAGTCAAACAAAAACATTGCTGAGTGTTGATCAAGTCCCATGTACTTTATTTTTGTTCAGACATGGCCATTTAAAGAAGGAAGCCAAATACTTTCTGTGACCCAGCACAATTACCGTGCCTCCCTCCCTTCTTCCTTGCTTTTCCTGGAATTAACTGGCTATGCAACTGTAACCTGGGCTTTTCCTGTTGTCCCTTGCTTCTGCTGTCTTCTCTGGACCCTTTAATTCATCTGTGGCTTATACAACCCCAGAGTTTCCTACTGATCCCCAGGAGAGAGATTGCTTTAGGGCTGACATGTGCCAGACACAGTGCAACCAGCTGGACATTTCCCCTCTTGGCACTAAAGCCCCATGGAAGGCATTAGGGACAAGGCAGCAGTTATCTGAGGTATGGCCCAAATGCTGAGAAATCCTTTAAGGCTCCCAGCCCCAGGGCTAGCTGTTTCTGGCAGGGCACGTCCTTCAGATTCAAAACTTCTCACTGCTCTAGCGAAGCCACTGCCCTTCTCTGGCTAGGGCATCTAGCAGCCAAAACCCAGAATGCTAGTTGTTAAAAACAGTTGACTGATGATTATGTTCCCTCTCTTTTAATTAAAAGCCTGGCATTTACAAATCAAAAATATCCACACCAGGATTTTTCCTGCCCTGGTATTTTAAATAATAATTGTTAATTATTAATTATTCACGATTAATGAATGCTTTGCACATCTAAATGTCTTCCTTCCAGACAACCCTGTAAAATTATTTGCTATAATTGTGCGAAATCTGCTGGGCTAGTGATAGCGGTGGAATGTCCTAGGTCCTTCTGGGGCTCCAGTGGATATACAGCAGATCTTGACTGATAGATGGCCAAACTCGTCACCAGGGGGGTGCCTTTGGCAGCTAATGGGTTTGCTCTTCGGATGTGCTCAGTTCCATCTGCTTGCTCTAGCAACTCCAGGAAGCCCATTTTGTTCCTGCTGTCTGTAGGAGGCTGCCTGGATCACCCCCAGCAATAAAATTGCAAACTGAGGGGCTGCAGACATCCATCCCCTCCTGCGCAGAGCAGTGGTGCAGGCTGCCGGAGATGGGGTCGAAGGCACGCAGCAACAGAAGGTAGAACTTAGCCTTTGGAGTTTGAGACCATGTCCAAGTTAACAGCCCAGAATTCAGCTCTAAAACATTGATCCCAGCTCAAGGACTCAGTGGGTTGAAGTTCAGGAGTGCTGAGCATGTAACAGTCCTCTTGACTTTGGTCTACAAAGAGAACTACAGAGGAGCAGTTTGGTGACGGCCGCTGCTGTTTGTCAGTCCCTTCGTTGCCTTTGTCAGGTCATTGGTTTCTTCTGGCTCACCTTTTCCTTGTAGGGTTCACAGCCAAGTTTCAAGTTTTCAATGTTTGTGCAAACTCCGTAAAAAAAAAAATGGTCCAGTGTCACTGGGACTGGCTTGTAACATTTACCTCCGTGGCAATGCAAGGCCTTGAGCAAACTGGCTGAGAAGCAGCACGATGCTGACTGCCGCACCTATGGGATGCGCTTTCAGCCCAACCGAGCGGGCAAGTAAGATATTGTTGTGGGTTGCATGCATCCTAAAGGCAGTGATTTTCTCTGCTGCAGCTCACTTTCTGCAGGATTTCTCACCTAGATTTTTGCTAGAGTGGTTGCAAGATGTTCCAGTGCTGCACACTGTTCTGTTTGCTCTTTTCTCCTGCCCAGCAAGTGCGCTGGCAGCAGAAACTGGTGTTTTGCTGCAATCTAGTGGTGCAGCACATGGAACAGGTTCGTGGTATTCACTTCAGGCTGAAGATAGGCTCCCAAGCAGGTTTTCCCAGGCTCTGAGCTAAGTGATACTTGTGTATATGTGCTCTGTACTAACAATTCCTTCATCAAATGAAAGAAAACAAAAGCAATGTACATTATTCTTCATAGTAAGCAATAGAGAAGATGGATACTGCACAAGATACACGATGCAGAAAGGTGTTTCAGGAAGTATAACCTTTTAAATGTGCCATCTGGAGAGTGCTGGAAATCTTAGGCTTTATGATGGGGCAACATTACTGACTCCTTGCACAATGAGCAGCTGACTTGTATTACAAATCAAGGTGATATAAGCACAGGCAAGGTGGCCTAGTCTTTTCCAGCTGAGCAAGCTCCTAACCCTCTGGCAATAAATAAGTAAATGGAGGCACTCAGTGCCCCTCAAGTCAGTAGAATTGCTTGCAGGGTGTGATGAGAGAGAGATGGAGATGTGCAGGGGAAAGGTAAGGGGTTTGGGGTTTTTTGGTTGGTTTTCTTTTTTTTCCTCCTTCACTTCCCCTCAGCCCCTCCCTGGGACCCTGAGGAGCTATAAGGCAATGACATAATTGAGCTTTCCATTGAAAAACATCTTCTTTACCTTCATCTTTTCCCCATGCTCTCATGCAAAACAGGAGGCTTGAGAGGGCAAGTGCTGGTGAGCGCAGGGATGCAATGCAAACTTGCCTGGCAGGGAGAAAGGGGAGGAAGGATGCCGGGCAAAGCTGCCTGGACTCTTCTATCTGTGATCTTGAAATCTGCCTGGAAAGAGCAGTATCAGAGCAAAGCTTTGTTCACATTGAGCTGCTTAATATTTCATGGTAAGTTGGTGGTAGACACAGGAATCTTCAGAAATGGCTGGAGCTGTGCAAGAGAGGTCTCAATGGCCTGGGTGGCTGCCTACCTGCCATCGTCCATGGCAGGCTTTGCTCTTGGCTGCACCAGCGCTAGTATCCTCTCTGGGCTGAGAGCACCCCTGGGCCCCCAAGGCAGCTCCCTGCAGCCAGCATCCCACTGAGCGGTTCCCCGGACCAGGTCCAGAGCTGTGAGCCTGGGGCTGCAAACTATGCAGAGGAATTTGACCCACGTAGAGAGGGGGGTTATTAGAGGCAATTTTTAGGGAAACAACTGCTTCGGGGTGCTGCTTTGCAAAAACTTTTTAGGGCAAGTTCAGTCGGTGTCCCTGCTGGTTCAGGAACAGAAATGTCAGTGTTTTGGTGTGGACCTACCTGATGGCACACCTCAGGAGGTCACCCACCTCTGTTTTGGGGCGGGTGCAGTCTTGATTGTCACAAGCAGGCAAATAAAGGTCTTTTTTCTAGATCTAAAAGGTGAAGGAAACCCTTCCTGGAATGAAGGCTGGAGCGTGCCCGGCTGACACCAAGTAAACCTCTCCGTGGGATGCAGAGCGCTCACCTAGCTGGCACTTGGTTAAGGCAGTCCCTCTCCAAAAGACACATTAACAGACCCGGGGAGGGAAAGCAGACAACTCTTGGGAAGTAAAACCATCCTTCCCAACAGGCAGCTGTGGCTCTTTGCTATCAGTTTGGGTATTAGAAGCACTACGGGAGGTAGGTAAAGATCGACCAGAGAAATAAGTCTCACGCTTAATGAATGAGGTGTTGAAGACCAGTGCCAGTGAGGCTCTGTTCCCGGAGCCTGCCCAGGCTGGTCCCTGCACTGCTCCAATGAGGGTGATTGACTGAAATGCTCTACAGGATCGTGGTGACAACAGAGGTCTGGAGGATTACTCGGATGTATGGCCATGGCTGAGGGTTAATTTGGTGCAGGTTCTTTGATCAACTGACCTAGCTCAGGTTTCCTGTTTTTTCTCTCCTTTACTGGATCCATTGAACTGACATTGCTGCAATTCTTTTCCTTTGCTTCTGTGCCTGTAATATGCACACAGAGAAAGCTTGCTCTCTCAGTTTGCTGCAAACCACCTGCAGATTTTCCCAGTCCGCTGAGATTTGCAGGCGAGCACTGGGCGAGCTTTACAACAACCGCCTGACAGCGGTTCTACAACAGCGTGTTTTGTGGGTTGGGTTTTGTGCACGCTAAAAATAATCGCCCTTAGCAGGGAAACACCTTTTTGCTGTAGCAGCAGATGGCAGCACCGGATAACCAACGGCTGGGCTGAGCACTGCCCGGGCTGATGGGGGGCTCCAGCCTGGCTGGTCAGTCCTGAGCATCCACCACCAACCTCAGCCCTGCGGGTGCTTTGGTAGCGGTAGGTGGGTTTTTGCGTCCTTCTGCAGTTGCAGAGGTCTGGTATTGTTAGCAAGTGAGATCCGAAGCCTCTGGAGTTGGATGCTCATGAACTGAAGGATCCCTTCCCCTTTCAAATTGTTGGCTCCAAAGGAATAGAAGTCTGTTCTGTGTTGCATGTTTGCAGAGGCTTAGCAAATACAGGATAAGTGTATTTAAATGCCAGTCCAGGTTTTAAGTCCTCTGCACCAATACTGAATAAAACTGCAGGTGCATCAATGAGGCAAGACACCTCTGCCAGTGCTCCTGTAGCTGCAAATGGGAAGGGCTTCATGCCCTGTGCTCTCAACTGGGGAAGCACAGACCAGCTGCAACAGCACAGTGATTTATGTCCTAGGGGCAAGGGAAGCTGCTGCTCCATTAAAACAAAGTGCCTGGGATGTGCATCCATCACTAGCTTTTCCTGAAAGGCTCGAGTGTCATAGCAGGGTGCCCATGAATCCATCTTTCCAAATGCAAATGCTTTAAGGCTAATCAATACTTTTTTCAAAGAGATTGGTTGGAGGAGAGGAACTCATCTAATTTCTCCTTATTGCCCATTCCCTGGTTAACCATGTTAATTTGATTGCAGTGAATCTCTAGGGAGAAAGCAAAGGAAGGGACCTGCTATGAGCTCTTGAGCGAGGACAAATATCCAGAGTGGATCTGGCAAGGAATCAGAGCCAAGGAGGGAGCACACCGCTGCCGTGTCAGGAGTCAGCCCCTCACCTCCCATGACTGGGCTCTGCCCTGCAGGAAGGTCTGGCTCAATAACCAATGCACATATGTCTGTCTCTGTTGGTATGGGATGTCCTCCTAGTTCAACCGCATGCTTGCTGAGAAACACCAAGCACCTCGGCCTAGCTTCATGCTAATTTTAACCGTTAATTGTCACAAATGTATCTTGCAAGTACAGGGTGCAATTTCTATTGCGCTTACATGCTTCATCTCAAGTTGCCAATGGTTTGCAACAAACTCTTTCTCTTGACCATTTTGATCCTTGCTGCACCAGATTTGGTTATCCCTAGGCAGAGACACGGGCTAAGAGACGTGTCTCAGTTTCATTTCTCCCACGTACACGTGCTTGAATGGTCTCCAAGCATCAGAGCTCTGTTCACCATTTCTTCCAGTACATCTCGCAGAGGTAGCTACAAAGAAGAGTAAGTAAATTTTTAGTCATAGCACAAACAGATCAGCACTGTATGTTGCAAATCAGTATTTGTGTGATGCAGGTAGGCAGTGTCCTCCTCCAGATGGGATTCTCTGCAAAGAGACTTCCAAAAGCAAGAAGGGATATTTCAGTTCCTTCCCAGCAGGCCGGTTTGCAACCGATACCACTAAAAGGAGAGAAGGGGCAGACACTTGCAGGAACAAGGAGGAGAAGTGAATTTTGCAAAGTACTGAGCAGCTCATGAAATACAGCGTGCCCTCGGATCCCTCTGGAGTTAACAGTAATCAGGATCTTGGAGGAGCACTCAACACTGTTTAAGAGGGAGCTCTTGGATGATCTTACATACTCCTGCCCTAAATCTAGGTGTGCAGCCAGACCCCTGCTGCAAAGCCTGACAAAGTCTAATGTTTCCAAAGGTGCTGAGCAGCTCCAGGGTAAGGGAGGTAAGCCTGTGCCTCAGTGACATTAACAGTAAGAGGACCCCACCTTTAGACGCCCGGTTTCCTTGTACTTTGCTACTGATCCCTCTTTGCTCCTGTGTATGGTTTGGCTTTTGCCTCTGCTTTCACCAGCACCCAGGCAGTTGGGGGTGGGCGGCTGGAGCTCTGTTCAGCACTGGGTTCTGTACTCTCAGCTATTCTTAATTGATTTATCTTCCTTCATTTATAGCAGCTGGGCCATTGCTGTCCTGCAGCACCTGCTTCTGAATCTGGTTTTGTGTTACTGCATCTACCACTCAATGGTAAAAGTGCAGTCTCCGACTTCTTTTCCAGATCCCCTGGGGAAGGTTCTTTTCTCTGGTGGTCCCGTAGACCCTCCAGGACACACGTTTAACTTCTGACACGTGAATTCATGACACTGACTTTCATGGGATGGCAACACATGTAAATGCAAATGTATCTTTTGGGCTAAGCCAGGGATGTCAGTACTTTTTGTGATAAACCCCTCAAGGGCTTGAATATATGCTGTGTATCAGCATGTTCAATATATGTTGTCTAGAAGATGTGCTAAATCAATAAGAATCGGTGAGCTGCTTCTAGAGAAAGTGTCTATATTAGTTTAAGTTTCACAACCTCAGCAGAAGAATATTTGTAATGTAATAAAATGTATAGTGAGGGAAGCGGCAAATCTTGCTGTGAGTGTTTCCTAGATGGGGGAGGCTTTAATTAAACTGACATTTCTGATAACCAAGTCACTGAAGAGATGTCTGGGCTGTGATGTTAACAGAAGCCTCTGCTGGGTCACTCGGCGGGGGGGAGTGCCCGATTGCAGATAGCCACCAGCTGACATCTTACCCAGAGCCAAGCTGTGATACTTCTGCTCCTCTTCAGCAACACCCTGCGTGGGGAAGACCCCCCCCGAGGGCGATCCCGCTGCTCGGGGGGGCAGCGAAGCGTGCTGTAACCCGGGGCTGCTCCGCACCTCTTCATCTGGGTGACTCCCAGCGCTCAGAAAAGACTTGTCCTTTCCTGCCCGAAAAATCTTGGGATGGGCTTTAGAGCCTGGGACTCGCGTGGTTTGCAACCCTGCTCTGTGCCTGCGGGAACTTTTGGGGGGTGCTCAGCCGGGAGGGCAGAGCCGGTGCCGGCCCGCGGCGCCCTAAGGGGCTGCAGCTGCTAATTAACGGCACTGCTAATGAATCCCTCCCCCCGCCTTGCCCCCCNGCAGCCCCGGGGCGCGGCTGGGGCTGGGGGGTGGATTGGCCCCGCAGCCTTGTCGCGGGTTTGGGACCCCACCGCCTGCGGGGTTACACCTCCCCCCCCCCCCCCCCCCCCCC
>WAAD01005988.1:480260-638968 GCA_013389945.1 Fregata magnificens
CTCCCAGGGATGGAGCCGCATGCGGGGGGAGCTGGGTACCGGGCTTGGGCATGTGACGGGATTTTTGCTCTTACGTCATGACATCGTGTCTATGCGTGTGATAAAATTCTGGTGTGTCGGTCCGGGGGGACGGGGTGCAGGAAGGGAAACGCAGCCCGGGTAGAGACCTTTGTGTGACGGGGCACGTTTCGGTCCCCAAAAGCTCCTGGGGAGGAAGGCTTGCTCTGCGGGGAGGTTGCACTCTGCATCTTCCCTCTCGTGTTTGGGGGTGGATTCGTGTTGTCCCTCTGAAACACCCTGTGCTGGCAAAATAGATCCACCAGCCTCGTCGGCGAGGCCTCTTTGAAAACACCTGGGTTGTGATGTTGCATTCGATGGAGCTGGGCCTCGCTGGAGAGCAGCGGTTAGTGACTGCCGTATTTTTAATCTGCATGCTCTGGCTGTGCCTGCAGAGCTGCTCGCTGCTATCGATCAGGCTTCTGGAGGTGGGGAAAGTGCTGAATCATTTGTACTCTCGGCTGTACGGGCGGTTCAGCTGTTCCCAATCTCCAGCAAATGCTCAGAAATGGGCCGCAGAGGCTGAAGGAAACTGCTACGTGTGCGTGGCTGTGTCTGAGGTGGGAGTCCTGTCGGCCTGGAAGAGGTACTGTCGGGCTTGAGCACAGCATAATATCTTCTTCTGTGGCCTTAATTGCTCCTCGGAGGACAGGGCACGGGGAAGATGCACACTTGCATCTCAGTGAGGCCTCTGGGCATGGTACTGCGGGGATGCAGGGGGGGTTATAGGGGGGTCAAGGGAGGTTTTCTCTAGAAAATCCTGTCCCTTCTAAAACTGGGAAAGGCACGCGGGGCTTGCTGCTTGGATAGCTTTTCCTTTTTCCTTTTGAATACTGTCTTTGAGATTCTTTTTCAAGGTCAGGTCCTTGGAATAGCGTGTGGGCTATGGAGCGCTTCTGAAAAAGTCAAACGGGGGTGTCTCTGCCTGCTTTTTGAGAGAGAGGCAGTGTAAAGGGGCAGGGGGATGTGTATATTGCAGAAAAACTGGAATACTGAAATGCAGACCAGATGCCTGACTGTTTTAAGATGGATACTGTGGCACTGTCAGTGTTTCCGGGGTGCTCCTATCGGATGCTGAGGACAAAAGCAAGAATCCAGTGACTTTTACTGAGATGCCGACTCCTTTATTGTTGACCGTGTTTCTGTAAAATATCTACCCTTTGGCAGACAGCTAAATTGATAGTCAGTGTGACTGCTTTGTTTCCAGAAAACTTCTTTGCATGGCCTACCTTGAAAGATAACTGCTCAAATTCAGCATCAGATTCTATTGAACGGCTTCAGGCTGGGCCCTTGCTGACTTTCCTTTTTTTGTGTAGCTGTAACGTGAGTACAACATAAATAATGCATGGCAGTCTTCTCAGCTGACAGAGGATGGGCTCAAGTTGTTAAATTTGAAAATGGACTTTGTTTACAGGGGTTGAGACCTGGGGACTGGCTTTGTCTTGCTTGAGCTGTATGATAGTGCTGGCTATCGTAATAACAAAGCTCTAACATCATCTTCAGTGTCTCGCTGGGGGTTACTGCAGGCTGCAGTTTCCCGAGTTGCATTGCCTTGGCTGTGGCTGGGGATCTGGTTTAAACTAAGTCAGTCAATCCAATCATCTCTTCTCCCAGCTAATGATTAAATGGAAAATATCCCAAGCTCTCAAATAGTATTAATTCATAATGAATTATTTGCCTAGCTGTGATCTAATTGTCTTCGTCTTCATGGGTCTTCTGTATAAAATCGATGCTGCTGCTGGCAAAGTGCCACCGCAAAGGCTTTCTGCAGTGCACAAGCATCAAAGATAGTCAAATATCTTTAATGATAACAGCAAGAAATGAGGTCTCATTCTTCATATCCCTGTTCCTGCCAGCTGCCTGAGACCCTGCGAGGAGACTACTTGCATGAGACGCCTGTGTGTAGGTCTTAGCATGGTTGTATCCCTCCTGTGGAGGAGGGCACTGAGTCTCCTGGGCGAGGTGCTGGGTGGGTGGGGAAGGTGTTGAGATCAGGTGTGAACAGTGACATGTCAATATTGTGTGTTGGGGACCGAGTGGGAATAGAAATGAAAAGCTGTAAATGGAGACCCAGGCAGCAGTTGGTGTTGCCTGTGATCATGAGGAAAGGAGGAATGGACATGGACAGGAGGCAAAGGGACCTTTGGTGCTCGGTTTGGGCTGATGGGAAAGGATAAATAGATGGCTTTTAAAGCAGTTTAACTTTCCACTGAAATGGTTTTTACTTCTGATGCTCTGTTTCAGGCCTGGTTGGGTGACCTAGTGTCCTTGGGAGGAGGCTTGCTGGGTGAATTATTCATAGGTACCAAGTACCTTGCCAGACCTGAATCCTATATCTGTTCCTGTCGTCTGTTTAACCCCACTTAGCAGAAATGTGGTAGCTATAGGGTGTCTCTAACAAAATACTGTCTGGATAAATTTCAGTGTTTCTAGAAATGGAGCCTACCTGGGCAGAGCGAAGGCTTGTACAGGTTACTCGGAGCTTCAGAGCACTGTGGCTCCATCTTGTTCTTGGTATGCTCTGGTAAGGAGGAGACCACAAGTAAAAGGTTTGCACTTGAGATTGTTTAAGAAATCTGGGGAAATTAAACAGCCAGATTCCTAGGACACTTCTGCGGTTCTGACATTAAGCTGTGAGCTGCTGAAGTTCTTCCTTCTCTGTACAGAAGTAGCATGTGCATGTGTTGACTTTTATGGGGTTTTAATTTAGTTGTCTGTGCAACATCAGGCTCTCCAATCTCGTCAGCACTTAACCTTATATGTAGATAAACCTGAACAGTAAGGCAGAGCTCCTTCGTTTGTACTGCTACAGGACTTCAGGGAGATGTGAAATCCCCTGGTTTCCGCACAGTTGCGAAGCTCTGCTTGTTTAGGTGAAATAAGAATGCAGCTGAATTGTGAGGATTTGAATCCATTACAGTTGTTTACATTGAATGTCTCCGAGTCATGTATAGAAAATCAGTTTTTACTTGAATTTGAATAAAAGCAAAACCTGGGAGGAGACTTTTAAAAATCCAAGACAGAAACCTAAACTCTGGTACTTCCCCTTTGAATCTTTATTGTTCGTTGGGTTTAGTTTGCCCTTATCAAAATATTCCCTTGTATCTTAAAACCGAGCAGGCAGCTCAAACCAAGAATTGTATTCAGTTACAGTTTTTGAAAGGCTCTAGCAAATCTTGTCAGAGAGGTCTAGCTTGTCTCCCTGCCCTGTGGGTAACTCCTTTCAAAAATATTTTTCTTTATTTTAAATGTTGTTGGATGACTTCTGCTCTTTTTTTTTTTTTTTTTTCCCCCTTCATCCTGCTGAAGCAGGTCATACCTTCATTCTTTTACCTTTGCTGTCCAGGATAATTGTTGCATAATTTTAGAGACCCAGCTCAGAATGAACTTGCTTGAAGTTGTTGTTATGCTAAATAACCCCCTCCCCGCTTTTTTTTTTTAATCCAGATCTGAAAGAAACCGTGCTGTGTTATTATGGATTAAAATAGAGGAGGATTTAGACCTCAGCCCTGCTTATAGGGATCACCATTCCTAGTTAATGAGATAGGAGGAGAGGGATTAACAACTGAACAAATAGAGATGGTTTTGCATGGCTAAACTAGGTAGAAGTTCCCAAGGATGCTATGCAGGGACAAGCCTTTGCCTTGCCTCTTTAGCTCCCCTTAGGTTAGAGTCCTTTGGATCTCACCCCATCCTCTTGCTGCTGGTGATAACTGGGTCCTGTTATTCTCACTGTAGGAATGCAGCTTAGAGAGAACAGCCCAAGGGCACAGGAGAGCAAAGCATGGTGCCCTGGCTGCAGGCAGAGCTGAACAAAAGACAGGGTACAGGCCTTGGGAACAGGGAATGGAGACTTTGCTTCAAAAAGCAGCATCTAGAAATCCTTTGCTGGCATCACTCCGCTACTCAAGTCCAAACTGAGGGCTGCTGACTTCTGAGGCTGCCAGAGAAGCATCAGCGCTGGAAAGAGGGTGCTTTGTACAGTCAAGGTTCAATCTAGTATGGTACTGAGCACCTTCCAGTCCCAGTGACTCCAGTGGAACCTGAGAGGGTTCGACACCTTTATACACAAAGGCCTGTGCAGTCCGGGGTGGACCCACCTCCTGCCAGGCCCTGCTCCAATGGGCACCACTGTTCCTTGTCACAGGCAACAAATAATCTTATGGTCAAAGCACGGTGTAGGTATAGCTGATAAATACCTAGCACGGGCTGTCCTAGATGCTGCTTTCCGACCTTTGGAAGCAAACATGGATCCTTACAGATGCTAGTTAAAGGGAGCATAACCCAGGGGCTTCGTGCAAGGTGAACCTGGAGGTTCATTTGAATTCCTGGCAGGTTTTCTGCTGCTTTATGCCTCCTTGACAGTAGATTTTGCTGTCTTCCAGCGTGGGGACTGATGGGTTCCTACAGACCTTCTAAGTCACAGCAAGCATGACACTGTCTCACTGTCAGCCTGCATGCTGTATTCCTCCTGAAATGCTCTGGCACGGATGGGCAGGGCTGGCAATTGCAGTGTGAGCTGTGAGGCGGATAGGACTCTCCTTGAACCTGCAGAAAATGTAGTTAAATCCCCTTTCTGCTATGAAATGTTTACTTTTCCTAGTTATCCCAGTAACCTCAAGAAGCTCCGAGTTAAAAGAGAATGCAGTGCCTCTAAAATTGAGGAGACCACCTAAAGCACTGACCTGTTGAGGAGGAAAAGTGGCTTCTGTGTTCTAGAGGTTACTCAGAGAGCAGTGCTCTTAAACAAGCATTCAAGCTCGCTGTTTAATTTGCTTGGTGTACTGCATACGTTGGGTGCACAAGTAGGACATACGCTCCCTGCTTTTTTTAAGATTTTTCATTCCATGTAAGACTCGGGGACAGGGTTTAGTGGTGGACTTGGCAGTGCTAGGTTTATGGTTGGACTTGATCTTAAAGGTCTTTTCCAACCTAAATGATTCTATGACTCTATGCAGATTTACACTGAAGGTGCAAACAAAACCATGGATGATGGTGTGAGCCGGAGAGAGTATCCCATCCCCAAATTTCAGCAAGGAAAGATGCTTAAAGGATGATTTCCTTGGAGTTAGCAAGGAAGAATGAAAATCACCACGGGTCAGGGAATTATAAGGAAATGAGTGTCCGTGGGTGGGAGAAAGACCCCACCCGAGCGTGCCTGGTCCCGCGGGGCGCCCCGGCCGCTCTCCAGGGTGCTGAACCGCCGCCGCGGCCCGGGACCCCCGCCCTGGGGGACGGAGGGGTCTCTCCGGGCCCTCCGCCTTCGTCCCTGCCTTGCTGATCTCCCTGTTGCTCCTTCTGCCTGGCTAAGGAGAAAGGATAGCAGGCATAGGTTGAAACAAGAGGTTGCAAAGGGGAGGAAAAAATCCACCCCCCTCCTCCAGCATGGCTGTCAAGCGGTAGCATAGGTTACCCAGAGAGGCTGGGTGGTCTCCACCCTTGTTGGACGGGTGTTTTAAAGACCCGTCTGGATAAAGCCCTGAACAACCTGGTCTGACCTTATAGCTGATCCTGCTTTCAGCTGACGGTTGGACTAGCTGACCCGCTGTGGTCCCTTCCAAACAGAATTGTTTTGTGATCCTGTTACCTAAATGGTTTTCACCAGCAGGAAACAAACCAATCTACTCCCTCTCTGCATCACCTTGAGAACCTTTTCTCATGTGCAAAGATTGACTGCCCATCCTCATATCACTGTGAAGCAGCTTTTATTGGATATTCACAGCAGCTTTTATTGGCTATTCAATAGCCTGGGGGCTAGGAGGGAGGGAAAGAAATTACAGCGCTCCCTTCTCACCCAACAAAGTGAAAAGGTGAAGACCAGCCCTGACTCTTGACTTGCTCCTGGAAGCTTTACACATAGTCTGCTCAGTTAATGAGGTGCTGCCTGTGCTCTGGTGTATGAGTGGTGGTAAATGTCACTCTTCCTCAAGCAATTTAGATGATTAGTCCTTGGAACCAGCCTGCATCTTGTTCCACAGGCTCTTAACAGTTCCACAGTAGAGTATGGTACCACCAGCCACCTCGTGTTTAATTACACAGCCCTGTTTGTGATAGCTGGGAGAGTTACTAATATGCCTAACAGCACAGCATGGCTCTGCAGTTGATAAAGACACATCTGTATGCTGAGCTGTACCCTTATTGAGTTAAGGGCATAGAAAAAGCTCTCTTTCTTGCTGTCACTTAAATGGTGTCAGGATTCGTGAAATCTTGCTTTCAGATTCCTACCAGACCCAGCAACAAAGACTGCTTGTTGCAAGCTCATTGGCTTCTGTTCGAATCCCTGTGACGTGTTCACAGATGTGTGCGGGCAAATGGGAGGGAGGGTGGAAGGAGAGAACTGAGGCTTTGTAGCCATGCACATGTGACGGCATGCATGGGACCCCTGAAGCTCCTCTCGGGCCAGCCCTCCTTTCATGATACATCTGGCATGCCCCAGACCATGCGTTGGCACTGGCATTTTGAGCAGTCCGTCTGTAGTTGAATTGCAAGTCTTGCAGCATGTCTGGGGACTTGAATCTTGGCTTATTTTTACCTCTCCCATTACAAATTCAAAAGAGCATAGCTAGGTAGGATTTGATGCCCTCTGCAGTGAAGCTATGTATATGAGCGTGCACTGAGAACAACCTCTTGAAAACCATATCAAATCAACTTTACTTAATAAATTGATAATCCTATTTCCTTCTTCCACTATATCTAGTAAATTTGGATTTTCATGTAAAATGTCTTAAGACTGAACTTTCTGTCAAAACTAAGTGCTCCTTCCCTTATGCCCAGAAAAGCTGAAGCTAGGGTTAATTCATACATGTATTAGTTTATACAAAATACATGGGCTGCGCTTATTAGAAGGCAAATATGTGTACAACAGAAGTGTCCTTCAAAATATTATGTTGCATATCACAGCCTGACATCTCTTATCGACAGCTCTGGTATCCAGATGCCAAGGCCCACAGGGTTTTATTTTCCAGCAATATCAGCAGCTGGGTCCACGGCTATGTATTTTTGGTTGACCTCATCTGAATTCTCCTGGCCATGGTGACAGCTGTGAGGCTAAGCTGGCTTGAGCCCAGTATTGCAGGCTTCTCTCTAATGTTGTATTTCATCGACTCCGGTTTCTTTGTCCGCCTCGCTACTCTAACCTTCCTCTCCAAATACACCAACCTTTCCAGAGAGCCTTGGTTTTGGAATGGAGGTGGGACTGGTTCCTGTGAGTGCCAGGGGATGAGCTGGGGAGCCTCTGCTTTCTAAATGTTCCTGGCAGGCTTTTGACCCAGGAGATCGCTGTGTTTGCTCAGCTGTAATGCTTCTTCCTCCCCTCTAACCTGCCTTGCAAGACAAACAAATGTGAATTATGTTTATGTCCATAAAATGGCCCTGGTCCATGACGCACGCTAATATGTTTAAAAGACAACTTTATCACAGTTAAGAGAGGAGTTAGGCACTTGTTTAAGAATAAATACATCTCTGATTGCAGAGCTTGGATCAAGTGCTGCAGAAACAGGTTAGTTAAATTCAGTGGGGTGACTGGGATTGTCACTTCTGGGGAGGGATGGCACTTTCCTGGAACTGCATAAATGGGAAATTAATGCGGTGAGTCTCAGCTCTCTCATTGGCACCCAGTTGTTCCCAAGCACCTCTTATCTTGGGAATTCACTTGCTGCTCTAGATGCTTCCCCAAGAGCAAGTTTACAGTGGCAGTTATATTATACACAATAGCACGGTCCTTTTGTGGAAATCAAACTCACCGTAACCCTGTGAGGTAGGGTTGGGGTGGGAGGGAAGGACAGGAGTTCTCGGTTGAGGGGACCAGTCAAAGCAGGAGAGCCTGAGAATGAATTTTAAATAAGTGTATTGCCTCTTAGACTGAGCAAACATATAATTAACAATAAGATACTAGGGTGGCTCTACAAGGCAGCTAATTGCATTTTCAAATGTCAGCTTGTCACCTCTTATTTAGCCTTCATTCAATCTGGGCTTTACCACAGCAGTGTCTGGTTTTAAATGGCATTTCCCTCTCATGGCACCATGGAAGGATCTTCTCCTTCCTTGTCCTCAGAAATCTCTGCTAGCCCAGCTCCTGATTTGCTTCACCTTAGACGTGGTCTCACTTGCTAGAATGTGATATTAGTCCACTGGGTTACGTTATAAATAAATAAATAAATAAAAGTTTTTGCAGGGTGGGAAAACATAACACCACAAACAATAGGAGACTGTCATGCAGGTTGCAAGGGCTTGCAGTACATCAGCTGCCTGAGAAAGTCTTGCAGGCACTTTCCTCTTGCTGAAAGTGATAAGACATTATCACAACGCGGGATGTCTCTGCAGCTGCCCTGGGCTCCGCTGGCTAGCTGGATCTAGGTGCGGTCAATGGAGATGGCTCCACAGGAACTGCTGCTACGTGTGCTTTATGACGTAGGCTTCTGTTTGCTGATGTCAAGGTGGGAGCTGGCAACGCGTGGACAACAGGAGATTCCTTGGATGGGAAGAAAATCATGTCACACTTGCAACTTGCTGACTCTGCTGCTGATAGATGGCTGAAAAGTTCTGTGCTCCACTGCTAGTCCTCTGAGTAACAGCATGTGGTTTTAAAACTACATTAGTTTGAGGTAACTGATGATGAAGTATTTTGAGCTGCTTTGTTGGAGCATTGACATGTACCAGGATTGAGCCAACCAGGCAGGAACCCTTTGGAGAAAAACTCCTCCAGCAGAATGAGTGGATAAAAAGGAGGAACTCCAAGGTTCCCTATAAGTTTTTGGTCTGTGGGTGCGGGATATCATTCCAGATGTGAGGGTACGCTGGCAGCCAAAACTCAGCCTGTACGGAGAAGGCTGACGTGTGACCGCAGGCAGGAATTGGGAAAGGAGCACGGGGACATCCCAGCTCCACAATCCCTCCAGGGAGGGTGAGGAGCTACCACCCTGGCCCCTCAACAGCCTCCTCATGCCAGTGAGCTAGCTTTGCTGTGCTTCTGGTTTCCATCAGTGGAAGCGCTGTAGGAAGCCATGCAGCAGGTTGCTGTCATGGGAGGGTGTTTAACCTGCACTGACCAGCGCGGCCCTATCATGGTCAGAGATTAGCATCACCCTCCTGTTTGAAGCAGACAGCACGTCAACAGTGTCGGCTCCAGCCACGCGTCGTAGCAGCATATAGTGAGCAGCAGCGTGTCACTTCGACTCAGCGCAGCCAGGGATGGTGCCCTCGCAGCTGACCAGCAAGTAACACCAGCGCCGGCCCCCCCTGCGCCTGCCTTTAGTCTGTGATAAGTAGGGAAATGGCACTAATGAACTTTTCAGTGTCTAATCCTTGACATGCTTAGGCAGGGGTGGTATGACTTGACTTAAGGATGGCTTTGGACTGCCTGTGGTGGCAGAGAGCATCCGTGGAGCTAATGTTACCTACTTAAGGCTTGGAGACTGGAAAGTGCTTTGCATTAATGTGTGTAGTCATGGCGGGGGTGGCTTGTCGGGGATGAGCATTGCCCTCCCTGCCCTGCAGCTGGCTGTGGGCGTACGAGGGCTGGGCTCCAGACACAGCCCAGCCAAGGGGCAAGGTGGATCAACTGGCAGGAGAGCAACGAAACTTCCAGTTCCTCTTGATCCCTCCAAATCAGACCTTCTCTGTGTACTGCTCCCCGCTTTACTGCAGTGACAAACTCTGGGCACAGCCTCGGAGCAGCACGACGCAGGAGGGAAGGGGGTTGGTTATAAAGCACAAGTCCCAGCTCCATGCTCAGACCTCCAGGAGAGACTGGAGCTGGCCTCTGGTGTTCTGGAAGCCCTCATAGCTGCTGGCCCTGAGCACGGAGGTCAGAGTCACGGGGTATTTGTGCCCCTTCCCAACCTCCCAGCCATCCCTGGCAGTGATGGCCCGTGAGACCCATCATCTCCAGCTCTGTGTAGGGGAGGATTTTTGTCTTCGTGACTCCTGTTGATGGAGCAGCCCTGTGCAGAGTGATGGGGCTGCAGGGTGAGAGTGCTGAGCCAACCACAGGCTCCTGGCTTAACCTTCTTGTCGTTACAGTCTTGAAGATAAAACAACTGAAAAGAGAGTTTTTCAAAGTTTTTGCTTTGCTTTCTCCGCATTTCAAGGCCCAGTTCCATCCTCTGTTTGTTATTGCAGGATTGTTCCCTCAAACGCAGCTAAAAAGTTGTTGAAAGTATTCTGTAGGACAAAACCAGAAGCCCTTATTCTAGTTCCAGCTCTGCTGCCAGGATGCTGTGACCCTGAACCAGCCATTTATATACCCTGCCTCAGTTTCCCCATAGGTAGATAAGGAGGACTGTCCATGTTGCAGGGACTGGATGTGTTTTCTCTGCATGTCAAGAAATTTTGAGGCCCTGAATGAGCACTAAATATTTATTCTGTGGGCTGTTGAATGCATTAAATCACTGCCTTTGCCTGGTTCAAGTCAACATATGTCAATCAATTTGCAATAAATCCTCGTTCTCAATCAGAAGGAGCTCTTGCAAAATAAAATAGTGCAGGCAAACAGCAGGGATGTGGTATGTGCACAGCCATGGAAGTTACATGCCAGAAAGTGAAAAAATGTTTCTCTACAATGGAAATGCAGTTTCTCCCTGATGCTGCCTATTGTCTAGTAAAAAGGGGTTTGTTGAGCTGCGTCGGTGACGCTCTTGGTATTGATTCTGAACAGATGCTGAGATGTGGGAAGGCAGATGGAGCCCCACAGCGCAATTACCTCCTGTGATGGGGTGGGCAGCGTTGGCCAGATGCCACGTGGGGTTGGTGCGAGGGTTCAGGTTCAGCCCGGGCTGCAGTGAGCCTCTCCCGCGAGCCTGCGGTGGGAGAGGCTGCGGAGGGGGACGTGCCTTTGAGATAAACATAGTCCTGATCTCAGGCAAGTGAATCTGACACCTGACTAAAATCCTAATTGTGCTGGCGCCGAGGGACCCCGTGCCGCTTGGAGCGATGTGTGCCACCGTCTTTCTATTTCTGAATCACAATCTGTGACAAATCCACAGTCGTCTTCAGCATTGGGCTCTAGAGGGCAAAAGAAAGGCTTTTGGAGTTGGGTTGCCATCAGCGTGTGCTCGCAGCTAATTATAGCCTCGTGCTGGCAGCTATGGCTCCCGTGGAGGGAGGGAGGGAGGGAGCGAGCAGCGGGGACCACCGCTGCTGGATGGAGCAGCATGGACTTGAGCCCTCCCGGTATGACAGCGTGGGCTTCGTCCTGCTGCTCTGACCACATTCTTGGCATCTCTGTGCACATCTGGGCTGTGGCCAGGGGCTGAAACACTGTTCTGAGGTGCCTTTTGGGTGCAAAAGACCCAAAGGGTCCTGCCCTGCACCTCAGCATCTGGATGGGAGCCAGGAGGTGTATGTGGGATGTGCTCAGAGGTTTTGTGATGACAGAATCACAGAATGGTTGGGGTTGGAAGGGACCTCTGGAGATCATCTTGTCCAGCCGCCCTGCTTGAGCAGGTTCACCTAGAGCAGGGTGCACAGGAGTGCGTCCAGGTGGGTTTTGAATATTTCCAGAGAATGAGATTCCACAACCTCCCCGGGCAGCCTGTTCCAGTGCTTTCTAAGCTAGAAAAGATGGTTGAAATGAGAATACAGCTCCAGCTGGGATCCTGGTAGCAGAGTAGCAATGTTTCAAGACGAAGTTAAAGATGCACTAAAGTGTTAATTGGGACTTCTGAAGGGTTTTTAGAATACAGCCTCAAGTGTTAATCAGGCAGATAAAAGGCATCTTCCTCCCGGAGAGGAACTGAGGCAGGAGAGGAGGTGATTTGCCTTTAGACATGGATGCAAATTCCTGGATTTCACAGTAGATTTCTATCCTGTCCTCATACTTCCTTCTCTACTCTGAGTTATGGCAGTCTGTAAGCTTGCAAAAGGAGAAGCAGCGATCCTGCATGACAGCAAAACATCCTGCTGTCTGCACGGGCAACAGCTTGTCTGAAGTCCTGCCTCCCTCGTAAAGAGGGACAGCAAACAGGACAGCAATACTCAGAAACCGCACCAAGAACGAATACTAGAAGAAACCAACTGCTTTTTCTCTGCGGTTTCCTTTGGGACAAAGGCAGAAGAGAAATATGGTTAGTTTATTCTGGCCAGAAACTTTGCAGGATTGTCAAACTCATTCTGTGTGACCGTGCAGGAGGTTTCCAGGGCTAATCAAGCAGAAGGGAGCGCTATGTTCGCTCTTGCATGCCGCCGTTTCGAGGAACAAGAAGTGCATCTTGTTTAATAAACAGCTTTATGCTAAGTTAGAGTTGTTTCCTAGCTGCTGCCCTGGACATGTTTAGTCCCTAATAAAGCACCAAACCTGAGCAGCAAAAGGAGCTCAGGATTTTCCCTGCTGCCACCGCTGACTTGTGGGTCTCCACTCCATGAAAAAACTCATCCCCTCCCCAGCAGCTAATTACCCCTGAAACATGACCAGTTCTAAAAGCCTCTTTGGACTTCTCTGGGGGGAAAGAACCACGAGCTCCAGTGGACTCTTCTTGCTCCGTGTAAGCCTGTAAGCAATCAATGGGATTTCAAGGGTCCTGAAAAGAGAACATGGCTCATCTTCCCTGGGGAGCCTTTATTCATCCTCACTATCCCCTGTCTCCAAGGCCTGCAGCTTGTGCTGCCCCCAACTTAAAGCAATAGAGACATTGGACTGAGTTAATCCCCAGTGACTTCATCTTCAAGCAGGGATGAATTTTCACTGGCAACCAGCCCTGCTTCTGACCACCTGCCACTGCTTTCTGTGGCACGACTGAGGCCATCACCTCCTGCCAGGCTTTGCATCTCTTCCTCCGTACCTCTGTAACGCGCTGTCTGGCCTGTCCATCACTGAGCAGACAGCATTCACTACGATGGGAAATTTTTTAGACTGCAGTGCTGGCAGTGTCCTGCTGCTGTCTGGAGTCACGCGGAGAGCAGATCTCTCAGGCTGCTTTAGTACTGTGAGAATGATGGTGCTAATGTGCGCTATGCATCAGTTTGTCTCGTGGGAGTATGCTGTGTTGTAAAGGTCAGGATCAAGGATCATCAGCAAAGGTTCGGTGGCTCCCTCTCCGGGGTCACGGTAACGTCCTGCGGCATCATTAGGAGATGCCACACAGATACTGCCGGCTCCGGCAGTCACAGCCCCACAGAGAGGTGCAGACAGAGCCAAACCCGCTCTGCTCATGCACGGGGAAATGAAGATGCTGTGGCCTCACCAGGCTGGGCACAATGGCAAGAACAGACCTAGCAATGCAGGGCAACTGGCAAGATTTCGTGGCTCTGGGCACTTGTAAGTCTGACATCCTTGCAGGAGGACCAGTTCTGCAATGGTAAGCCCTTAAGGCAGCGTGAAATGTGGAGGGTCTGGGGTGAGTGGCACGGCCGGCACTGGAAACATGCCATCGTAGCCGGCCTTTTGCAGCAGCTGCTGTTGCCTCCCCTCCAGATGTGGCTGATCTGCCTCATCCTCTACCTCGGTGGTGACAGAGCGTGGCTGAGCCACCCGAGCGACTGCTCGGTGCAGTGGGAGCAATGCTGGGTTCCACAGCCATCTGCTCCGGTCACCGTTTCTCAAGTGTAGCTCGGCATCACGTTTAGCCTCTTTGGTATCGTGATGGTTGAGCTGAGGATCTGCATTAGGCAGTCTTTGCAGATTAAAAGTAATTCAGTTTTTAAACTCAGATCTTACTTATATCTCTTTAATGTTTATTCTTCAAGAGGCTGGATCATGTTTTAATTTCACCAGATAGCAGGAAGGCATTGCCTGAATACAGGGGAAAACAGAGAGAAGTAACTCATCAGTTGGTAGGAATGTGGCTTATAGTTTCAAATCCCGAGGCTTGGTCCTGCTCTCATCGTCCCATTGCATTGGACCCCTTATCCTTCTCCCTTCCAGCCCCACTGTAATTTTCTAATGTTTTGAAATCTGTTTGGGCTTGCTGGCTTGCCCATTGGACATTGCCCAACCTCAGTAATCCGGATCTGCAAGGCTGACTCTGTAATTGTCTCGGCAGCTACTCTGGGTTAATGAGAAATACAGAGAGCAGAGTCGAACTGAAATCAGTTTGTGGTGGTTACGATGCCCTTTCATGGAGGAGAAAGGATTTGGGGGGTTTACAGAGACTGAGGTGCATTGTGCTTGTGATTAAATTAGCTGTCACAAATAACCTTCTGATGAGTTGTTTGAGGCTTAAAGTTATTAGAATGGTAATTGCTACTAAAGGGTAAGTTTTGCGGCACTGTGGGGGGGAGTTGTGTGCTCTTGTTGGCAAAGATAAGAACATACCCCTTGGCATACAACATCCAGTGAGCATTAATACCAAAGGCTTGGAAGACAGGAGCCAGAAAACAAGGGAGATGTTCCTGTGTTTGCTCTGAAATATCAGGTTCTGGGTACATCTAGGCTGGGAGGAAGGTGCATCCTTGGAGGGCACCTTGGGAAGCAAGAAAATGGAAGTGCTTGCTCAAAAAGGTGTCACCTGAACTGTCCCCAGGGCTTAGACCTCTGGCACCAAAGCACCTCCTCCCTGGAGGGCAGCCAAGACCACAAAGACTTCTCTACTCGCACTCATTAAATAATCAGGAAAATGGAAATAGCGTTTTAATAAGACAGTAATGAAGTTGTGGATCAGATTGGTCGATTCCTCATTTGAAGCTACAAAGGGGGGCTTTGTTTTTTCCTTGGGTTTCTCACTTCTGTTCTTGCCTGATCAGTCATAATCTTCTGCTGTCCTTCACTGGGAAACTCCCTCTTTTATTCTCTGCGAAAGTCTATCCTTAAGTTTGTGTGCGATCCTCCAGGGAAATCAGGCCACCTATATTTCATTTAGTGACTTCAAGCAATTAACCTAACAAAGATTCCTCTCTCTCTCCCCTCCTTTCCCCATCTGTTTCCTAATTACCAATGGAATTGGGATACATATGCAGACTGTGCCCATTTTTTAATTAAATCACCTCTCTTCAATGCTTTGTGGTTGGCTCTTTAAAAGCTGTGTCTCACTACTGGGAAAATAGTAAAAACACAGGATGTACCACGAGGGCGAATGAGCCTGAAAAGGGCCTGAGATTCAGATTTTGGGGATTTTTTTCACATCAGAGCTGGAATGCAGAATCACTTCAGTCCTTCTTGCGGATGAGAAAGTGTCGAGTCATCTGGAGAGGAAGGCTGAGTGACCCGGGACCCCGGAGGGGGTCTCATCCTCTGCTTAACCTGGAGCAGCTCTGGGATAAGCTGTCTTTGGACCAGGGAAGCATTTTTGGGAGGAGGGCATCTCCCGTTTCTCTGTTCAAGAAGGAAAAACCCCTGTGTCCCTCTGTCCTTGTACAGGCTGTCCTGCCTGCTCCATCCCGCTTCCTTCAGAGAGCTCCGGGGGTGCCACGGCTCGTGCCGTGCCAGCGAGCTCTCCCTTCCTGCAAGCGCAATGCTGTTAAAGGCGCTGTGTGATGATGGGGGGGCTGGTGCATCCATACTGGTGTTACTGGGAGGAGAAGTGCCTTGCCATGGGGACTCGGGATCTGTATGGGAACTAATGCCCACTTGGTGCAGGGTTTGCTGCAGCCTTTGGCTCTCATGGCAGAGCTGCAAACGACTGCGCACCCTCCGGCTCCAAGACCCTGCTGGCATCTTCGCTCGCTTCTCCTCCTGCTCTCTGCCCTCCTCCTGCCCACCCTCTGCCCTTCTCCTCGCCCTCTATTTTACCCTGCCTTGCCCTCCCCTGTGCTCTGAGTCATCTTGTCTGCACGTTGGGGGACACGATGAGGAAAACCTGTGCACGTCTGACTGCTCAGCCCACGCTGCCAGCGCGTGGGAATGAGCTAAGATGCGTCTGCCTCTCCCCCGTGCTGGGAGTCACCCCGCTTCTCAGCCGTGCCCGGGCACCTCTGCACCCCAGCAGCCACCCTCACGGGGAGAGCGCTTCTTTCCTGACAGCTAGAGCCTGGTTGGCAGAAAAGCATTTAACTGTTAGAGATGCAGTTAATTATATGCAGGGCAGGACAGTTTGGGCTCTGCTGAAACCTGCTGGGAGGTAATTATCCTCTCGTTGGCTCTGAATGCCTTTGGTGTGCTGCAATGCTCCAGGAGTTAAACCTGCAGCTGATGCTGCTGAGTGCTGCGTCTCGGGCGTGAGCCTTGCAAGGCTTGGGGAAGGTCCCACCAGCGGTGCCGGCAATGCAGTAAGTGATTCAGCAGAACGGTTGGAGCAAAGCGCCTTTGGGAGGAGGCAGCTGCTTTGCTCTGTTTGCGTGTGCTTTGCCGCGTTCAAGCCCTGCTCGTGTGTTGTTAGAGCGTTGTGGTGGTAGAGGATGGATGCATCGCAGTCTGGTGGGTGTTTGTGGAGTGGGGGGAAGGCCACACACCTCCCAGCACGCAGCAGCTTGGGGTAGGATGCTTTGCACCGGGCACAGAGTCTCAAGGACGGTTTGGGAGCAGGCAGGGTTTAAGAGATGTTTGGAGCTTGGTGCTGCAGTGTGCCTTGCGCTTTCTGCATTGCAAGACCAGGATTTGAGGGCTCAAAGGGAATCTTCTTTTTTTTTTTTTTCCACCCCAGCTGGTAGAAGGGCAGGAAAGCCCGTGCTGTCCAAAGTGTGTCCCCTCGAATGTGAGCCAGCCTCCTCCTCGGCTTCTCTTGCTTAAACTGAAGGGGTTTGCACTTCTCGGGCTTCATCTTGTGCCTTGCAATAAATAACATTCCCAGCAGAGTCTGTGAAGTCTGTGTTTGGGGCATATCAGGACTGTGGCTACAGGGCAAGGGGGGGTGCGTGCTTTAATTAATTCACTTTCTTGCACTTCAATTTGGTACTGGCAGAGTTGGTACCTGAGCAATCTGAGAGTCACTCAAATGAGCGTGGTAGAAGATGAGGCTCCCCGTGACTCCTCACCTTTATCGCCTCAGTTTCCATAGCTGGAAAATGGAGATGCTGCTGTTGGAGAGGGGAGAAATTGTGCTGAAATATTCGTGAAATAGTTAGAAATCCCTGGCTAGGAAGTCTCTGTCTATGGGCTGCCTTCGGGGTCGGTGAGATCTCTGCTCTGCCTCCTTGGCAGCTTTGCTGCATGATGTGTGGGTCTGTCTCACCGTGGTGGACGCGCTGCCAGCGGGGCTGGAACAAAAGGAAGCTGCATCTGGGAACAAAACCCTGTCGTGCCGGCGGTGCTGGTGCCCAGGGCACGGGGACAGGCTGTGGCTGGCACTCAAGCCCATTCCCAACTGGCTCAGGGACCGGCGGGGGACAGAGTGGGTAGTGTCCTGCACCACAGCTCCTGCATTATTCATGAAGGAAAACCCAGCAAGAGCAGGGAGGGAAGGGAGAAGAAAGTCGGAGTTGTTAATAACAGCTATTGTGCCTTCTCCCCTTCACCGGCCGCGGGGATGGGTGGGCTGGAGATAGCACAGCCCTGTGTTGGGGGGGCGGGGGGAGGATGGGGAAAGGGTCTTGGGCAGCAGCCCAGCGATTTCTGGGCTCACTGCCGGGCAGGTCGGGTCTGCTCCAGGGCTGGGGGATGCTGGCGGGGCTGCGGGGCTCACAGCCGTGCAAGGGACTTCGCGCATCCTCCCCAGCACATGGAGACACTTTGTGTTTGGGATAGAGGAGACGGAGAACCTTAACCCGAGCTCTGGAGGGGAAAAAACCATGTCTTAAATGGGAAAGGCAAAGGTAGGCGGCTCTCTGCCTTTGGAGTAACTTGTGAGGAGGTGGTGGTGGAGGTGATTTTCTGTGAAAGCCTTGGATGTTGAGGCATTTGCAGTAGGATGGGCAGGGAAGTCTGCTACTGTGTCCTGCTTGAGGGCTGACCAGCGTGTCCCGAGGGCCTCCCAAGGGCACGGCGTGAGTCACCTTGGGGGTGAGACCTGCCGGCGGCTCCGTCCGTGTGCGTCTGTCCTGCTGCAGCAGCGGTGTGCTGAGAACACCCCATGGCTGCCTGCATCCGGACCCCCCTTTGCTCTTTGATTGCCTCGTTTTGCCATGGCTGGATGCTGCCTGGGGCAAGTTAATTGGGTTTTGATCGCTATTACCGCAGTCTGTCTTTTGACTTTCTTGCTTTCCATTCTTTTCCAAGTCAGGCAGGGATGACGTGTGCATCTAACCCCTTAATTCCTGCTCTCGGGGCTGCTTGTCACTGAGACAGAGCTGAGTAACATTGCCGCTGTGCCTGGATGGAAACAGCCCGTTCCTCTGCAGGGGAGAGGTGGTGGTGTAAATACCAGCGTTCATCAGAAACATATGTATCTTTTGATTTAATTAGGATGCTTCTCTTTTAATCCAGAGAGCTTTAGGGCAAGATGTAAAAGTGCTATCCTGACTGCTTGGGTTACTAATAAGCTGCTTCTTGCAAAAGGAGTTGGTGGCTCTGCAGTAATCTGAGTATAAACTGATTGTAGGCTCCTGCTCCCTTGCACTGTGGGTTTGCTTGGATCTGGGCTGGTGTGGGAAGGAGGTTATTCCAGAGCACCTATAGATGCCCCCCAGGGTGCAGACATCAAGCAGTGGGGGCAGACGACGTACCACGTGGGGTCTGCCCATGCATCCCTGCACTGCAGGCAGCCCCAGGGCAGTAGCAGGAGGCATTAAAGCACCCTGAAGCCTTTGGGCATAAGGAGATGGAGATGATGGAGGTGAACTCCTTGGAGAGGTGATTAGTGTTGTCTTCCTCCCACAGACTGTGCTGGGCACTTTCATTGCTATTTAATGGCAGACTTTGTTCTGCTTTGCGCAAACCCTCCTTGCACTGAGATGCTTTGGCTCTTGAGGCCCTAGAAAGCTCTGTGCACGGAAGACAGTGCAGCCCGCTGGGCTGGCTTTGTGCTTTGGAGGAATGCAAAATGCATGTACGAGTTGGTGACCTGGAAATTTGCCTCCCTGCTCACCTCTGTCCATCCAGGCGGACTTGTGAGCTGTGTGGTACAAGAAAGATACTGCATCTTCGTTGTCCCCAGCAATGGCCAGCCCTTCCTTGCAAGCAAATTCAGCCTTTTTCCCCAGCCTTGCCCATGCTGCGGGGAGGAAAGCTGCTCTCTGAGCGGCTCCAGGTTTCAACATAGGCTGCATGGTCAGATGGTTTGGGTGTAATTGCAGCTGTGTTGCTCTGGAGATGCTGTGTTGAGTTATATGCATCAGTCCTACGTGTCTGTTGCTGTAATTTGATCTGATTAAAATTAAAACCTCTCGAAAGATTGACTGGGAAACCTATCCTAAAAGCCCTGATAGCAACAACTGCGTTTCGGTGTTGCTGGTTTGTTTTCAGAATGTGCTCCATCAGACATCTGTTGGGGGGGGACTCTCTTTCACGGACCCGGAGTTGCCTGCAGGTCAGTCTCCTCTGCATGTAGTTCAAGTCTCAGCCTCTCTCCTGCCTGTGAAGCATCTGAATTTGGGAAAGCAGAAACCGAAGTCTCTGGATAAGCTCAGTTTTGCTGCCTTTTGTGTTCCTCCTCCCGTTGCCCTGGCAGCTTTCCTTCCATACCCATAATTGTGCGGTACAGTCCCAGCGTTGAAAGGCAGCTCAAAATTATACCCCCCTGGGCTCCACGCTGGGCTGCGGTGGTGGAGATGCAACAAGAGCCATTAGTCACCATGTAATATCTAGCGGCCAGTTTGCTGGGAACTGGTGAAAAGGGCATAATGTGGGGCAAGCTCGCCTGCATCCCAGCAATGACCCGTCAGGATGGTATTAGCATCCCCAAATGGAGCGGGACCAGGCATGTCTAGAGGCTGATGTGATGAGCTGATTGCACTGCCGGCACTCGGAGTATGGCAAATACATCTCCATGCATCTCTCTCTGTAGGAAGAATTTGCATAAAACTGTACAGAAAATAATTAGCATAAAATGTCTGAAATGAAGCTGTTGGATGGCTAATAGACTCCCAGGGGTGCAGCGGGGACCCTGGGCAGTGCTGGCCCCTCTGCACACATGCTCCTCTTGCCACGGCTCGAGCAAACCCTCTGCCTGCTTCGGAGGGAAGGGGAGAAGCGGTCCCTGAGCTGCAGGGGCAGCCGGCTGCGATTCCCAGTGGGAAATGCTTATTGAGCTCTGGTGGGGTGGGTATGGTAAGGAGGTTTCTGGTTTATCAACCATCATATAATTGTGGCAGAACATGGTCCTTTAATTGAATCAACTTCTTATACATCCTGACTGGGTATTTTCTTTTCCATGTCAGTTTATGTACTGCAGTAAGTAACGGGATTTCTCTGCCCCTTGCTGGCTAGACTGCACATGAGTGCAGGAAAGGGCTAAGATAAAAATAAGCAAGCAAAAGGCTGTGGGTGTCTGGGGGCAGAGGGATGGGGAAAGGGGTGGCTCAGGGCTACCCCTCTCCCCATAGCATTGCTGCATCCCTGTGAGTCTCTCTCTGCAGCCTCAAGTTACCTTTTGGTGCAAGATCAGGTTTGGCATTTGGAGTAAAAGATAATAATTTAAAAAAAAAATCCAAATGGGGTCAGAAATCTCTGATGTGAGCAACTCATGCTGGCTTAGGCTGCAATGGGAGCTGAACTAGAGGAGTAGGAGAGGGGATCTGAAAGCAGTGATGGGGTGACCGGCCTCTCTGCCAGCTGCTCAGACACTCCCTTCAAGAAGGTTTTTCTTCTGGTTAAGAACAACAACAAAAAAAGGCACTCAACCTGGTGCTTCAGAACTGACATCGCAAGAAAGGGCTCTTTTCCTTTTTTAATATTAAATTAACAGCCTTTTGCCAAGGGGAGCAGAGAGGAAGGTGCTCTGCCTGCCTGCTCGCAGGCAGGGCTGGGGGGGAGCACGCTTCAGAGGGCTTCTTGTAGCTCTCACTAATTTCTCATGAATAATTTTTGAGCTGGGGAGTGAATGCCCCCCCCTTTTTCGCTCAGGCAGGCGTTTCTGCGCATGAACACGGGTTGCTATGGCCACGCGCAAGTGCTGCGCTCCCGGGGGATGCGAGCGAGCGGCTGGGGAGAGCGCTGGGGGCTCGTGACCCCCAAAAAGGGGTCTGACATCCTGCGAGGGTGTCTGCTGCTCCAGTCCATCCTGCTCTGAGCTTGATGTGTGATTCAGTGACACTTTAAAGCCTAAACGGCTTTCGTGCCTGCCTGCGTGCTCTCGGGCAGGGTTCCATCCTGCAGGCGTCGTTCCTCCGTCATGGAAATCCTCATTTTTCCAAAACTCAAAGCTCGCCTCGCATTCCTCAAGATTTTGATGGCGGAAACCTGTTAGTTGGGATGGATGAGGGACTGATTTGATTTAATACCACTGTAATTTAATCCTCTTCTCACAGCTGTAGAAAACAGTGCGGGCAGGAGAGGGAGGATCCAGCTGCACCTTGCAGGGGGCTGTGGCGTTGGGTTTGCTTACGTTTCCTGAAACTCTGCCGCTTTCTCAAACGATGCAAAGCATACAAAGGGTTACAGATGCCTGCAGGTTTTCCCCAGCTCTCTGAGCTATGAGCAAGACTGGGAGGCAGATATTATGGGAATTGTATGCATGCCTGAGCGGGAGGGAGGCTTGGCTGCTTGGCATCCACTTGTCACATGGTGCCTGTTTGGATGCCAGAGGAAGGATCCTGAGGTTGCCACCCAGAATAGATGCTTGTTCTTAAGCTAATTGCACCCTTTCAGTGATTCTCAAATAATAGAGTGCCAAACTTTCTCTGCTCCGAAAATTCCTGGAAAATGCCTGACACTTTTCATTATGCATTGGAAGGAATGCTTTAAAAGAGCTAACTAGCAAAATAAACAGCTATTTGCAATTGTAAGATAATAAAAAGGAGTGGTTTATGAGCAGTGAAAAAAAAGTCTAGCTTTATTGAGCTGCTTCAGCGGGCTCGGTTCTGACAGGCTTGTGACTTCCTGAGTTACTTCGGGAAGCGCTTGCCAAGTGAGACAGGGCTCAGGGCATTAGGGTTTGGGCATCTTCACAAGTACAAAATGGTACAGACCCAATTCCTCTGTCCACATTTGTAAAAGTAATGTTTCAGTCAAGTTCTTGCAAATGCATTTCCTTCTCAGATGGCAATAAACACTCAGGAGCTGCCTTCCCAGCCCTGCCTGCTGTCTGGGTAGCGGTTGCCTTTGCAGCTGCCCACCTCCTCCTGCAGCCAGGCAGCAATGCTCTTCCTCTGACAAGGGCACCTGGAAAACGCTGTTGCTGCCTTTATGTATATTCAGGCAAGAAAAAACAAGTGGTCCTGCGTGGGACCAAGCCAAAGCTCATTAACAGAAGCCCCTTGGTACCTTCTGATGGGGATGGTGTTGCTTTACCATTTTGTAGTCTTGAGTAGGGACTTGTCTGCAAACGAGCATGAAAATCCCATCCTTAAATTCGAGCGTAACTCTGGAGCCAGGAGCCTGGTTGAATTGGGTATAAAGATGCAGCTGGGGGGATACAGGATCAGCCCAGAAGTGATCAGGCTTGTGGCTAGCTCTCCCTTTGTTCACATTGGGTTTGAAACAAAGCTGCTCGTGTGAGAAGTGCATCGCCTTGAAGTGCAGCTTGTTAGGAGTGAAACTAGCAGCAAGGCTGGAAGGCAAAACTGAACTCTCTCACTGGTTGTTACAGCTCAAAAACAATTGAAGCTGGCTTTTCCCCTCTGTTCTTTGAGGGGGTTTAATAAATGAGCTGTGAAAATATCTCTGGGGAGAGATGATTTTTTAATGTAGCTATCTTTTAAGCATATGCTTGCCTTATCAACATTTCTAACAAAGTCTTAAAGTGGGGAAATGTCTAAATGGGTTAGGCTCTTCAGTGCCCTTAGCTCTCAATGGGATTTGAGTGCGTAACTCTGTGGTAGCATGGAAGAAACCAGCCTTAACCTTCAAGCCTGGCAGCCACAAGCAGTGGTACCGGTGCGTACATTGTGGTACTGGCTCTTGAGGGCAAGCAAGAGCTGCAGGCTGGGGATGTTGCGGTCAGCTCTACACCGAATATTGGAAAATTTGGAATCAGCGTATTGTATTTTGTTTTTTCCTTTTACAGTGATCCAGCTCCACATGGTTCTCTGTGTGCATTTTGGTCAAGAAACTTGAATTTACTCTATTTTCAAAATCAAAGTTAGTGTGTAGCTTTCCTTTGGATTCTGTTCCACTCTTAAAGCCACTACACAAAACCCAAGCTCGCATAGTTCCTTCAGTGTAAGAATAATGTTGCTTGGAAAATGTCAGCAGTTTGTGCTAGGAAAAAAGGGAAGGAAACTCTTTCAAAAACCACGTGAAAAACATCTACTATTTTCCATATCGCTTTAGCCAACGTGGAACATGCTCTGCATTTCTACATTATCTTCTGTCCTGGGGGAAGTCAAGGGAAGGAGCTTGGGAACAGGTTTTTTTGAAAAGCCCTGGGACCGGTCGTGCCCAGAGCCCGGTGCCTGGCTGAGCGCTGGTTCCTCCCGAGCCCTATTCAGGCAGCAGTGCAGGCAGCGCAGGCAGCCTGCCCAGCTGGAGCGTGGCCAGGGTGCCGGGGCTGGCGGCGTGGCACGGGGATGGGAAGCGTTGGGATGCTTTGGCTGAGCGGCGCCGAGCACCAGCCGCCCCGATGCTCCCTCCGTGGCTCCTGCCAGAGGTGATCTCGGGTGTTACTCTGTGGTCATTTCTCCTCTCCTCGCGTACTGTCAGGGGGAAAAAGCATTTAAGTATTTTACAAGAAAACCAAAGGCAGATTTCAGTTCAAACTTCGGCATACAGCACTGAAGAAAATTGCTGATTCAGCCCTCGGTTCTCAGTCCTTTCTCATTACCTCTTGTTTCTTGTCAGCTACAGTGTTTTAATAGCTTTACAAACATATTTTGCATTTAACATTTGCAGCAGTTCACCTCCGTGATGCAGAGCTCGCCTGAGTGAATTTGAGATGAGGTGAAAGACAGTGGAGTAGCTGAATATTGAAGTTTTCCTTTCCTTTGTTTTCTGCTTGTCTTTAAACTCCATTATTTATCTAGTGAAGTTTTCCCCTGCTTCCAGTCCTTGTCAGCAAGACGAGATTTGTATTTGCAAGGGTTTGTAGGATACGGGTTTCATATCTTCCAGCCTGTGGGAAGTTGGATATGTTTTGCAACCCAGAGAAGGCAGATAAAGGTCCTTAGCTTGTGAATCCCCCAGCTCAAACCAGCCTCCCAGCTAAATACTGCTTGTAGTCTCAGGATTGATCTTGCACAGCTGGCGATCACAAGGCAATGGTTAGTCCTGCAGCTGGTTGGTTTTTTTCTCCTAGTACTTACCTATCATTCATCGGTAACACCTACGCTCTTCCTGTGCCCATCTGCACCTTCTCAGGGCACAAACCGGTTGCTTTTGCCTTCCCATTTTTACAGCCAGTGCCAGAAACGCTGCTGGCTTGGCGTGGGTGTCGTGCCTGGCACCAGTGACAGCAGGTTTGCACGGCAGCTCGGGAGCAGCGGTGCACGGAGCAGCTCCTCTCCAGCAAAGCTTGCAGGAGAAGCTCCATGGGAGGATGCTTTGCCCAGCTCCGGGCGCAGCCGTGCTGCCTTTGCCTTCAGTTTGAGTTTTAAAAGAAACAGTAATTGCCAGCCTGGTCTTTCAATATGCATACACATCCCTTTTATTTACGTTTTTTTTAAATACAGTGAACAAGTAATCCCTATCCTGCATCCTGTACTCAGTCCTGAAGGTTAAAAGCTGTTTTTGTGCCAACTTCATTATGTAGAAGCCAAATGCTTCTACCAATTAACTTAATACTGTTTTGGAGGGGGCTCAAAAGGCAGATGGAGTGACTGTGCCAGCAATATTAATGACCGTGTTGCAAAGGGTGAGAATTTTATGCAGAGTAATGTGAAAACGTGCTGGCAAACTTGCAAAGGCATTGCTGAGAAATACTGGAGAATGGTGTTTTCCTTCTAGTTCTGAGCTCTGGGTAATAAATAACGTGCGATTTCACAGCATCTCTGCCATACCAGGCTAAAACGTGCTGTCTGTCGTTAAAGGCTGTCAATATTTCACGTCTGAGGACAGGCAGTGAGAGTGGGGCCACCAAAATGTTACAGGCGGGTGGTGGGAGACACATAGACCGTTAACTTTGGGTCGCCAACTGCTTCTGTTGGGAAATAAACTACTTTAAAATTTTGTTGGTGGGGTCTGAGGGAGGAAGGGGGAGTGAAGGCACCCAGCCTGCCGGGGTCGGGGTGGTGGATGCATGCCAGGGGACGCAGTGGGAGCTGTGGGGCTGGCTTGATTTTAACTGCATAACTAATGAAGTCTGTGCATCTAAGTCTCCTGGATGAATGTCTGTCCCATAGGACGAAAGCTCCCTGACAAGCCATTTTCACGAAATTTGCAGGAATTGAATGTCCGTAGCAGAGGCAGAGAGGTCCCCAGCTGGTTTTGAAATGAGCCAAGAGGTTGAGGAGTTATTGGCAGTGACCGGCTGAAAGCCAGGCACTGCGGGAAGGGTTTTTCCTTTGGAAAACTGGCTGAAAAATGTGGATTTGTGATACTTGGTTTGCCCTTTTTGGAAAATCATTACAAGACACTCTTTATGTCTGCAGAATAGTCCAGTAAAAGATAATTTTTTGTGAAGATTTGTGAAGCTATGGCAAGTGGGCACTCATTGAAAATCAGATTTCCCAGACATGAGCTCAATTATACTGTAGTAATGTGACTTGTTAAGGGAGTGTAGAGGAGAGGTAATGATCTCCTTCCTGTGATTCCCCATGTGTAATTAGGATCTAAGTGTGCGCAGGGCAAGGAAAACCTGCTACACAGCATTTTTGCAAAAGCAAATCCAGTGCTACTGAGAGAGGCAGACTTCCAGATAGCCTTGTTGTTTGCATTTTTATATAAGGTTTTCAAGAACTGCCCTATCTTTCTCGAGCCACTCCCATTTCTCCAAACTGTTCTGTGCTGTAGTCTCGTCTAAAGGTTGTACGTCAGATGGCTCGGGGATGAAATGTCAGATTTGCTGCTCCTTTGCCCCGTCACTGCTGTCGAAGCGCCTGGGGTTTGAAATTAAATGTCAAAGGCATTTTGCAGAACATGGGAACCAGATGTGCTCCAAGACTGTGTCTGGGAAGAGTAGAGCAACTTAATTACCCACATTGACCCTTCTTGGGAGATTTATCTCTGGATTTGGGCTGATAACCAGTGTACGGACGTGGTCCTGGAGAGCCATGCTCCACGCAGCGGAGGCTGCCTGGTCTAAGGGTGGTGGATGGAGGACACGGTGTCTGGCAGCTGCCTGCACATCATGACTAGCTGTAAGGTGATACAACAGCTTGAGGGCCCTTGGCCAGGCTCTGGGGAAGAGCCGGTGCCTGTAAATACAGCTCACTTACGGGATTAATCATCAGCAGGCTTGTTTCTGCCTTGTTGGTGACACCTGCGTGTTTGATCTGGTTACAGACTGGGGGGACGTGGTGTCTGGGCACCTACGCTGGAGGTGGGGGCGGCTGGGGGGCGATGGTTGAAGGGGATGGGTCGGGAGTGTTGCTGAAAGCAGCCAAAAGGATGGGGGAGACTGTAAAGGAGGAGCAGAGCCTGCGTACCTGGGGAAGCACCCGCGGGGCTGCAGCGGGTGGGTCCCCACGGACCTCAGCATCTCTGCCGGGTTCCGCCAGCCCGTGCCGTGTTGTGTTCCCACTGGGAACGTGGCATTTCCAGCTTCTCGGAAGGTGCATTCCTGCGCGGGCGGGCGGCTGCACAGTCCCGCTTTGTTCCCCGAGCCCTCTGAGGAGGCGCAGAGGGACTTGCCCCATGACACTGCCCATCGGCTCCTCCGAGCTGGCCGCAGCCCTCGGTGCCATTTCTGCCTCCTGTTCTGGGGGTACAAAACCCTCCTTGCTCCTCCTGGTAGCTCTTGTCCCAGCTCTTCTTCTGGGCTTACGCCACCCCATGAACATTAAAGCTTTTGTGCTCAAGTCCTTCTTCACCTTTGAATACTATAATTTCCATGGGGAATGTTCAGCACTTGAATAATGGCACCCATTCAGTGCGCCCTGAACAGCACCCACGACCACGAGCAGGTCTGAAAGAGCCCAGCTCTGCCCCCAGCCTGGCCTCGCTGCCTGCACAGCTTCAGGACGGCTGCCCTAGAGTGGGTACTTCTACTTTTCAACCTTAAAACCCAGAAGCATTCACCTTCCTTCTGGTTGTGCTACTGAAATAACTCCATTTTCCTGATGGAGGGAGTGTTTGGCTTAATAAAATCAAGGGCAGTCTGTACTAATGCAATTGTTTTCTTTTCCACCTGCTAAAAAAGAAATCTTGGTGAATTGTTTTGAAAGGAAAACCCATGGAATAACCAGTCTCTGTTTGCAGAGGCGCAGGCAGGACCAGGGCTCTCCCAAGTCCCTCAGCTGCTGCGTTTGCCCAGGGATGCTCCTGCGCTGCTTCCCTGGCTCACCCTTGTCCCCGGGTTCACTTGTGGCAGTGCTGCCCCTGCCCGGCCACCAAAACGGGGGCGCTGGGGACATTGGCTCTGGGCAGGGGCACAGCAGCTCTCATCGATGCTGGGGACCGCTCTGGGCTGCGGTATAGACCATGCTGAGGCTGAAAGCAAGCTTTCCTGCCAGCCAACGGACTCATCAGGGCGCTGGGGGTCCCTGGGAGGGAGTTAGAGGGTAACGGAAGGGTTAATGGGTTTTTTCCCTTTAGCGATCACAAGTAACCAGGACCTTGGTAATGTGAGATAGAAACACAAATACTCCAATTCATTTAGTTACCAAAGTGACTTCCTGGTGTAGGAGCAGCCAGGGGCCTTTTAGCCCCTGGGCACCCGCACGTGCGGGTCAGGCCCTTTTGCTTCATTAACTGTTTCCCCCTGTGCCAAGAGAAAACCCTTCTTGTGGTGTCAGGGCGTGCGCATCTGTGACAACGTGCATCACGTCCCCGGATGCAGCTGAACAGGGCGGCTTGCCCTGCCTGGCACCGCGCGCGGGAGAACGTAGGCAGCTCGTGGGGCACGTACCAAAGAGGGACTTTGGTGGCACTGTTGAATAAGTCACCATTTAGTTATGACTTGAGGGTGGGAGAGATGCTCTGGGAAAGCCCTTGGCACAGGAAGGGGAGAGGCTGGGCAGGGGCAGGGCAGCTCTCCAAGCTTGTGGAACCCTGTGGGACCCTTCTCCTCCCAGGACCTCCGTGTGACCAACTACAGAATCAACGTCTTGCTGACCTTTTCAGCTTTTTAACTGAATGAAAGCACAAAGGGAGGGGACCCTGCCTGGGCAGCATGTCCCCTACCATGTCTTGCGGTCTCCTCTGGCCACAGGGATTGACTGTGGCCAGCAGCATGTGTCTGGGAGGCTTGGCCAGTTCACAGCTATTGAACCCTTGCTGCAGTCTCATCCGGAGCGCTGCCGAGAAGTGAGCTGAGGCACAGCTCCCTCGTGGGTCACCGTTATTTACTGTCACGAAGGAGAAGGAGCCACAGGAGGAAATCGCTGCTGGGATAAGTTGCGCCTGATGCTCTTTGCAGGGTGGAGAGCTGCAGGCTGCCTTGCAGAGCCGGGTCTGCGGTGCAAGGCAGATCAGCATCGGCTCGCTCCCGTGTCCGATGGCTCTTTGGGCGGTGGGAGGTCAGCGCTGGGGTGCTTTGCCCGAAGTGGCTTTGCCTATCGCCACGACCACCCCCCGAGCATCTCAAGGCACATCACCAGTGTGCCTGAGGTGCAGGTTACGACCAATGTACCAGCAGGGAAGCAAGGGTTGGTGCCCTTAATGAATTCAAGCCAGACCATCTCCTGGTTGCGTACAAATAGAGAAATATGTATTCTTGTCTCTCTCTGGGTGTTGCATCCATCATCTTAACTAGAGAGTCTCAGCTTGCTGCAAACCCCCAGGTCTGCGTGCTCCTCCTCGGGGTCGTGCCCCGCAGAGGGACGCGGAGCAGACTCGCGTGGGAGCCAGAATGGGAAAGGCAGCTTTTCCAGAGCAATTGCGGTACGAACTGTCCAACAGTTGCTGTTTATAGCTATTGCTCTGCGTGATTAGCAGTTGGCTAATCACAAGGGGCCAGATGCTGCCGTCCCTGGGAGGGGTAGCTGAGGGACATAGCGGGGGCAGGTATTAACTGCTCGCAGGCTGAGCGTCCCCCGTTGCTGTTAGCTCTGTTGTGCTTCCCCTGAGCAGTGTGGGATAGATGGCCTTGGAAAGGAGCTTTGCTGTGAGGCTGGGGGACTGGTATCCTGTTTTCTCTACCTCTCCTGTGACTGCGGGGGGTGGGTGGGGTGGGTGTTGGCAGCGCTGCTGTTGGGGTTGGGTTTGCCCGCGGGTGCTGCTTCGTCAGGAGCTGGACAAGATGGCCAGACTGTTTCTCACAGGCACCACCCAACAGCCGCTTTGGGGTTTGGCTGTTGAGACTCCTGCTTTGGTGTAGAAATGGTGATTGAGAAGCTCCTGGACCAGTCCCAGTATCATCCGCTGCCGGGTGAAGTGCCAGGTGAAGGCAGGGTCCTGTGCAGCGCTAAAATGGGCTGCCGACGCCAGTGTCATCAGTGTGTCCTGTGCCCTAAAACTGCCCCTTAAAGCTTCTCACTGAGAAACTTTCTCACCTGTATTTTTTCCTTTTTAATCTATATTTTTTACACCAGTTCCCTTCCTTGTCCCTCTTAAACAAAGCAACATCCTAATTAAGTAAATGACCGTGTATTTTTCCAAATAGTTTGCAATGTAAGGAGAGTTGTTAAATATTTTCCCCCCCAAAAAACCAAGTAAAAATGATTGCTTTTTCATCTTAGCTATAACCCATCCTGTGTTCCTTAAATGTCATGTCATGCCCAAGATGCAGCCTGTGCAGAAACGATGCTCTGGAGCCCCTTTGTTTTCTACCAAGAATAACTCCAATGAATTGGGTTGTTTTCTTATTTGCTTCTCACTCTCGCTGATGAAAGGAAAAGATGCGGAAACAAGCGGCTCCCCGGGAGGGTGGGAAGCTGATTAGCGGGGCTGGTGTGACCCGGATCCCCGCGCGTCCCCGGAGCAGCCCCAGCAGCCGGCAGATCAGCTGTCGCGGGGCCAATTCCCAGCTGCCGCGGGGGCATGGCACGGGCTGGTGGGTGATGTGCCGGCTGTCAAAGGCCACGTCATCATCTTCCGTGGAAAGTTTCATGCTTTTCCTTATTTCCCCCNGGTGATCACAGCTCATTTCCCACTCATGCCATCTCTTTTGTCTGACCTTGGGGTAACACTTAACCTCTCTGGACTAGAGTCCCTCTGTGTAATAGAATGACAGTATTTCCTTACATTACCAGAAGGACAGGATGATAAATTAATTCACATTTATGTAGTGCCCAGATATGACCGTGATAGATTAACAGTCTGTCCCCGTGCTCTCAGTCACGATACGCAGCTCTGGAAGGGAATTAATTACCTCCTGAAAGCGTAACCATTGTCTGCAAGCAAACGTTGCAAAATGCAGCCACAGCTCTGAATAGCAGCAAGTGCAATTATCCCCTTCCTCCTGCGTTTTTTAAATATTTCTGAAACTGGAGCCCGGGTGCAGCTGGTCCCGACTCGAGGGTGCTGCAGGAGGAAGGTCGGGTGAGCTCTGGCTGGCTGATAGCTATTGAGACAAGCTAAAGTATAAATCTCCTTACTACCGGCATCAGCTCTAAAGTTCAGGGGATTGACGGATTCATTCCCACTTCCCACATGTTGCCCTATGCGGAGTCGGAGGGATGCTGCCACGGCTCTTCCTGGCATGTGCTGGTGGGTGACTTGAGGAAGCCATCCTTGTTCCTGGTGATATCACGGCGCTTTCTCTCAATGCTTGTTTGTTTGCTCGGTTCTTTTAAAATGCATATAGCCTGCGGGGCTTGAGATTGAAAACTCACCCACGTGCGAGGCAGGAGAGTTACAGGGAGTGAAAGGAAAATGCAGCATACGGCAAAAAAATCCCGTGGAGGAGTGAGACAAGAAACCAGGGGCTGTGAGAAACAGCCTGTGCATGTGTTTCTTAAAGATGTGTTTCTTAAAGATGTGTTTCTTAAAGATGTGTTTCTTAAAGATGTGTTTCTTAAAGATGTGTTTCTTAAAGATGTGTTTCTTAAAGATGTGCTGAAAACGTAATGGGAGGAGTGTATGGGCGGTTATCCCAAACAAATTAGTCTGCCTGGAGTTTTTACGGAGGATTGGCAGTGATGGTGTCGAAAGTGCAAACCTCTGCTGCTGCGGGTCGTGTTTTGAGGAATGTCCTTTTGCTCAGAGGACAGGAGCAAAGATGTGTTTGGGACTCTTTTGGTGTTACAGTGGGTATAGAAAATGATTGTCGATAGACTCTGGACCATCAATAATCTTAGCCTAGGACCCGTTTCCCACGACGAGCTTGACTTTCCTTCTTGCCTGTGATTAGAGGGTACATAGCTCTGAAGCGTTAGTTGCTGAAAGGATGGGTACGGTTATTTTTTAAGGGGGAGAAGACGAGATGCAAATGAATTTGCTGGTGTTTCTCTGACAGTTGTTTGGCAGAACAATTGTGAAAGCTGTACCCAACCTCAGGAACAGACACAAAGCACTTCTCTCTCCTCCAAACAGAGGCAAGCGGGAAGCGCTGCCCTCCCCATGCACTGCTGGCTGTCCCCAGGAAAGGGCACGGTCCATCCCTTGGGATGGAAATGCCAAATGATCATGTCTTGCCTTCTTCACGATCATTTCTTTGCTTCTTCATGATCATTTCTTTCCTTCTTTCCACTGACTTCTGTGCTGTAATGCCACATTTGCTTTGAATGGCTTCTTATGCATGTTGTGGGGATGCAGCTCTACGTACATCGTTTACCAGTGTGCGTCTGTGTACGACCAGGGAAATGGAAAGGTGTGTGGATGTGTCCGTCCACATTGCACAGGTTTCAGGTTGTAGGGTGGGTCCCAGCTCCCTGCATGGTTCCTGATGGGGATTCACCCCTGTGGAGCAGTCCCTCTGATGGGCGGCCGGCACCCATGCGATGGCTTTTACCATGTGTGACAGAAGGTCCCGTCACTGCTAAGCAAAAGGGGGGTGTAGATTTATGGCCTGGAAGTCAGCAACCCAGAAACCCATCTGATATATTATGTATTGGGGGGGGGGCGCACGGAGAACCTGAACGGAGCAGGAACAAAATGAAGCCTTTAGTCACTGTTAGGGAATCGCATACATATATTCCCTCTAAATCAATGTTTTTCATTATCTGAAACCAAAAGGGTTTTCTCTTTGTGGAAATGTTGCTCTGTGCTATTTAATCAGTATTAATTAAGCGGCTGAAATGCATTAAATGGTGCTGTAGGAATCTTCTTGGGAACACTAGCTGCTCGAGTTTGACTGTTCCTCTTACAGTTGTAAATATGGATAAATGCCTAATTGCTACTGAAAGCGTCCTGCTGGACCTAATGAGCTGATTAAAAACAATCCTTCATTGTGGAATTATTTAATTTTATTTAACTTCAACCAGAGATTCCCCTTGCTTACTGTTTCTGCGTCTACTCTACAGCCCCCCACATCTGCCTCATAGAGTTCATGCCCGCGGTCGTTTTGCAGGAGTGGGGCTACAGGGAAGGGATTTGTTTCCGTCGTCACTCCGGAAGGTCTCATTTCATTAAGCTGTTGAGAAGGAAATGAATTTCAGCCCTTCCCTGGTGTTATTTGTGCACCCAGGGGAAGTCCTCAGGCTCTGCTCAGTGTGCCCAGCTTCCCCGGGGCAGGATGAAGGGCAGCGGGGCTGAGGTAGAACATCACACGTCTATGCGGTTTGCAGGGATGTGGTTTTGGAAATTATGACAAAGAGCCAAGTTTTGGCCAAATCAGCCTGGGGGATCAGGGTGCCGACTTTTGCTGCCTCGGCCTGGAGCGGGTTCTTGCTGACGGTTGCATCTCTGCAGCAAGAGGAGATATTTTCACATATCATTTGCCCTCCAGCGCCGCGAAGCCGTGGAGCTCTGAAGGGGGAGCCCAGAGCCTGGCTGGAGAAGAAGTGAGCAGATTACGTGGCATGTAGTTCATGTTCCGCTAATGAGCGGAGCATTTCGGCAGCCTTGTCCGGCCACTTTCTGCTGGCACAGGGAGCCTGCGATAGGCGAACTCCCCCCTCCCACCTCTCCTGGCCATGCCAATCGAAGCCAGCGGGAAACTTGTTGGTGCAGAGCAGATGGGAGCTCTGGCTCGCTGGCGGGAGGGAAGCAGGGATGCTCCGGGGCTGGGATGTGAGGATTCGCTAGCTCAGCTCACCACCATCTGCGGAAAGGAGAGATTTCCCCCATCTCAAGGCAGGGAGGAAGCAATGTACATGTTAAATTGACATGTGTGTGGAGAAATGGAGAATCAAAGCTTCTTTTATATGGCTGTGAAGGTTTGCAGCTCTGCCAGGCTGGTACGCAGCCCGCTGTGCTGGCTTGGCATCCCTGAGGAGCTGTGAAGCGAGGAGGCAGTGCCTGCAGAGAAACCCTTCTCTAGTGGTACCATCCACAGCGCTCCTGATGCTGGAGCAGGGCTCTTAAGAGATGGAGAAGGACCTAAAAGAATTTTAAAAGCTGAATTTTTTCCCTTTCACTGCAGATTTTGAGTGGCTTACAGACAAAGCGCTTGGATGTGTTTTCTGGTTTAATTATTGGTATGCGAGGGTTGTCTTTACATAAGGGGAAACTTGAGAGTGTGAAACTTGCAGCAGAGCAGGGCAATGACCCTGTAACAGCATATGGGCCAGGTATAGTTTCAGTGGCATCCCATTCACCACATGGCTGTTGGGATAATCAGGGCACATTTGCCTGGTGGGTGCTGTGACCGTCAGCACCTCTTGGGAGAGGGTGTCGTGGGGGACTTGTCCCTGCTGGCAGGGGCACATGGGGCTCCCCGGGGCCAGGCTGGGCCACACGAGCATCTGATACCCCTTGACTCTTTGTACCTCCTCTTTACTCCACCAGCCCTTGGGGCAATTGCTTACCTGCTGCACTGTCATTTGAAAAATCCAGATTTGTTTGGAAAACATTTGACAATGCAGCAAAATCACCCTCTGCCTTTAAAATAGAACAGAAAACCCCTGATGCCAGGATACGGTCCTCTGCCCGTGTGTTTTGTAACGCAGGATGGCCTATGCACAGCAAGATGTTTCCTTCTGGAAGCTTCTTTTTCTTCCAAGTCGGTTTGTCCTGACTGCTGCACAAGAATAAAAACTGGCTAATTTTTCTATGGAAAGTAAAAATCCTCTCCAACTCTCCAGTTCCCACCCTGGTTGCCCAGTCCTCAGCTGGGGCAGGCACTGCTGCCATTGAGTCTCAGCATCTGTATTTTCAGCCCCATCATACGTGTCTCCGTCATCCCCAGGTGTCCATCCCTTTTTTGTCTTTCCTGCATTTAATTTTTTCCCTCCAGTGCCTGTTCAGAGAGAGGAGGGAGGCTTCAAACTGAGCAGAGTTAAGGCTGCACATCCACCTCTTGATTTCAGATGCGCCCCATGCTGTGTCGATATTTGGTTGGATTTTGCGAAGAGCCTCTAGTTTTAAAGGTCCTGTCCTGGGGTTACTCATGCTTTTGTCCAGAGAAAAATGTATTTACAAAAGTATCTGATGCATCTGGAGAGAGGTCTGGGCCAAGGTCTGGGATGTATTTCTCAACCCAGACTAACAGTTCGTGAGAACTGATGTTGCAGTAGGTCATCGGGGAAATGGAAAGCACCCACGTCTGAAAAACACTTCTGAATTCTGGGTAAGTATTTGGGGAAAAAGGCATCTGAGTCCATCTCACTGCTGTGTCTTGCCTGTAGCTGGAGGAAAGTGGAGCAGGGACGTGGCTTTTGTTGGTGCTCGGGTGCACGCTCAACGCTGGATGGGAAATGCATTTAAGCAGTTAAATTCCTATTTGAAGGCATCACAATCTTGCAACTATTTGTGTGAGATTTTTCTCTCTGTTGTGTTTTTACTAAACATTACAGGTCCACATTTTGGATTGGTTTTGGGTCCAGCCGGCTCAGAGGCTTCCTGAGCATCCCCACACTCAACCCCGCCGCCTCCATGGCTCTGGCCATCCCAGGCCGTGGCTGCAGATATGAGGTTGAAGGGCCTGTTCAGCTCTTTGGGCAGCAATCAAATCTTTTCTGTGTTGCACAACAGGGCCAGGAGCAACGATTAAGAAATGCTAAGTCTGGGAACAAGAGGTCTCATTTGCCCCTTTGCATGGGCCATTTTGGGTTGAGTCAGTCTCAGAAGCAGATGAAGATATCGGACAGCTTCCTGACTCTTAGCATCCCCAGATAAACACATTCGTGCCCCTACCACAGCTCCAGCCCTCTGTGCTGGGGAGATGTCCCTGTCCCCGGGCGAGGAGCAGCCCTGACAATGTGGGCTGTGTTCTGCGCGGCCGGGGGCTCGCGGCACTGCCTGTCCCCAGGACCCACCTACACGCGCAAACACGGCGGCAGATTGTTCCTGATGCACAGCGAGTCGCACCCACATCTGCCCTGAGACAAAGGGGCCCTGGAGCAGCCCGGCGTTTGCTCTTCTAAAGGCAGGGATGCATTTTGTGTGTGCCCTGTCGTGGGTTTTATTATTTGCTCTCGGTCAGTGCCGCTCCGTCCTCCCTGGCCGGCCCACCGGCACTAGAAGCACCCGGGTCATTCCCGCATAGCTCTGCCCACGGTTTCGGTCCAGAGCCGCCGTGTGCCTGCTGTTCCCTTTTGCAGCTCAAAAGTTACCTGCAAATGTACCTCTTCCTGATTTGCACAGCCCTTACTTTTCTAGTCCCCGTGCATGTGATGATGGGTAGGATATACGTTTTTGCATAGGTTAGATGCCCAGATGCCTCCTGCGTATACTGTGTGTATCAGTGTTTGGGCTCCATCCTTTCTGTATTCCCATTTAATGCAAAATCACCCACATATGCGTGTATGTACAAATATCTCCCAAGCACGTATGCCAGGAACCTACTCCTTAGCATCACGGCCATTTCTTTCACACTAATTCGTACCCAGTCTAAAGAAAACAACATATTCTTCACTTTTCAGGCTCCAAGCAGCACGTAGAGACGTGCGCTATTTAAATCCCTGCTGTCTTGCACTTCCCCTCCCCGTACTACATCTGCGAATGAAGAGGGGTTTAAAGAATTTTGTGATAGTGATGTGAAGCATCAGTATATGAGCACAGTAGGGACACTAGAATTTTTGGCCTTGCTAAATCTCTGGTTGCAGTACTGGCTGATTCAGTTCATAAGTCAGACTTGTGCTTAGTAACAGACAGGCATAAAACCAGCTGATCCATTACTCATTTTAAGCTGTAACTGGAGAAATGAACCACTTTAAAAAATGAAGGCTACAGATCAAAATGATATCTTCCCTTAGACAGAAAGCTAAAGAAATAATTTGGAAAGCTTTGTTCAGCGTGACCTGATCACAGGACTGCAGAAGTCCTGGACATGACTTTAATTACTGGCCCAGTCTTATAATTATTCTGCCCTTCAACTATTTTTATTGCAACAGCTGGATTGGAAAATCCTTAGAATGAGCAAAAAAGATGAGAGCAACACTCCCCTCCAAGCCCCTTCACAACCTGCAATCTGTCATCTGGTGTAACTGGGACACGCTGGGACGGCGAGTTCCTTCGGGCTTCAGCCCAAGAGCGAGGACCCGGAGACGCCGATCACACCCAAGCAAGGCAGGGAGGAAGGCTGGGTGGAGAAACCATTAAGCACATCTCGTTCCCCATAAGGGTAACAGGGAAAAGTGTCCTTAAAAGTTGTCTTGTGCTGGGTTTGAGCCTCTCCCGGGTTCAGGAGATCTTCCTGGGCCATGTGTCAGGGCTGTTTATTTTCCGTGACATCTGCTGCTCGCTGGCTCCCAGCAGCGTTCCCTGCGGTACCCAGAGCCCCCCGGCAGCCCTGCGCTCACCGGGTTTTGTCTGTTGTGCTGGGTCCCCCCTCCCTCCCGCAATGGCTTCGTACCGGGCTCGGGAACAGCTGAAGGGGTAGCAGCATCCAAAGCTGCAGCCGGTTATTTATATTTCATGAAGATGGGCTCTCCTTGCTTGCCAAATGGCCTCTCTGCACTGCTCCCCTGCCTGGCGACATCCCACCTCGGCGAAAGCCTGTGCAAGGGCCAGGGAGGAGCGGCACGGAACAAGGCTGGGGATTTTCCACTGTTTGCTGCCCTAGCGTTATTTTTGTTCTTAGCCGAGAGAGCTGTCTACATGGCTGATGCCCTTTTTATAACTCCATTACAGAGTTGTAACTCAGCCGTGATGCAACCTCTGTGCCACAGCAGCCTTTCTAAGGGGGCTTTTATTGTACAGACGGGATAATTTATCCTCCTTTTCACTCTTTTTTTAATCTGCATTTAGTCTATGGGTTTATTAACAGCAAAATAAAAGGTATGTGTATGGAAAACACAAATGATAACCTGACAGTCCCCAGGAGGTTTGGATGGGTGCCTCTGGGAGCCCGGCAGCAGCGTGCTGCGCATCTGGCACCAGGGACCATCTGGGAGGGAAGCAGCTGGAGCCCGGTTGGAAACGGGCTCGTTTAGAGACTGGTTGGGAAAGGTTCTGCCGTGCCCCGACTCCTGCTAGGGCTGTGCCGGCTCGGTGCCGGGCTCTTTGGTACACGAGGGGCCTCTGGAGCCGGTCTCCCTGCTGTTTGTGGGCTGCATGTGGAGGCAAAGCTCATCCTGATGCCGNATAAAATACAATTATTATTATTTTTTAAATGTCAAATCATCCTTTTCATTTTATCCTATGGGGACCGTTCACTGCTTTTGTATTCGCTTGCTCTGAGTAACTTTCCATCGGTCCCAGAGGAAAGCATGGTCCTTCTTCCACCCAAGAGGTCTCTCCAGGGTTTGAGCACAAATAACCCCGTGAGGCTGTTTTTCTGCCAGCGGAGCCACCCAGGGGTTGGGAGGACAGTGACCACGGGCTTGTACCTGGGTCACCAGAGCCTGGAAACTATTTCTGGCACTATTCACACCCCCGTCCCTCCGCACAAATATTTTTGGATTGGAAACACTCTCTCTCCAGAGTTGCCAAAAGGAAGATGACAGAAACGGAGCTGTAAACAGCTCAGTGACCGCTGGGTTTGTGTTCGTTTTGCAGCTGAGGATCCGTCTGCACTTGCCGCTGGTCTGCTCACCTCAGGGCACGCAACCGAGGTCCTAACGCTGCCCAGGCATCCAAAATGGTCATGAAAAGACATCACCTCACCTGCGTAGGAATAGCATTCGCTCTCTACCTTCATCACCTCGTCAGCACCATTGAAGTCCCTCTGGATTGTAAGTTACAGCTTACCCCTCTAAAAACTCCTGCTCAGATGGTCGAGGAGGTAGAGTGAAGATGTGCAGAGCCCAGGCAGCTTTCCTGGTCCCGCCTAAGGTTTTCTTTTCTGTTGTTTGTTTTGGAATATTTTTCTTTTTAAACCACATGCCCTCCAGAAAGTCACCTAAATCACCCCCTGATTTAGTCAATCTATCTCAAAAGCTGAGCAGAGAACTTGAAAGCACATATGAAAATGGGACAGAGCGTCCGAGCCAAGCCGGTGAGGCAATTGGGTCCTGGCAAGTCTTCAGCCTGTTGATTTCAGTGGAGCATCCCAGGGCTCCTGGTGTTCCTACAGAACACAGGCAGGCTTCGGGATGCTCCTCTGTGGAGGACATGAGCTTATTGCTTATTTGCTCGGGCAGATGCTGCCACAGTCTGACACCCAGGTCCCTGAGGGCAGTGGGGACCCGCACAGGTTCTGCAGAGCAATGTGATTTTTCTCTCTTTCTCTCTCTGTTGGGACTTTTCAGTTAATTATGAGATGGGAGTTATGTTTATTCAGAAGAGCTGGGGGATATGGAGCGAGGAGGAAGGGGGACATGGCCTGATGTTTCTGCTGAATGGGCATCTTCAGGCCAGCGCATGGGAAATGCATGACTTGTTTGAATGCACTTGAGACAGGGGTTCACACTGAGAGCTGCTCAGCCACTGTTCTGGAAACGAGTTTCATAATTTCTTTGTGTTCCAGCTTCCTCCTGTAGCGGCTGTTAATAATAATCAACCTGTCGCTGCAGGGAATCTCTTCCGACAGTGCAACGCACAGAAGTCCTCCAGCGAGTGGTGCATTAATAGAAAAAGCACAGCTTTTTGCTGGGGTCTAAATTCAGGCTGAAGTGCTAGGATTGCTCTTGATAGGAGAAATTTCTACCCTGTGGGTTTTTGCTCTGTGGAGTCCTGGGTGTGCTGGCTGTAGCCGTGGTACCTCAGCTGATCCCTGACTCTGGGCAGCAAAATGGGAAGGAAAATTTTGAGGCAGTGGCTTTTGGCTGAAATTTGGAAATAACTGAAGAGAAAGGATGAGAAACCTCTGATTTCCAGAGGGGAATAAATACTTATGTTACTTGAAAAGGAGAGGGTCCCTGACTCAAGTCTGAGTCCCTGCTCTGCTCCATTCCAGATGATTGTGGATGAAAACATCCGTTCCCCTGGAGTCAGCACTGTAACACACACAGGGTGCTCTTGTTCCCAGCAATGGGAATTTTATTGGATGTACAAAGCTCGGTGATTCCTTCAGGCCTGGATCTGTTAGCATCTCTAATACTGCAGAAATGCAGGCAGCCAGCATGGAAGTAGGGGCCAGTGCAGTTGGAGAAAACTGAATGGGTCTGCAAACAGTCGCCTTCTGCTATTTCTTGTGCTTTGCTTCAGGAAAGGAGTAATTTTGCTACTTAAATGTAACGTGACCTTAGAAAAGTAAGAGAAATGCTGACAGCTGGTGGAGAAATGCTCAAGGCGTCCTCCAGCAGCTCACCGTTTCTCTAGCCGCTGCCTCCTCCCTGCTCACCGCGCTGAGCCACAGGAGAGCATCGTCCCCTCCAGTTCTGGTGGGAAACTGGGATCATAACTAAGAGCTTCCTTTTGTCATCCTTTCCTGAACAGGTCCCTTGCACGACAGATATTTGTAAATAATGTGCATGGGGGCTGTTGCGCACAGCAGTGCCAAAAGCAGGTGGGTGAGGAGCATCTCCCAGCCCCAGGCGAGGGTTAGGGATCCTGCCGATGCCTGTCCCCACCAGCCGACCCTTCCCAGCCTCCCTTAGCTCTTTTGGACACATGGAGCACCAGCTTCATTTTACTTCCATCCTGACCTTCAGAGCCATCAGGGGTTTGCTTTCTGCTCCTGTTTAAGCCACCTGGTGATCAGGGCTCCCCTACTCACTGCTCGTCTGCGAGACTGAGCTAATGAAAGCATCGCCTGCACTCGAACGGCTGCAGGTCTGACCAGGTGGTGTGTAAACAGCCCCAGCTGCTCCGGCTTTGTGCAGGGGCTGATAAACATGCAAATCTCAGGCTCTGTAAGTGCCTGAGCTCTATCCCCCACGTACCACCAGCTGTGAAAGTCCTTCCTGCTCCTTCGTCCAGGTGCCGGGGTGTGGGCTCTGCCCGATCCCCACCGGCAGGAGGGGGCTGGGAAACCCCCCGCCGGCCCCGGGGGATCGAGGTGCTGGTGGGCACCCGACTGCCCGTGCTGACACCCCTTGGGAGTGGGAGATCTCCCCAGGGAAGCGTTTTGCTTCCCAGACCTTGTGTTTTAAGGGCAGAAGCAGCTCAGGAGAGGGCAGATGCGTGGGCAAAGCCTCAGGGTCCCCTCAGGGCAGAGGGAACAGCCCTCGCTCACCCCGTGTCAGGTGGAGCTGCACTATTTGCTCTTTCTTTTAAGCCTGCCTAGGTGCTTTTTCCCTGCCCCAACACTAACAAGTTTTCTTCCTCGGATAAAATCCTGCCTGCCCCTGTCCTGGGGACAGTATATATATATCTCCCTATATTACAGGCACCTTCTCTGAGTTTGAGCATCACCTAAAAAGCCAGCTAAGGGTTTATCAGGCACATATTAGCCTCTGACTCGGGGATGAAACTGGGGGACTCGGGGTAAGCCCAGCCATAGAGAAGGGGGGAATTTTACTAACTCCTGTGGGTGACCCGCTGGACCACGGGGCCACCAATGCCCGCAGGTGAGTGGTGCAAGTATGCCTGTGCCTTCTTTTGGCCCCCAAAAACCCCTGCTGCAGAGGCAGCTGACAGCTAACAGGACCGCTCAGCAGCAGCTTCTCCCACGTGGACAGTAAGTAGGTAGATTAGAACATGCTTGAATTGTAAAATGATTTGTGTGTAGTATTTGCAAGCCCTACAATAACTATACACGTTTATGTTTGTGTACATGGCATATATAGGTTTGTTCTTCAATTAACCTTTTTTCTTTTTTTCATTATGCTTGCACTTTGGGAATAACAGCAAATATTCAGAGCGAATGTAAGTGTTCCCCTCGCCCTCTCTGTGTACATGTCCGTCTCCTCTGCATGGCCGAAACAGGGCACGAGGGGTCTGTACCGAGCAGGGGGCCGGTGGTGGCTGTTGCTTGGCACATGGTGTACGTGGGCTCATTGCCCGCTCCTGTGGCAGGGCTGGCCAGAGTCAGGACAAGCCACTTCTCCTGCACAGCCAGGTATGGCTGGGAGAGACACGGGAGGTGCTGGAGCAGCTTGGGAGGAGTGCTTAGGCTCTGCTGCTTTCCCTGGAGCAGGACTCAGACTGTCTTTGCGATGCAAATATTGTTTCTGCAGGGGCTTGTTATTGCTAACGCCGCACCTCAGAGGAGAGCAGGCTCCTCTGCCTTGCACGAGCGCATGTGCCAAGCTCACCTCCACGTACTGACACATCTGCAGCATCGCTAGCTCTCGCGGGGAGAGCAAACAGCCTCGGACCCGAGCAGCTTCGTTCCAGGACAGCCATGGGACTGGGCTCTTCAATTCAGAGTTCAGGACCAGAGCCAGGTCCTAACACTGGCTGCTGGGCTCGTGCTCCTTGTCACAAGCCCTGCCCTTCTAAACACCACTGCTGCGCTCCTTTGGGGTAAACCTGGGAGGTTTTGAGCCTCTTTCTTGCACAGGGAGTACCTGTAAACGTCTTGCAGTGGCTCTCTGGCTCCCTGTCCCAGCAGCAGCCCCTGTCTTTGAGGTGCACAGCCAGGATGCCTTTCAGTCTGATTCAAACAACCTGCGGTAGCAGGAAGATGTAACTGAAATTTCTTAATGAGACCAAGATACCAGGTGAGAAACAGGGGCTTCCTGGTACCGAAAGGGAGTCTGAACAGTGCTGATGGTCCGAGAGGTGATGAGTAGCACACCCCCACAAATGTTCATGGTCATTTCCTCAGGTGTTGAAGGGCTTTAAACCACAGATTGCACCTCCAGCCTGGGGAAGATGCTGAAATCCCATCAGGATCTGCAGCAGGATGGCAGAGAGGGGATTCACCCTCTTTGCACAACCCTCCTCACAGCTTTTCGTTTGCTTTGCAGTGCCTCAGCCCCCCACAATCACCAAGCAGTCCGTGAAGGACTACATCGTCGACCCAAGGGATAACATCTTCATTGAATGTGAAGCCAAAGGGAACCCCGTTCCCACGTAAGTGCACCTACAGCCCTTGTTACGCTGAAGCTCTGCTGTTGGTTAGAGCTGGCTCTGCAGGAGCTCCCTTCCGGTCGAGCTGTGCCGTTTGCACCATCAGCTGACCCAGCTGTTGGCTTGCACAGCACAGGTAAGGATCTCACCGGGTAAATATGGTCCGTGGTTACATAACCAACCTCTCCCCCGTGCTTGCAGTTTTTCCTGGACGCGGAATGGGAAGTTCTTCAATGTGGCGAAGGACCCCAAGGTGTCCATGCGGCGGCGGTCAGGGACGCTGGTCATCGACTTCCATGGCGGGGGACGGCCAGAGGACTATGAGGGCGAGTACCAGTGCTTTGCCCGGAATGACTACGGCACTGCTCTCTCCAGCAAAATCCACCTCCAGGTTTCTAGTGAGTAACGGCAGTGACACAGAGCAAGCAGCCAGCAGCCCCAAAGAGAGCAAGGGACTATTTGCATCGTATGAGGTTTTGTAGGAGAGGCACGGAGAGTATCCAGTGCAGAAACATCTCAGCCTGCTTCATCTGTTACCTGTGTCGGGATGTATCCAGCCACAGGACCGAGATGAAGGCACAGGGGTTATGGCTGTAGCTAACAGGGAAATGCTCGGTATAGATTTAAGGGAGTCTTGCACGCATAGAAATGAAGTTTGCATTGAGGTCGCTCCATTGAAACCAGGCCAGGTCCAGCGGAAAGAGATCTGCAAAGTTACTACCCTGCCTTCCTCATGCAGCGTCTTTACTTCTTGTGGCAGAGTCTCCCCTGTGGCCCAAGGAGAAGGTGGATGTGATAGAGGTGGATGAAGGCGCTCCACTCAGTCTGCAGTGCAACCCGCCGCCTGGCCTGCCTTCTCCCGTCATCTTCTGGATGAGCAGCTGTGAGTCAGCAGAACCCCCTTCCCACCTTGAACCCTGCGGGCAGCCTTTCCGGCACCTGCAGTGTTTATTTAAAATAACTATGCTTAGGGTCATTACTGCTAGTTCAGAGCTTGGAGGCACCCATAGGTGGCCTGGGTCAGGGGTTTCTCCTTTGCGCAGCCGCCCGTGGGAGGATCTGACTTGCTCTGAATGCCTGTTCTCCCCTGCAGCCATGGAGCCCATCCATCAGGACAAGCGCGTCTCCCAGGGCCAGAACGGCGACCTGTACTTCTCCAACGTCATGCTGCAGGATGCCCAGACCGACTACAGCTGCAACGCACGCTTCCACTTCACCCACACCATTCAGCAGAAAAACCCCTACACCCTCAAGGTGAAAACCAGTAAGTGTTACAGTGATCGCTCAGGATGGGTCTTCCCTGGCCTCTCTCGGGCAGCATTTTCCTTCCAGACACCTTGGTTCTGTTCTTGACAGCACTGACACCTACCAGGGAGAAGAGTGGCTTCCTTCATTTTGTTTAGGATAGTACAGGAACCTGTCTGGATGAGGAATGATAGTCCTCGGACGGCTAACCTGGCAGGGAGGGGTGGCTGGTTTCCCTCCAGCATCTCGGAGCTTTGCAGCTTCATGGGTCGAAGGCTGCAGAGGTAGCTTGGTGCAGGTATTGCTATGCCCGTGAGTCTGGGATAAACTGGAAAGCATTTCAACACAGATGAGGCATTCCCCCCATCTTTAAGGAAATGGTGATCTTTCCCTGGTTTGGAAAGCTGGAAATAGCCTTGGTTCGCTCCAGGCTCAGGTTTACGGGGAACCCCCAGCCGTGCTGGTGCTGCATGGGCGGCCTGAGCGTGTGTCAACCTTGCACAGGTCAGGATTCACCGACTGACCAGGAGCTGCTGTTTAGCTCTGTGGCTCTGGGATGTGCTGCCAGGACGGCCTGAGCCTTCGGGGTGTGAGCGTGTACATGTGGGACACGCTCAGGATGGCCAGAGATCTCAGTTTCACCTTGGTGAAGAGCATCGTCTTGGAGGACAGGAGGAGCACACGTGTGGCTCTCTCCAGGCACATGAAGAGCCTTTCCACGGGCAGGTCCAGCCACAGCAGTCTCTTCTCTAGCAACGAGACTGCTTGAAGGAAGGCGAGTTCCTGATGCACTTCGTGCCAGCTGGCTGGTGGGGACACTGGCAGAGGGGACGTGAGCTGAGCACTGCAGGACGTGAAGCTTTTGAGTTGATGCAGGTCCTGCAGACCGTGGGCTCTCTTTTGGGGGGTGTGTGCAGAGCACTGGCACAATCGGCGACTGACACAGAAACAGCATCTATGGGCCCCAGTCATCAGACAGGAGCCGTCTCCCGTTCCCAGTAAGGTGAGACTGGGAGGAAGGGGTAGTGGGTGCTGGCAGAAGCAAGGCTGTGTTTTGGGGAGCAGGCTCTTGTCCAAAGCAGGCACGAGGTGCTCCTGAATCCCAGTGTTAGGAGCTTAATCTGGTCTCGCAGCAGCTTAAATTAGAAGTGACGCTATTAAAGTGTTCTGATACCAGTGACCTAAAAGTGATGTGAGAAGCAGGCGGGCCCTGGAGTGTTTTGCACTTTTATTGTAACAGCTTCTCCTCTGTGCAAAGCATAAGTGGAGAATCAGCAATATAAATATATAAACAGGCTCTTTGCTAATGGTGAGGAATGTGTGTAGGTAATTCATTCTGAATATTATTTGTCTGCTTAACAGAGCTGGCCAAACAATCCCAACATTTACCTGTTAGGAAAGGACTGAGTCCTAAATTAGTGTGAGCTGGAGAAATTCTGGCAAACAAAGATCTGTGGTCATTTGAGCCTCCAAAGGCTTTAGCCTGACATATTTGTCAAGCTATAGAAAAAATGTGGAAGAAATCCTGGAAGATTTCTGTGCAGACAGGTATAAGCTCCCCCGCCTGCTACACTCAGATGCCACCACAGCGTTTTGCTCCCAGGCTATGTAGAACTGGCTTCCAATTATACTGGACCCTCCCTTTAAGTTTTCCTTTGGAAACATCTGCTGCATTATCAGATGCAAATGCCACCCCATGAGCTCCCCAGAGGCCCTTATAATTTAAAGAACTGAGGCTCTAATTTCTCATCTGTTACGATAGAAAAAATTCTTTATACGTACAGTGTTCAAAGGAGACGAGCTTGTATTTGTCTCAAGCTGTTCAATCATCTCAGCCTTAAGCCACGAGCATCGGCTGTCCTTAAAAAAGGTACACCAGCTGCTGAAAAATCATTGTATGGGATTGCCGTGCCCTTGGATGCAAGAAGAGAAAAATGCAAATGCTTGGGAGAGAAATACACCCGCGCCTTTCCCTGCAGAGAGTTTCTCTGGTGTACCCAGGTTCAGGTAGCTCTTGGGCATCTGCTGGGCTCTTTTAACTCCCTTGCACGGAGACACGGTGTCTGGCTGATGACTTAAGGCTCAGGGTAACAACTATATGGTAGCCAACATAGCCTCTCACATCTCCTGTTGGGCAGATGACACCGTAGCACGGCTGTGCCACATCCTGGTGGAAACCAGGGCGTTCTCACACACCAAAACAGTGTTTCGGGTAACGGTGTGAGCCGAGGAGGGCAGATCCTCCAGCAGCCGCGGGCCAGGACGGTGCATCCCCCTCCTCCTCGCAGAGCACGGGTGGCACTTAGCTTTCTTCTTCAGGTATAGGTGATGGCTGGCGGTGGTTGTCAATAAACGAGAGCAGCGTGTTACTGAAGAGCTGGTATTTTGCGTGTAACACAATCTACTTTAATTACCTTGTCATTAAAAGGGTTTTTACAGCAGATTATGCTTTTAGAGCCTGATTATTATTATTATTATTTTTATTTGTTCATCTTCCCCATGCCTTTCTGCATCATTACGCTGCTGCCTAGCTGTGTCCAACCTATGCTTTATGCTGGGAAAAAGTAGCCAGAATATGTTTCCCTCATAGTCAAGAAACTGAGAGAAAAAGCATTTTTCTTCTCCTAATTGAACTGATTTTTTTTTTCCCCAAAGATACAACTGTCTTTATACCGAAAAGAAAAACACTTCAAGGAAATGTTTATGATACAGTTTTCATACATTTATTTGTCTTCCCATCTCGTAGGAGGAAAACAGCCCTCTTTTCCTCTCCTTTATTGCTGTGTTCTGTTGTTTGTCCTGGAAGGCAGCTGTGCTCAGAGTGCTTCTGTATCCCTGCTGTTGCCTGTCCGCGTTGCTCTTGTGTTTCGGGAAGTTATTTTGTTTTCTGTCCCCCGTCCCCCCGCACCGCCTGTCCCCCCGCCCGCTTTGTGGCACTCGGTACGCTCACAGTCTTTTGTTTATTGCAGAGAAACCCCATAACGAAACGTCTTTACGAAATTACACTGACATGTACAGTGGTGAGTCAACGCTGGCTTCTGGAGACCTTCACGATTTAACCCCCTTCTGCCTAACCTGACTTATCTCCCGCGCTAACCGGGCAGCGAGCGGCCGCGTTCGCAGCATCGTCTGCCCTTCGTCTGTGCCCACACAGCCCTCTGTGTGCCCGTGTCCCCGCTCGTGGGTTATAGCCTCAACTTGGCAAAACTGGGTGTGACGAAAGAGCCAAACAGTGACAAAACCCCCTCGAAGTTTTCACAATTTAAAATTATGGAGTTTTAAGCTAATTAAGTGGATATGCAGAGCTCAGCTTGAGAGGCATTTGGATTAATAGGATCTGGCTCATGTGAAAAAGTCTGCGTGGCTGAGCGAGCCCAGCTTGCCAAAGAGGTGGCTTGTCCTCAGCAAAGGCTCATGATTTAAAGATAAGACCCACCACCCCCCTCCTCTCTGTCTTCAGAAAGAGCATCTATTGTATTTGTGGCTAAAGACAGGCAGTGACTGGGAGAAAAAAAAAAAGAAAAAAAAAAAAAGGAGGAGAATTTGGCTCAAAAGCTTGGGTGCTTTGTTTCTTTGTGGTGAGGTTGTACATGTGTTGGATGCTTTCGCAAGGCTCATGCCCTTTGTCTGGGCAGGGAGATTACCTCCGGAGCCTGCGTTTGCTGGGAGAAGCCCGTCCCAAGCTCATAAATTATGCTTCAGACACAAAATCGTGCGGCTCCCCGGGGCACGATCGCTGCCCTGAGAATAGATTGGAAGTGTCACGGACGTGACGGGATAATGCGGGCAGAGTTGGGCAGCAGCAGGGGTTTGTAGGGGAGTGGGGAGATGGGGCTGTTTGCGGGCGATGCTGAGAGCGCAGGCACTACCAGGGATGCAAACATCTCACCAAAGACCACCACGGAGTCCGACTGCCCCAAGGCCAGGTGCTGTCATGGGCAGGATTTGCTTCTGCCCCTCTTGCTGCTTACGGGGGCCGGGGTTGTGCGACAGCGGCGTGGGGACAGCCCCAGCGATGCCCCGTGCTGGTCTGTGGCTGTGCCCTGCAGCGAAATCCCTCTCAGCTTCCCACCTGGAGCCACAGCTTGCTTTGTGCCTTGCACAACCCAGGGCACATTTTCTTCTCCCACAGGGACTTTTGGGGACCAGGAGTCCTTTTGCCAGCTAAGAGCAGAGAGAGTTGGAGTGTGAGAAGAGGAGGATGTACCAGGCAAGGGCACTGGGTTCGGTGTTCCTGGCAAGAGCCCTCTCGTGCCGGCGGGCAGCCTGGGCATCCCTTCCCCACCGAGGGAACCAGGGTGTTGGCATCTCACTGGTGGCCAGGAGTGGGAGGTTTCTGAGGATGCTGGAGAGCTGGGGAAGGCTTAGCAGAAGAACCAGCCTTGCAGGAAGTGCTGGTGGCAGCAAATGGACTGGGGGTAGTCTGAAAATATTTGTAGAAATGGCTGTGAAAGGGGATTGCCAGCAAAATCAGCTTCAATGGGAACTGCATAAACTGCATCACGCTTCAACTAGAGGTGAGCAGGAGGAGATGCCTCCCTCACAGGCGCTCAGGGCCAGGGACCAAAGAGAAATCCGGCGGCGAGCTCTCCTGTAAATATATCTTGCACCTCAGCAGCATAAACGATGCTTGCATTTCAAAGAGAATGCCTTCACGCTGGCTGGGCACCATTTGTGTGTTTGCAGCCCTCGGGGATCAGGATCAGGAAGGAAAGTCACCGTGGAGGTCGTGGGCTTCTTGATCTCCTGCTGCGTGTCTTTGTTCAGGGAAAAGGGATGCTTAATAGTTACTTGGTAAGGAAAATGAGATCTTATCTGCACAGTCTTATGGATTTCTCCAGATTTCTAGTCATAGGTGCATAGGATAAACCACCTGCTGTTTGCACTATATGGATTATTTGCACTTAATGTCTCCTGGAACATTCTATGGGTCCAGTGGATTCAAATCACCCACTCATGCCCCTGTGCAAATCTGAGCTCCAAACCAACAATTTCTTAATAGTTAATGCACTGGTAAAAAAATTCTTACCCTTGGCCCTTTTTTTTTTTTTTGGCTAACCCCATATTTCTCCCTGGAATGACCTGTCTGGCCGTACTGGCCACTGGAACCAGCTGGAGCAAAGCAAGGAGTCTTAAGGCAGGGGAGCGGGGAAGAGGGACATCAGTCTCCCAAGTATTTTAGGTGTTTGGGAGACTTGGGGCTCTCAGACCCTGTACCTTGGGGTGCTGGTCCCTACGGTACGGGCTCAGCTCCAGAGCAGCTGGCAAAGGGCTCTGCAGAGCTTGCAGGGAAGCTCGATGGGACGGGCTGCATGGGCATGGGCTGGGGGTGCGCGGCAAAGCAGCGGGGGGCTGCGAGTCCCCTTCCCTGCCAGTCTGCGATGGATGTGCCCGAGCTCATCTGGGGGACGTGGGACCTGCTGGTGTGGCCGTGGGGCACGAGCGCTTTGTGGGATGCTTGTCTCAAACTGCACTCGAGGGCCGGGCTAATCATGGGAGATACAACCAAGCCCTTCTCCCCACGGCTCATAGCGGGTGCAACGATTTCCTTGCTGCAAAGCTTAATTGCAAACTGTCTGCAATTATGAAGGGCAAATGATCTAAAAGGATTAATTGAATATTTTATTAGCAGAAGTTTCTCACCTTTTTTTAAAATGGAAATGGAAGTCTGTTTTGTTCTTTTTTCTTTTTCTTTTTTTTTTTTTTTTTTTTTAAATTTTATTTTATTTTGGCAAACATGCGGGATGTTTTAAAGCCGGCTAGCTGCGCAGGAGGCGAACAGATGGGATGTGTCTGGATGTGCATATTCCTATTATGGCCTCCAAGTAGAAATGCAAGTTGATGTACAATTTTTAAATGCCGTCAGGTCAGGACTGCGGGGAGGGGGCACTTGGCTGCTCCGCGGTGAGAAGTGGCTGTTTCTGGGATATCCTGTTCACAGCTGAACAGGTCCAATTTCATAGAGGCGGGGACAACAGCAGCAATATATTGGAAGCAGAGTCTATTTTCGAGCAGAAATAAATAGCCATGGGATTTATTTTTCCAGTTCTGTTCCATCCAAACAGATGAGTGAGATGTTGCTATTTGTCGGACAACTTCCAGCTGTAGCTGCCGCAAGTCCAGAGCTGGAGCGGTACCTCTGCCTGAGAGAATTTCTGGCCGCTCCCTATTATAAATACCAAAATATTTATTAGTAGTGCTGTACTAAGGCAAAAAGCTTATCAGCTATGCAGTGTTGTTGTTAGGTTTATTAAGCAAGTGGGTAGGATACTAATTTATCTCCCTTATTTTTAATTTTCATCATTAATATATGGCTTGTAAAATTTGGCTTGCACTGCTGCTTATCTCTTCTAGTTATGCCCGGGGCTCCTGAGCAAATGGGTTCATTGTGGGAGTGAAATGTACAGTCTGTTCAAACAGGCTGCAGATTGTTGGCTAATAAAAGCCAATATTGGCTTATAAAATAATATCCCACTCTCCTAATCACATGAGAAGAGAGAAGCTCATGAGTCTGGCCGGAGGTATGGGAGCTGTTGATAAATACTGGCTTTAAACCCAGCCGCTGGCTCTGTCGTCCCTTTGAAGAGCCCTGACATGGGCTGGCTGGTTTTAACTAGGAATGAGATCCTCTCCAGGAGCAGGCAAGCAAACAGCAGCGTGTGCCTGCCCAGAGAACTGGCCCTTCAGGATAAGGTCAAGATTTGCCTGCCCTGGTAATCCATTAATCAAATAATTGACTAACCCGCTGACGAGCACATGCGGACCGGTAACCTGTGGGTGCGTGGGAGCGGTGGGATACGTGTGCGTGGCCGCGCTCCGGGAGATGTGGAGTCGTTTCAAAGGCATGGTTTAACTCCTGGGGTTGGGGTTTTTTTCCCCTTGTGAGCCTAGTCCCAGGCTTTCCCTAAGGCAGGCTGATGGGAACTCCATGAACAGCCCCTGCCCTCTCTCCCCTCCTTCTTCCCAGCCCTTTTCCCCTACCAGAGCTCTGGTGGAGGCTTCCCAAATAGACGTGGGCATCCCCAAAAGCCCCGCAGCACTGGGCACACCTGGCTGCCTCCTGCTTGCTGAGCGAATGAAGCTTTCGGGGCAGCAGCAGAAGGCTTGGTCTGCACCCCAAGATCCTGCTCCTGCACCGGGGTGGGCTCTCCCCACAGATCGCTTCGGTATTTGTAGTGACCCTGTGCCAACCCTGGCCATTCTGTCCCCTTTCCTAATCTCATAACCTCCGTCTCTGCTACTGCTGCTTTCAAGCCCATCTCATCCTGTTTTGTCCTCACTGATCTGGATCTAGTTTAATAATTCCACTTATTAATGGAATTTATTCCATTAATAATTTTTTCCCCTACAAAGAGACCTTCGCCATGTGTATCTGTAGAGAGTTGTCTCGTGTCTTCCCCTGGTTTTCTCCTGTTAAACTTTCCCGTCCAGTCCTGAAATTTGTCATTTTGGTCGCTAAGTTGTTCCTTTCCAAAGGGCACTGTCCTTCCGGGCCCCGCAGCTCCTAGTAAGGGTGGGAAACCTCCTTGGTGCTGCTAGAGCCCCAGACAGCGCCAGGGTCCTCCGTATTTCGGGGAGATCTGTGGCAAAGCGGCTCAGTTGTCCAAGTAAACCATTCCTGTGCCCATTTGTTCCTTTTGTCCTTCGTTACGTGTTCTGTCCATCAGTATTTCCAAGTCTCATCTGATTTCAGCCCATTTCTTTCTGCTAGAGGCAGGGGTGGGCAGGAAAGATGCTGCCCCGGCAGGAGCTGATGGTGCAGGGACTTTCCTGATGCACCATCCCCGCAGTTCAGCTCCTTCTGCCCATCCTCTGCTGCTTCTTTACCTCCCTGCCTGCCAAGCATCCTCTCTCTACCAATTTTTTTTTTTTTTTTTTTTACTTTAAAAATTACCTTCAGCCCATCTCTACTTTCCAGGTACGTTTCTGGGTGAGTTCAGTATCCCAGGCTTGGCCGGGAACTTGACAGCTTCCCCCCAAAACCACCATGTATTTCTGGCCCTGTACGTGCCCTCCCCGTTGCTGCGGCAAGGGAGAGTTTAAAATCACTTTGGTTTTTTTGTTTTTTTCTCTCCTGCTGATTTCAGCCCGAGGGATTACGGAAACAACTCCCAGCTTCATGTATCCCTACGGGACCTCAAGCAGTCAGATGGTGCTCAGAGGGGTGGACCTCTTGCTGGAGTGCATTGCTTCAGGAGTGTACGTACTGCTTCCCAGCTGGCGGAGATGGGGAGAGGGTGGTCCCCAGCCGTCCCCGGTGGGATGGCCTGGGACCAAGATGCTGAATCACCAGTGGAAATACCTCTGGCTAGGAAAAGGGATCATCCCCTTCCTTTTAGCTGCTATTAACAATACTCTTATAACCTACTTGAAGCATAAGAGCATGGAGCAAGCAGGAGAGCTGAGTTTTGCAGCACTGTTCAGAGAAGCAGGTGTCTTCAGATACTTGCTGTCCAAGGATAATTCCCCACTGGTTTGTCCTTATAGCTATTTGCAAATCTCCTGAGTGCTCCTCACCACACTGTATAAACTGCAGGTGAGGACATTTGTGGTCCACGTGCCTGCAGAAGCATCCTGGGCTCAGGGTCAGACTTCGGCAGCGCTCCCAGGGCGTGCTGCCTGGTGCTGCCTGCACACACTGCCAGACCACTGCTCTGCATCCCCAAGCACGAGGCATGAGATGGATCAGCTGGTGATGCTCAGGGTCCTGGTTTAGATCCTGTGGTAGGAAGGAGGGTGGCCCAGCAGTTGGATCAGTCCTCCCTGGGTGTGAGTGGTTCCGAGTGCAGGATTACCGACTGTATTCTTAGGAGTAGTTTTCTTGTCTCGCAAAAGCATTTATCTCCTCCCCTCTCCTTAGACCAGCACCAGACATCATGTGGTACAAGAAAGGAGGAGAGCTCCCAGCAGGCAAAACCAAGCTGGAAAACTTTAACAAGGCTCTTCGTATCTCCAATGTCTCCGAGGAAGACTCCGGGGAGTATTTCTGCTTGGCGTCGAACAAGATGGGCAGCATCCGCCACACGATCTCGGTGAGAGTGAAGGGTACGTCATCTTTACCTTGCCATCTTCTTTACCTTCGCAACCAGAAGCTGAGGGGACGTGCACGGGAGGGGATGCTCTGATTTGTTGCAAGGGGGAGCAGGGGCTTTCTGCAGGGGCTGTCTTGCTTCTTGTCCAAACTGACCTAAAAGCAGTGTGAGATGTGATCGCAGCAGGTGTAACTCAGCAGAGCTTCCCTGATATAAATGGTCGTGGTTTTGTGCAAAACAGGAGGATGGTGGCCAAAGAAGGGGGGAAGAGGAGTCTCTACTCTCACTGCACCCAAGAAAGCCCACACGAGAGGACGGTGTTTTCATGTCACGGTTCAGCGGTGTGCAGGCAGGGAGGGGATTTTGGATGAGGTAGTACTGCTGCGTTTATAACTGGTGCATTGGTGTATTTTAAAGCTGCTCCATACTGGTTGGACGAACCCCAAAACCTCATTCTGGCCCCTGGCGAGGATGGCAGGCTGGTGTGTCGAGCCAATGGGAACCCCAAGCCTGCAATACAGTGGCTGGTGAACGGCGAGCCTATCGAAGGTGAGCAAGGAAGAATCTGTACCTCCTTTACAAAAAACCTAGCCAAGGATCTCATGGCTGATCATGAGAGCCAGAGCTGCTGTCGGGGTGCCAAGCACCCCACTGAGCGGTGTGCGTGGGCTCCAGCACGGCAGCACGTAAACCACCTGCTTGCCTGAGACAAGGCCAGTTGAACAGTGTCTTTGTAGGCTGGGCAGGTCACGTGCCATCGTCTGGTTTTATCTGGGCTGAGACGGAAAGATGCGTAATGATATTGAGAGCCTTCTGAATTTTAATTTAAAATTTAATTTAAAGAGGGGTCTCTGTTTTGAAGCTTCTCCCCCCAACCCAAGCCGAGAGGTGGCTGGAGACACCATTGTATTTCGAGATACGCAGATCGGCAGCAGTGCTGTGTACCAATGCAACGCATCCAACGAGCACGGCTACCTTCTCGCCAATGCCTTTGTCAGCGTCCTGGGTAAGTGCTTATGGAAGACAAACACCCTATATTCAGGTTTTCCCTGCAAGAGTTCTCTGTTTGCTTTCCTCTTTGTTGTTAGCTACTCTGAGGCTAATGCACAAAGGTACGTGACCTCTGCAACTGGGCTTTGGAGCAGACCTCCATTGCCATGGACCTGCAAAACCAGGCAAGGCTGAGCAAGTCCTGTTGGCGCTAAGATGTAAGCTGATTCGTGTAGCGAGGCTAGAAAGGGAAGGAAAGATGAGAGGGAATGGAGGAGCTCTGCTGAATCATGAAAGTGCCGACAAGGAACAGTGAACAAAAGAGAAGGGAGGGTGGATGAGAAGACTGGAAAGGGAGCAGCGGTCTGGGAACTGGTTTCTTTTCTTTCTCAACGGCTGTGATTTTTGCTGTTTGCAGACGTGCCTCCACGGATACTGGCCCCCCGCAATCAGCTCATCAAGGTGATTCAAAACAACAGGACCCGACTCGACTGCCCCTTCTTTGGCTCGCCGATCCCCACCCTGAGATGGTAAGAGCTGCAGCACGTCCCCTGCCCATCCAGAGGGGTGGGAAGGGGAGGTGTCCTGCTCTTTCTTCCCTTACAATAGCACTTTGTGGTGTTGTGAGGTTTAAGAACGGCCAGGGGAACACACTGGATGGAGGAAACTACAAGGCACATGAGAACGGGAGCTTGGAGATGAACATGGCTCGGAAGGAGGACCAGGGCATCTACACTTGTGTCGCTACCAACATCCTGGGTAAAGCGGAGGCCCAGGTTCGCCTGGAGGTCAAAGGTAGGGGCACGAAGGGCTCTAGGTCAAAATGGTCTCTTGGATCTTCTGAAACTTGCAGCAGAAATAATAATTTAGGTTAACGGAGGGTTGGTTGTGTGCTCCAGCAGTCTGTCAGCAGGACTGGCACTACGTAATTTGGAGCCGGAATCCAGAAAATGGGAGAGATTCCCTTTTTGTGTTGGAAAAAACCTAAGGCTGTGGATATACTGAAGCTGTAGAAGGGTTTGGTGTGGATATTGAGCTGTGAGATGCCATAAGCAACGCAAAAAGAAATGCAAAGGGTGTATCAGGGTTAACTGATGGCAATAAAACATTTTCTGAATCAAGTTTCCACTGGGGCTTTACCTCTTCAGTAAAACTGATTGCTGACCCAGAAAACTGGGTATTTTTTAAAGGGTCAGCATGAATTAACGGCTTGTTAATTTATTTGCAAGTATTTGTATGAGAGACAGTTCACTATAGCAAGCTGGACAAACACTGGATGCGCATGCTTGTCCTTTCCAAGTAACGCCGCTCTTCATTGAGTTCCCGAGCTAAGTCCCAGCAGTTTGCTGCCTAACGCTTTCCTTTGGACTCTGTGCAGACCCAACCAGGATTGTGAGAGGACCAGAAGATCAGGTGGTGAAGAGGGGCTCCATGCCTCGCCTCCACTGCCGTATCAAGCACGACCCTACGCTGAAGCTCACAGTCACCTGGCTGAAAGACGATGCACCCCTGTACCTTGGAAACAGGTCTGTCTGTGACAGTTTCATGGGTTTTCTCTCCCGGGATTGTCGGACTTTTTACAGAATGTTTCAGCAGCCGCCAGGGATAATATGGACAAACATCGAGTTCCTACCTAGGCAACATTTGCTGTTCTTGATACTTCTAATGTTACTAGCTCCTTCCACCAGACGCTGCCTAGCAATTAAAATTGACTTATCAGTAAATGGAGACTTTGACTATAGGTTTTATTTACAGATATTTTAGGACATCTTGATAAAATGGGTGGGTTAATAACAAGCTACTTCAAAATTAAAGTTTATCTGCTGTGAGCGGTACAGTTGCAATTTCCTTTCTGTAGCTGACTCCCTTCTCATGAAGTGAGATCTGATCATGGGACACGAGCCAGTCAGAGGTCAGACTGTTTTCCTAAAAAGTGTGATTATTCCCGATATATACCAGAGCACATTTGCTGATTCCTTAGGAAATGAGGTTTCCAAGAATAACTCAACACAACCTTAGCTGATAAAATCTTCAGACCAGAGACGTACCCCTGCTCTGTTTGGGCTTTTATATGTATTTTGTCAGAGAACAGTTAGACCTCAATCCTGCTGCCTAATGTGCTTAGGCACAGTTGTGTGATTATGGTTTTCATCCCTTTAAGGATGAAGAAAGAAGACGATGGTCTGACAATATATGGTGTGGCTGAAAAGGACCAAGGGGACTACACCTGCATAGCTAGCACGGAGCTGGACAAGGACTCGGCTAAAGCGTACCTCACCGTACTAGGTAAAGCTGTCCTGCCAACGTACGGACACAGAGCTAAGTGCTTTATTTTTAATACAACAGGCCGACTTCAAGGTCAGACTGAAAGGCTGATCTGTGATCACAGAATCGTCCTCTGAAGCAGAGATGCTCAGGGAGATGCTGGCAGAGCAATTGTGCTGTTGCTGCAGGACTTGGCAAGGACGTGCTGCCTAATCTCGGACTCAGACAGTGGCATTGAATTTGAGTCGAAGGAAACTTGCATTTGAGACCAAAAAAAAAAAAAGAGCCGTTACTACATACAGCTAAAAATATCCAAATGTGGATGTTGAAGCTCTGTGAGAACAGTCCTAAATTTGCAAGTGAATTTAACTGAATGTCAGGCTGCTGAGCAACATTGGAAACCAGGGGGTGAGGGAGCCGCTTCTAGCCTTGCAGGTCCGCTTTTCAATATGGGGAGTGACAAACCTAAACCCATTCCCCATACCCATTTATGTACGCTGTGAGATCTACTCGCAAAACAGGTTTATCTGTCCCTGCTCTTGGCCACCTCAGATCTTGCTGATGTGCTGCATTCACGGGAGTGCCCCAACCTGCCAGCAATGCTGGCATAGACCCACAACGCCCTACAAACGTCAGAGTGCAATATGAATCTTGTACCCCTAATAATTTGAGTGGGCTTGATTTATTTCCCTTCCTTTTCCCCTAATAGCTAATTAACTCTATAGCAGGCTGATGTTTCCCCTTTGCCATGTACTAGATGTATGAATAAAGGTGTGCAGAGTGTGCCTGGAGGTCTCTGGGGGAAGGAGGTACCTACTCTGGTCCCCAGGCAGGATCGGATCCTTCTGAAATCTGTAACCGTGTGTGTAACTTTATATTTGCCAGGTGCTCCTTTGGCCACCCAAGCTTAATGACTAAACTAACACCGTTAACAACCAATGTCTTACCTTGCAGCCGTCCCTGCTAACCGTTTGAGAGACTTACCGAAAGGTAATCACCACTAATTCATTGGGTTTATTTTATTTTGTGAATTGATTTTGTTTTGCCTTGCCAATAACACCAACAGAAAATCTAGGTGTAGCGGTTGAAAAAGCTGGGAGCTGATGCTTCCAAGTCCTGTCCATTCCTGTCCTTGAAAACCCATCCAGATGGCCGTGGGTAGAAAGGTCCCGTGTCACATCATTTTGTGTCCCACAATGCCAGTTCTTGAGTGCAAGCATCACCTTACCCATACCTGGAAATGGTGACCCCCAATGGGAGAAAAAAAATCCCATTGAATCCCTTGACCTTTACCTGGAAAGAAGTTATTACTGTTACTGTTATTGCGTGAGCTGGTTCTGTGCGACCATGTGGATTGTGACCAGATAAAGAAACCAGAATTTTGCCCACAGCATTTCTGACAAGTATGTGTGTTCACTGAGGCTTTGTGTCCTTTCTGTTCTATTTGTTTGCATTTATTTTTTGGACAGCTGCATATAGTTTGTTGTAAGACCGTACAGCCCCCTGTTAAGCCACTGTATTGTGCTTCCACCACCAGATAGCATCAGTTGTACAGGGAGCAGGTAGGGTTTCAAGGCAGGGCACAACTAGTACGTGAGCAAATTTGTATTTAAAAAATTGCACTGGCCCACCAAGAGCTGTAGGGCGTGAATTGTGCCACAGAGCCTGCGTCCTCCCACAGGTCTGGACTAAGACAGCCAGGGCTTCCCCTCCCAGGAGAAGCGATGGGAACTGGGACTCCCAGCTCCTGGGACAATCCCAGCCTAATTTGTCTTGTTACTCGGCCAACAGAACGACCTGACCGGCCCCGTGACTTGGAGCTGTCGGACCTGGCCGAGAGGAGCGTGCGGCTGACGTGGATTCCTGGAGATGACAATAACAGCCCCATCACAGGTCAGCTGCTGGACCCTCTGCCCCATATCCCTCCCACTTTCTTCTGGACAGTGGAGGGAAAACTTTCCTTGTGAGCTGAGCCCTTAACTCACCTCTCCATCCTCTCCCCCAGACTACATTGTCCAGTTTGAGGAGGACCGGTTCCAACCTGGCATGTGGCATAACCACTCCAGGTACCCCGGGAGCGTCAACTCGGCCGTCCTGAGCCTCTCTCCTTATGTCAACTACCAGTTTCGGGTGATTGCAGTGAACGACGTGGGCAGCAGCCTGCCCAGTGTGCCCTCCGAACGATACCAGACCAACGGGGCACGTGAGTACCGTCCACCCGGTCCCTCTTGCCGCGGACTTGATGTTGTTCTTAGCATCTGGGCACCACTCCCCGTGTAGACTCTTTCCTTGTGGTGTATGACCATAGCTCCTGTAACAGAAACAGATTTACACAGGCGAGGGAATGAGCTGGTCCATGCATGTGCTGGGGTGTAATTTTATATATCACATCCTCAAGCCTATGGCTGATATTCTGCAGAGCAGCAAAACTCAAATGGAAAGATTTACGCAAAGGTCACTCCAGCAGAATCTGTTGAAGGAAAGCCCAGTTTCACCTTACAGAGACACTTTCTAAAGAAAGTCTTTCATCCTTTCTGACCACAGGAAGCTCAGAAGTCTCCTGGAAAATTAGACTCAAGCGTAAACTGGCCACAAGCAAAAGGCATTTTGTTCCAAAATTGCTAATTCATTGTCCACTGCTAGAGCTGGCCAGGAGCCCCAGTCGATGCAGGAGTAAAGCGTGCTCCAGTCCGTGACCAAGACTCAGGTCTTCAGCTTGTGTGCCCCGTGCTTTGTACGTTGTAGAATACTTGGGAAAATTCATATGAGGAATTCACAGGAAGCTTAGTAGTTTTGCTGCGTTTCTTAATTTAACCATTGTGGAGATACTTCTGCAATATCTACTGGCATCTAGTGTTGGCTTTCGACATTACTCGTCTTGTTTCAGATTTCAAAAGTGTCAGACTTGGCTCCTGGGGTTGCTTCACAATGGCTGTCTTTCAAAGATTTAGGACATTTGGGGGAAAAAAAAAAAAAAGAGGTTCCTAAATAAATGGCCTGGTTTTCAAGAGTGCTGAGAGTCTCGTGTTCCATTAACCTGAATGGGAACTTCTGGAAAAATCAGGCCATTAACTTCTGTCTTGGAAGTACTTTCGGCTTGCAAGGTAAAGGATTTTTAACCACTAAAATGGTCATTTTTCAACACTATAAACAGCTTTTCCCCCCCCCCTCAATGTGAATTTCAGGTCCTGAAATTAACCCAACAGGAGTTCAAGGTGCAGGAACCCAAAAAAACAACATGGAGATAACCTGGACGGTGAGTTCTTCTTTGATGCCTGACATTGACACAGCATCTTATCATTATGGTCACAGATGCTAAGATATAGAGAACTCAGCATCTCCAGCATGTGTGATGTACCACACAGAATACCATAACTTTAATGACCATAAAGGCAATAAGAAGCAGAAGATGCATCTACAAGAGGGGCCATTCTTAGTGCCTAGAAGAAGGTTTGTGATAAAAACAATAATTTGCAACTATGTAAGCCAAAGAAAAGATGCTGGATCACAGATACAGGTTAGGGAGGATGCTCAGAGAGTCTGATTCCTTAAGCAGTATCTAGTGCTTACAGACCAGCTCTTGCTTTTCTTTGTGGACCAGCAGGTGTCATCCACAAATAAGCCAGCATCTGTAAGGAGGATAGAAATTGCAGTGGGAGTATGGACTGGAATATAAGGATATGGTTCTTGGTCCTGCCTTGGGTCTGGAGGGCAAGGACTAGGTACGTCTCTCTCTGGGAACAAAAGTATTGACCTCCTTTGAGATTCACTGATGGAGCATGAAATAAGAACCAGCTGCTGATCAGAACTTTTTGGAGCTCCATGGCAGAGAAATACAGTTGCTCTTTCTCACTTTCTTTTTCTGTTTTGGTCCATTAAGCCTCTGAATGCAACTCAAGCTTATGGGCCCAACCTCAGGTACATTGTGAGATGGAGGCGAAGGGATCCCCGAGGGAGCTGGTACAATGAGACAGTGAAGACACCAAGGCACGTCGTCTGGAATACGCCCATCTACGTCCCCTACGAGATCAAAGTGCAGGCAGAGAATGACTTTGGTAGAGCACCAGAGCCTGACACTGTCATCGGCTATTCAGGGGAAGATTGTGAGTATTTTCTCAGCCAGAGATCGCTAAGGGTTTCAGAAGGGCAGGATCCCACCCAAGGTCAGTGGGTTGGCACCTGTGCCTGGGATATGTTCACAGCACTGCTTGATTTGGCACAAAAATCCAGTTCCAGGCATTGGAAGAAAGAGGCTTGGCCATTAGATTTTGTTCTGGGCTCTGCCTGCAGCTGCCTGCATGACGCAAGTCACTTAGCCTCTCCCTTGCTCTCTATAATACCCAGATAAGACTTTGAGTGTGAAAGACAGTAAGATTTCATTTAAGATGAGCTCTGGCTATATTCCAATAAACCACATTAAATTTTTTGCCCCTGACGTCTGTAGAGCACCGAGTTCATCTCGGATGAGAGGTGCTACGAATGGCCAAAAGGGCCTTGGTTCACCCTGGACTGGATTCTTGTGCCTCTCTGATAAGGTCCCAGCTAAGCCCCAGCTTGGGCTCCTGTTTGCAACACACCATTGGCTCAGCTTATCTTTCTTTAAAACTCTCCACCTGGTCATGCAAAACAGCGGCCAGCTTGTTTAACTCTCCTTTCACCTTCCTTCTGGGCTACTGGTATCACCTTCTGTGCCTGTAGCATCCAAGACTCTGGACTACGATTATCCTTATCCTGTTAGGATAATGTGGTTTGCTGCCAACAGCTTTATTTTTAAAGAAATATATATTAGTTCCTTGCATTGCAGCATCAGTGGGGGTCCCTGGCTGTGTGACTTTAGGATTACCAAGAAGTAAGGTAGATGAGCCAGCTAAGCATCCATGACTCTAGGCTTGAAGTCAAGGGGACACAAACAGGGCACAGCAATTTCAAGAAAATCTGCAATCTCAGTGCTGAAATAGCACACTCGACACATCCTCCAACTGGGCATCTTCTCCCAGAGGAGACAGGACAATGGGAAGGAAAATGGGCAGAAATGGTGGGAGTCAGGGTAAGAGCTGAGCCGTGGAAGCAAAGCTGGACCTAGCTGAGAGGTTATTACTGGAAAAGCGCCGCAAGCCCCTGACTGCACCGTCGTCTCTGTGTTACCTTTCTGCGCACTACCAGGGTTTTTTTTCTAGTTTCAGGTGAAAACTTGTGCAATAATTCTGAGTTTTGGGATGATGTGAATGAGCCTGCACATGTGTGCTTTACATGGAGGTAAACCAGGGAGACCAAAGCTCCTGTATCACACCCCAGACACAAATGTGTTCCTGCCTGTATCCCAAGGGGTGGGACAAGTTAAAAAAAAAAAAAAAAAAAACCCAAAACCAAAAAACTAATCCCTGCCCTGTCATGTGTGAATTGCTTCACAAATAACTGCAGATTTCTACATGCAAGCAGGTGATCTGTAAAGAAGAGGTAAAAAGCCCAACTGGATCAACAGCAGGTTCTGGCTAAATTTAGATTAACAGATGTGGAAATAACAGGTAGTTCTGTAACTCTTGGGTCTAACAGTGGCCAGCCAGTTGCAGCAGGAGGGGGCTGGATTTGCCGGCAGCAGAGTCATGCTGTGCTACCCTTCCCTTGGAGAGGGAGGTGAGCCAGACCCCTTCCTTGCTGCTAACACGATCTCTTGCAGCAGCATGTAGGAAGCCCTGCTATTAACTGGATCATGAATATTCTCGTGATGGCTGGCTGAATGAAATATGGGGGGTTTTTTTTCCCTCTTTCCTGTGGAAGCACTGCTAAGAAAACAATAGTCAGCTTTTAAAGCATGCACACGTCAGAGAGAAAGTGAGGGGGATGGAGGTAAGTGATGCTATTCTGTGTATTTGCAGAGTTGTAGGGTCTGCTCACCCCAAATGAGGGCAGCCAGGAAGCTGAGAGTTGGTCTGTTGCTTCTGTTTTATGTTATCAAGTTTGGAAATCCTCAGAAATTAAATTTAAGGAGGGAGAAAAGGAGATGATTATCCCCATGAAAACGCTGCCGGCAGACAGGGCCGGCTGGGGTGCCAGCAGATGGCAGAGCCGGCGCGCAGGGCTGCTGCTCGCCCGCTTTGCAGCAGCCTGGCAATGTTGCGATGGGAAAACCATGGCAAGGGCGAGGGGGGCAGAGGGGTGTCCGTCTGTCTGTCTGACCTCCAGGGTACTGCTGGGTGCCTAATGTACACTCTGCTTTATCCCTGAACGCTCAGATCCCAAGGCTGCGCCTACAGATATTAGGATAAGAGTTTTAAACAGCACTGCCATTGCTCTGACCTGGACCCGAGTGCACCTGGACACCATCCAGGGACAGCTCAAGGAGTACAGAGTGAGCAAAACCAAATCTCTTCGGCACTGACTATTAATACGGCTAACCTTCTCACAAGGTGAGGTGGCCCTGGTGATGGAGCTGCCTGCGATGGGGATGACAGAAAACTCTCCTCCGGCCATCAGAACCCTTTTGCCCTGGCTGGGGCACAGACCACAGGGGCTGAGCTCTGCTCTGGAGCAGCACCAGAAATGAAGGGCCTTGGTTTGCTCTTTGTGGTGCCTGGATGGGGCTGGGGACATCTCCCATTGCTCCCCAAGGGCTTTGTGCTGGGCTGGCCCTTCCCAGGGCCTGCCCGCAGGATCTGGGGTGCTCAAAGCAAGTGGGGCTGCCCTTGTGCACCCGGAGAGGGACTCGGGGTGGTCCTGCCCATGCAGCGAGGTGGCTCCTAGAGCTGCGCAGAACCACGGGCTGGCTGGCTCTGGGGGGGGATGACCTCCGATAGGTACAAACAGCCTAGTTTTTGTGTCATCCCCAAAGTACCTACACTGTCTTTTAATGAACACCAACCCCTGCAAAGCCTAAACCCAGCGGTTCATACTAACTGGCAACTAAAGACAGCATGGATCCTGTTTGTTTATTTACTGCTAAGGTAAAATACCAGTGTTCCTGTACAGAGGATAGACCCTCTTCAAAACAAGCAAAAGTCTGGACAGAGCCCCTTCTATCTATCAGGGTTTAAGACGTTACCAAAAGCGCGTGTCCTGCAAACAGCTGTAACATTTCAAATCCAATAATCCACTGGGCATAAAGCAAGCTCCCTGGGTACTGCTTTCATTTTTTTTCTGCCTCTGCTCTGTCATTCTGGTCTATTTTCTGAATGAATCTTATTTCTGCATCAAATAAGATTTACAGTCGGGGCTTCAAATGGGAGACTTTCCAAGTTCAGACTTTCCTTTGTGCCTGGACGCGTCCCACCTTTCCTTGTACACCGCCACGGTACTAATCTGGGTAGAAAGGGAGAGTCACTTGATGCCTAGCGCTCGGGAGCCAGAGGCAGCTCTTTGTAGTCTGAGCTTAGCTGGTTTTGCTCTGTGACCTTTGGTAAGCACTTAACCCCATGCTCAGCCTCTTCCTCGGGTAACACCACTGACCTGCCTCGCTGGGAGGATGTGGAGCTTTATTAATTGCTCTAAAAGGCTTCTGCAGCTGAGAGCTGCTCTTTGGAAAGGCAAAGTTTTGCTATGCTTTGTTAATGAAAAAACCAATTGCACTTAAATGGGAAAAGCTTCACTTGCCATGCATGTTTCTTGAAGGCCTATTTCTGGAGAGACAGTAGTTTGCTGAAGAACCTGTGGGTCTCCAAAAAACGGCAGTATGTGAGTTTTCCTGGAGACCGAAACCGGGGCATAGTGTCCCGGCTGTTTCCTTACAGCAACTACAAGCTTGAGATGGTTGTAACCAACGGGAGAGGAGATGGGCCACGCAGTGAAGTTAAGGAGTTCCCCACACCAGAAGGAGGTACGTTCCCGGAGGGGGGGGGTGTGCAGGCAACCGTCCCTTGGGCGCGTGCTGGGAGAGGTTTGGGTGGTTCAGCTCTGCAGAGCAGACTGGGAGCTGCGCCGCTCTGCGGCAGAGCCGTGATGCTGCTGGGGAGATGCGCTAGGGATGATTTTTAGCTGAGCCTGGGCAGCATCACCGTCACAGGGCACTGTTGTATGCCTTCGTCACTGTGGGGTAGGTGACATCTCTGCAGCTATACCTAGAGCTAACTACTGGCACTGTCTCATCCATCTAAAAACCCCTTCAGGTACTTTGAACACATCAGCAAGTAGCTCTTAGGCTGAACAAGAGAAATATTTGCAAAGCCTCTTCAGAGGCACAGCACCGTGCCCTTGATTTGCTGCCTGACCTGCAAATGTCACCACACCTCCCTGTGCTGCGGTTCGGTGAAATGGGAGTGAATATATTCATCTTGCTCAGTAAAAGGCAGTAAAATATCTGTAAGACCTAACTACGTTTGTTCTGAGAGGGTGTCACTAATACCCCTGTCAGGCTGTTAAGGCAAGAGTGCCTCATTCTCCTGTTTAAAGAGGAATGTCAAGGACGAACTTGAGATTTTAATTTTCTTGCTGTCACAGGAACTATTTATAGACACGCCAATAACTTTTTGTTGGAGCTGCAGTTTCAGTGGCTGGCAATGAATCTTTCTATAGCACAGATGTTTTTGGCACAGTATGTTACAAAAATGCAAGAGGAGAAAACAGTAGAGGCTGGAAGCAAATCCTGTCTCAACTAACACAAAATACTACGGGGTCTTCCTCTTTCTCTTCAGCCTATTCCTGCTGTACAAGAACAGCATCTCTTAGTCCTGTCTCTTTCTTCCTTAACATTTTCTTGGATGCTGTCACCATTTTCTAAGGATTTTCAATTGACCAGCCGTAATTAAGCTTGTTTAAAAAGAAAGGACTCTGTTCCAGTAGGGCGGTTTTGCAGTCAAGTGCATTTTGATTGAGCTGCTTACCTGTGTGCGAGAGGCACGGAGCATTCAGGGTAGCTATATGCATACGTGGGTGGCATTGAAACAATTATAGCAGATTATACTCTTGCCATAAGTAAACTGCTGATTTGTTTTTTCCTATACCACTAAGCAATTTCATTGACTATATATTGATGTTTAGGAGATTGAATGATATTCTGCAAAAGTTGTGTTTAAAAAAAAATAAATCACTAATCTCAGATCAGAGAGCCAAGTTCTTTCCCCAGTCAAGACACTGCAATTATGAGTAAACCAGGAGAATAATTTAATTCAAGAATGTATAATGCTTTCCTTCCTTCGCTAGCTTTGAATAAGCAGTCATAAAAGCAGCCATTCCTCAGGGTAAGGACCACGGTATACGTGCACCAGCTCGCCGTTGCAGGTCTCTAGGCATTAATAACAGAAAGACGCTTTGCAGTAAGAAAAGCTGCTATACTATTTTTCACCGTTCCAACAGACAAATAGATGAGGTGTAAATGTTGGGCTGTATGGGGGCTGTAAACAAGACCAGTAAAGTATGCGTACAACATACAAAAGTGGGACTTGAACTGTGTCGCAGCTCCGCTTCACGGCTGTAGCATCTTTTGCGGGTGCCTCACCAAGCTATGCACTGGAGGGCAGTGGTACCCAGCGAGCACAGCGCAGCACGGGCACCGTGCTGCTGGGGCTGGGGTTGCATGCAGAGCTGCTCTGGTTTCTGCTCCCTGCGTACATGCTGCTGAAAACCCTGGGCTGGCGCATGGTTTCTGGCACAGATTCTTGTTCCATCGGTTTCTGACCTTTAGAGTGTGTGTGTGTGTGTATATTTATGAGTGTCTTGAGTGTATCAGTCAGCCCGCGATGTATACAGTATTGTAAGGTATGTTATCTTGTATGTTTTTTCTTCTTTCCATCTCCTTCCTGGTCCCGTCCTCCTCCCAAGTGCCCAGCTCCCCCAGGTATTTAAGAATCCGACAGCCAAATCTGGAAAGCATCAATCTGGAGTGGGATCACCCAGAGCATCCCAATGGAGTCCTCACAGGATACAACCTTAGATATCAAGCCTGTACGTTCCACACGTTATCTTCTTAGTGATAGTTAAGTCATTAAGTATTTTCCTTGCTGCTAATTACCTCCTCACCTAGCACAGAAAACTCTCCATAAGGAACTAGAGGCTTTTGTCACAAGATGAGACACGCTGGTGTTGGAGAGGAGGCCTGGCACAGTGCGGGGCAGCTGCAGGGAGGGTGGCGGGTGCTCAGCAGTTCTTCAGACTCAGCCACTGAAGGGAAATAAGTTTGAGCTCTTATTTAGAAAGACCTTTAAATGCAGTCCAAGTAGTTTATGTGCTCGCACAAACACAAGCTCCCGGCTGTGTAAGAGATGCTGCCTGGAGTGCAGCATGCTTTGCAGACCCCAGCACAATGCCTGGGGCAGTACAGTCTTCTCTGAGACCCTGGTGCTTGTGCTTATGCCCTTCCTTGACCGCCTATACAACCCTGAATGTCCCCACTAGCAGGTCCCCCAGCCAGTAAGTCACCAGCTGCCCTAGATGAAGTGTATTTAACAGCAACTATAGCTCTGAGCACATGTGGCCCCACGCTGACTGCAGGTCCGGTCCTGGGGGCGAGGTGATGCGGTAGATAGATAGCACAGTGTATTTCTGAAACAAGGCTGAAGCCACCACGACCTGCCTTTCCTCCCCAGTTAACGGATCCAAAACAGGCCGAACCCTGGTAGAGAACTTCTCTCCCAATCAGACAAGGTTCACCCTGCAGAGGACAGACCCCATCTCGCGCTATCGCTTCTTCCTGCGCGCACGGACCCAGGTGGGAGAAGGAGAAACCATAGTGGAGGAGTCGCCAGCCTTGCTGAATGAAGGTATGTGCAGCAGCAACAGCTTCTGGCATTGCTGAGGGGTTAGGGGGGGTGATGGTACATGTATCGACCAAAACCTGCAGGTCAGAGAATCAGGTCGTCCACAGAGCAACCAGTACAAGATAGTAACTGGTGCACAGCTACTATCTACTGCAGAGATAGGTGACTGGCCAGGACCGAATACTGCAGCAGAAATGCTACAGAGGTGATGGGGCGGGGACGGACTGTCCTGCGCTCTTGGGAACCACCTTGCTGAACCCCAAGCAATTTGCATTCCTCACATGCCCCTGGAGCAGGAAAGCATCTTGCTCTCATCCTGCAGAAGGTGAAGCTCTAACCTTCCCCTCTGCAGTCTCTGTATGAGCTAAATAAGGGGCAGATGTGGGTGATTTTTATGTGGCTCGAAGGGGGTGCAGCAGCTGCAGCCTCCAGGCAGTGAACGCCAGGCAGGGGCTACAGTGCCCCTTCCCTGTCACCCCATAACCAGCAGCTGACCTGACCCTCCAAAGCAAAGCCCCAACTCCCAGATTCATAATAGGATAAAATGCCCATTGTGGGACATTCATCAAACTAAGTGAAAGTTCAGGAGCCCTGAGGGAACTTGGGGAGACAAAAGCTGGCTCTTTCCTTTCTTTAGCATTTGCTAAAAGACCTACGATTTGGTTAGCGCTCTGATTTAATGGGGGTTTTGTCTCCTTTCCTCCATCTCCCCCTCCCCAGCTAATGGCTCTGAGTAGGAAAAGTAATTCCTACTGCTGACCCAGTGGAAACGAAATGTTTCCTGGCACCTCTTAGGTGGGCTCCAGCATCGCTAATTGATGTGACAGGATGGGAGATGGGACTGCATATGCTATGGGAAAAAAATGGGCTAAGAAGTTACACCCTGGCAAACATGAGAGGGGGCATGTCATTGCTTTAAAAAGGAGCTTTGCTGAACAAACTGTTAGAGCACAGGGATCGGATTGAAGTTGTCGGTGCTGATAGTCGATAGTTCTAGTTGCTTCATATACGTTTGCTTTACTGGGTTTGTTTCTATGTGCTGGTAACAGTGACTGTCAGGAGAGCACAGCTAAATAATAGCCATAACCAACCGCTGTTGTATATTGCTTAACTGGTTTGTATCAGGAAATAACAGGTACAGTGTACACCAGCATGACAAGGTAAGGTTCCCTGTCCCCGGGGTCGGGGATGCGGACAGGCGGTGGCACCCAGAGCTCCCCGGCTGCCCCTGCCAAAGGGACCAGCTGCTGCCACTTAGCAAAAGGACAAAGCCTTGGCCGTTAAGCAGCAAGAAAAATTAGAGAGTGAAATCCCAGTCTGAAGTTACAGAAATATGGCAAAGTTTGACCTCAAAACATGAGACCCTGAGGTACAACACGACATAGGCGAGTTCTGCTAATGACAGGCATGGAAGTACGATTAGCAGCTCTAAATGCCCGCTTTGATATGAAGGTACCTGCTGTAACGCTACGTGAAAGACAAGTTTGGAATTAAAAAAAAAAAGCAGATTAAGAAAATTAAACCCATTAATGCATTCAGAGGTTGTTTTCTGCTTGCCAGACTCATTCACCTGAGAAGTTTAAATAAAATACATCTCTCTGATGTTCTGCACCACGGGCTCCAACCCACACAAGGCAGGACGAGCACTGATGTTAGAATTACACTAGAAAAAACTAAGGTGAAATTCAGAGCATCAAAACCAGTCCTTGCTGGGATTAGATATAAACACCTGCTTAAGCACTTTGCTTAATCGACACCACTGGCATCTCTGCTGCGGAGCTGGTGTGTGTTTAACCGGTAATCTCCATCTCCAAGGGGCCATCCCTGCTCTCTCTGCCCTGTGCAAGTGGCTCTGATGCACAGAAGGGTGATGGGTTGTAGCTAATGCATTTATTCCCTCTCTCTGAAGTCTCTGGTGACTGTGTGCAAGTGGTCCCAAGTCTCTTGTTGGTGTGTTCTGGTTGTTTTATATATTCCTCTGTTTTCTCTTCCCTTCTCTTCTATGCTTTCTTCGTATTCCCCTCTCTATCCTTGGCGCTGCCCTCTGAAGCCACGCCAACCCCAGGTACCGTACCAGCCGGAGGAGGTAACAGGCATGGGGCAAGGCTCACTCCACGCTCGCTCGGGTGTGCTGGCAATTAAGCATGCACTCCATTAACCCTTTCAATGGGAAGGTGAAGTGTCAGGAGTCTAAATTGGACATACGAAATGACAGCAGGTAAAACGAAGCCCCACAGGCAGCAGGGACTATGGCAGGCTCCATGGGGGGGTCTGCAAAGATTAAAATATCTCTGAACTGGGCTTAACAGCCTCCCAGATGCCTAATGACAGCCAAACCCACCAAACACTGCAGCTGCCACAGACTGTGCAAGCAAAAATGGGAGTCAAGTTCCCCTATTAAAGAGGTTTTTAATCCCAGGTCTGCGCAAAGCCTTCTCCCTTTTTAAGCCTCAACATCCCTGCCTTGCGAAATACAGAGGAGCATTTACCAGCCCTCCCTGACTCGGTGGTGCCTGCCTGTGCTTGCCCTGCAGTATTTAAGCTGGATTTTTACACCCGGGAGCCTGCAATATTGCTGCTGCAGCAGCTGCCTCCCTTGGCCACGCAGGTCTGTGTTGCAGCGTACGGGCACCACAAGCCACACATCTCCCTGTGGTTCTTTTAGGGCTGCCAGGGCTTTCGTACAGGAGAATCCTTTTGTTTCCAGATGCCCATTGAAAGGGTTAAGGACAATGTTTGTGCCACAGCTGTGCATGTCTGCATGCGAGGCTATTGCTGGCTTTGCCCTCGATTGCGAATTTCTACAGCAGCGCGTTGAAGCAGAGAGAAACCTTTTCTTGTAATGGGGAGGGGCAGCATCTCTACCTGCTTTCAAGGAAACCCAAATCCTCAGTTAGCCAGTGTCAACCCTGCAAAGTCCAAAGCATAAGCACAACTTCTGGTTGCCCAAAGAAGGACACCCACCTCTTACGAAAGCTGCAGACATGACTTTCCCCCGCTCCGTGACCAAGCTCAGAAAGGGGCTATCGGCAGCGCTAGGGAGTGCAGCCAGCCAAAACGCACCCCAAATGCTGCAGAAAAGCTTTTGGTCTGGAGTAACAGCACTCATTTGCCCTGCACCAAGGGCTCTGTAAGAGGTCATGCTTTGCCTTTGCTGGACACAGCCCCGGGGCTGCCGGGGCTTCCCAAAGAGGAACAGCTTCTTAGGGAAGACTCTTCCCAAGTGATACAAGTGCAGGACCAGCTCTCTGCACCTGTAGGTTTTGCTTTCCTACCTCATAGATGTTTCTCCTCCTTTTATTTTGTTGCAGTGACGTCTCTCCACCCAGTATTATTTTGGTTTTTTTCCTTTCTGAATAGATGCCAATCTTTTTCTTACTATATTTTCTCTTCCTAAAAAAAAAAAAAAAAAAGAAAAAGGAGGTAACAGATTGGTCTGCTTTGGGTGGTGGGAAACTGAATACGGACGTAACCTTTTGGCTTAGAGGATCTCTATCCTCCGAGTCCAGGAGGGCTGTTTTGCTGCTATAGCTCATACTTCAGCCAGAGTTTAGCTTATCCACAAGAATTTGGATTTTCTTTGTGGATCAGGATCACCTTCTTAAAGTACTTTTCTACTTGCAGTGGATATTGCTGAACTTTGAAAACACAACATGATCTCTTTACCCTTCCAGCATCGTATCATTTCAGGCACAATTTCTTATACCAGTGGAAGCTGGATGAATGAATTGCCATTTAAAGGATAATTCTACAAGAATGGAACCCACTGGTCCCCCACCCCTCTATTTTTTACCTTCTGCTAGGAGAAATAGTAAAGTGAAAAGATACGCCAGCACTGAAAGACATCCAAGAGTTAGTAACTGGAGTAATAGGTCGTTAAGTGCTAACTCAGCCGCATCCACAGCTTCCTCACCGTGCTACACTTCAGCAAGAGAAATCAAGGCAGTGTAACCCATAGCAAGATCCAGCACACATCTTTGTCTTGCTCTTGAGCTGGATGTCATTTCTTGTTAGGACACGGGGAGGGTGCGGGAGCTGTTACGCAATTCGAGCGGTGTTTGTCCCAAGAGGCTGTTTCTCTTCCCAACAAGTATGGGGTTTGAGTGAAATACCGCTTGACCTTTCTCAGAAGATTCACCTCTGCTCAGTGACCTAGATTTTTATGGATTCACAGTGAAAACTGTCTTAAACTGCAGTAAAATGCTCTTTGCCACGGGCTGCTGACACTAAAAAAACCCCCAAAAAGGTCTTTTTTTCAGGGGCAACCTTACATATACAGGGTCAGAGCTGTTTTGTGTGTGTATGAGAAACTGGACCAGCTTGACAAAACGAAAGTGAAGTGCAGGCACTTTCCCTTAGGAAAGGCTTTACCTTTCCGAAGCCAGACCTGGACAAAGGGAGAGGTGATATGGGAAGAGAGAGGACATCTAAAAAGGGCTCTCATTTATGCTATGAATGAGAAAAAATCAAAACTGGATCCTATACTACCCATGTGTATGGAAAAACTTCATTAGGGACCATAAAGAGTATTGGTCTTAGCTTTAAGGAAAAAAAAAACATTGACTTTTCTCTGTTCCCTTCTTGTCTCTCCATAATTAGGAATTGGAGGAGAAAGATCCTATTGTTCATTTTAGAAACAGGCGGCAGTAGGAACAGAGAGAACTGCTGACCCCTCTCTTTTAGAGGCTGCTCAATCGCTCCTTTCTATTCTTGAATTTCTTATAGCTATCATCAGATTTGGAACACTTTATGGTAAAGAAAGACTTCACAATTTCCTTCTGTTGTTAAAAACTGGGAAAGGGGGAGAAGAAAAAAAAAAATCACTGAAAATGTATTATTTGGCTAATCATCAAAATTCATGAAAAATTAATCAAATTTCTCCAAGCTCAATTATTTTGTAGACACACCCAAGGGAAAGCTGTTACTACAGCCTAACACCACATTAAAAGCATCTTTAAATAATTAAAGAGCAGTATGGATGGGTATTGTTTCCTGTATTTGGCAAAAAAACATGCAACTACTCCCAAACTGCTACGCTACTTGGAGCAGGACTCGAGTCCCTCTCTTAAGAGGCTCCCTCTTTACATATCCCCCTTTTGCTTTTTATGATTCTTCCTCTCTGTTTTTTCTAATCAGCCTCACACAGTTTTTGTGTAAGGTTTGGGCTCCTTTTTACTGGTCCATTCATGGTCATCGGAGCCAAGCTGCAGCAAAGAGCACAGCCGTCCTGCTGCAAGCATCTCTCTCATTACTTAGCCTATTAATTGCTACAGCCTGACTGCTGCATCCCCTGTCCATTATAACAGCGTATCTCCTCCCCACCGTGCCCCTCAGTCTCCATTACCTGAAAGGGTAATGCATCTTGCAGACAGAAAAAGCAATCTCTGCCTTGCAAAGATGGGGCCTATTAATGAGCTGAAAGGTCGTTTAGATGTTTCCAGGAAGATGGGCTAGGCTACGGTGGGAGCAAGAGAATGGGAATTGCTGATGCTGGCTTTTACTCTGGGTTTCCTGGGTGTACTGGGGCAGTTTCAAGCCTGCTTGAAACACTGGTTTTCAGGGTGCTGCTCAGCCCTGCAATTGGGAAAGCGGCAGCCCCTTCTCTGCACTGCCTCCTACTTTCAGCGAGGGGGGAATTTTTTCCCCATCACACAAATGCCAGATGCTCGCTCCTGTACCTAAACTCGAGGCAACTGTTGTCAAAGCCCCCGAGTGAACCTCATGTTGGGAACGCAGAAAAAGAAATTCAGCTACTCTGCAAAGCTCAGAAACGTTATACCTGATGAAGTATTGCAACCACATTTTTAGAAGGATGCATATGATTTCTAGATTTTCAAAACGAACAGTTTGGAAATGCCAGCCCTGCCCTCCATCTCCCCCGCCCCCCCTTTTGCTGCCAGGAGCAGCGATCTGTCACTCCTTAATTAGCCCCGATGTGGTGGGCAGTGAGCGGGGGACCCCAGGTACCCCGGGAAGGGCTGCGGCCCCACGCAGGCTGCTCCCTGCCGCTCCCCCGTGGCGGGGTGCCCTTTTCTTCGGGGGACGCCGGAGCGCTCTGATCTCTCTCAAAGACTGCCTTTATCTCCCCCCAGACTGAAATCAGTTCTCATTAGGGGATGGATTTCAAAGCCTAGAAAATGTTCCTTGTCTTCTTTCCCCCAAATCTCCCAGCTGAGCTTTTTTCCCGCATGCATTTCATATTCAAACACAAAAGAGGCTGTAGCTTTGAATCCCATGGACTAAATCCCTCCATGGCTGTGGGAGCCTTGGCCGGGCTGGCCACAGGGCCGCCTTCCCACCGCCCGGTCCCATCCTGCAGCATGGTGCTGCCCATAGATGCTTTCCCCATCCTCCCCTCTCTGAACTATTGCTTTCCGGACTCACCCGATCCCACTTTTTACCTGTTCCTAGTCCTGCCAGGATCATTTTTATTCCTGGTGCCAACACCCCCTCCTCGATCTCACACAGGGACCTGCTTGGGAGCGAGCCCGCGTTATCCTGATGCAATGTGAGAGCCCTGCTCTCGGGGATCGCTTCCGCTAGAGCACTGGAGCGGTGTGGGCAAATCCTGCCTGGCACCACTGCCAGCCAGAGCTGAGCAGCACAGCTCAGACCGAGGCTGAATCGCTTCGGTCAATGCAGCATCCAGGAGGGTCTTGGCACTTCAGCTTCACCTGCGTGCGTGTGTATCTGCGTGTATTATATAAAGATGATACCCCAGACGAGAGATAGCGAAGCTTTGACTTATCCCAGATAATCTCTGCCCATCTAGGGTCTAGAGGAGTGTTAAAGCTGAATCTCTCCTGCTAAAGCCATTACATCAGTGCTAGGTGACACAGACAGTCCTCAAAGGTGCTGTGCGGGAGAGGCACGACGCAGAGACGTGTAACAGGCCTGGGAGCTGGGGGTTGTACTAGGTTTCCCACCAGCTCCTGCCTTTCAGCAAGTGACTTTGTGCCTTGTTGGGTCCTGTTTTCCTTCGAGGGGAGCCAGGGATTCACAGGGGAAACCCTGAGACTGCATTAGCTAATAACTCGTGTCTACGGTGCTGTTTGATGTGTACATTGCAAACCTATTCAGGAGCTGCAGCTTAATCGGGTTAATGGTGATATTAACCTAGTGACACTAATCTCTTAACCTCCCAAAAAACCGCTATGAATCAGCAAAGATGAACGTTAATACTTCACAACCCAAGAAAGGCTTTTGTAACTTACAGCCTCAGGACACAGCAAAGCCCTCCATCAGTAACCGGGTGAAAGAAACGCAGAACAGCAAAACCCCTGACACCCCTATTGCCGCGGCTGGGTCAGGCTGGAGAGGGCTTTGCTACATGACAAACACCCGAGGACAAAGCCGTGCCACTTCCCACCCAGGCTGGGTCCCCTCCCTGTCACCACCACCTCTGCTCCCCGCCAGCCCCTTGCCCAGCCGCAGGGCAGTGACGGGCTGTGCCAGGCGGGTGCTTTATTTCGGTGGCTGCACTGCTGCATGAGGCTGGCTGCGATGCTGCGTTGGTACCACCGCGGAGAGGACGCGCTGCTCTCTGGGCACACGTTGGGGTGGGCTGGTGTTTTTGGGACGTGCCGGTAACTGTGGTTTTATTGCAGCTGCGGTCGGTAGGGAGATGGACTGAGTGACCTACTGCTCTTCTCTGCTTTTGGATCTCTGGAAGGGCTGAGGTTTTAGGGGTTGGCCCTCCTTGGGGATGGACTTGATGAAAAAGCAAGCCCTGGCTTGGTTCTGGGACACCTTTTAAAGCACTTTCCTAGAGCTATTCTTGTTTGTGGGTGATACTTAAAATAGCCAGTTTCATTTGCCTAACAGGGGGATTTGTAATCCCTTGATCTACAGTAAGAATAAGTAAATATAATCTAATGCAAGCATCGCAGGGTAAATCTCCGCTCATTTACCTTCAGTAGCTTAAGCAGGATTTCAGCTGCATTTTCTGCTGGCAGGTTTTCAGGCCCAAGCCAATGCACTCCCCTTTGGTGGTGTTCAGGACCCTCTCAACCACACTGCGGGGTGTTGTGCGTAAAGTGCACATTTACCCCTTTGCTCTGGCAATGCAGCACAGGTGAGATGTGGATGGGGGCTATTTAGAAAACAAATTGCTCAGACTTTCCCACTGGCCAGCTTGGGTTGTGCCAACCCCTTTGTCCTAATTTAAATGTAAATTGTGAGGGGCAGTGATGGCAAAGTACCATCCATCGCTCACCGGATGAGCTAAAATCCACCTTAATGCTAAAGCCGCTCCATCACCAGACTGCAATATTAGTACAGAGACGAGCCAGGAAGGAACCAGCTGAGAAGCTGCAGGCTGAATTGGCAGCTCAAAAATGCTGGAGGTGTAGTCCAGGGGCTGCTGAATTAACGTAACTGTGGCTTGCCTGGCCCACGACAAATGGGATTACTATCTTTCCTTTAGAGATAAATCCTGTTTCTTATTTCAGGGAGCCCCGAGTGCTCTCAGCACAGTTCTGCACGGGGGGACGATGGGGTGAGGAGACCCCACGCTGTGCATCCCCCAGACACCCCTCGCTTTCCTCCTTCCACGCCCTCCATGCGATTTAAGCCCAGAGTGGTGGGGGGCACTGGCGGCAGAGCAAAGGCGAAAGAGAAGCAGGTCGTTCGGCCCTGGGAAAGGGATCAAACCGTGGGCGCAGGCGGTGGGTGCGCAGGAGCAGCTTGCCGGGGGCGGCCCCCCGCTTGCTGCCCCTCTTCGCCCCCCGAATCGCTCCCTGCCCCTCGGCCGGGCACGTGGCCGTCCCTGCACGTGGACGGGGACAGGAAAAGCGGTTCAGCCTCGCGTTTCCCGGTGCTGTTTGCTGCCTCCCTCCCCCGTCCCCCCGCCTCTGTGCTGTGCTGCTCTGCTTTCTCTCGTGTGCCTGCGCGTCTGGCTGTTGGGGATGGCGAGCGCAAGCCCCGAGGAGACATCACCTCGTCTAAAAAGCCAGTGTTTCCCTCTCCCAGCTGCAACTGGGTTGCCTCCAACTACAATCAGTCTAACCAGTACTACAGCAATCCCAACTACCACAACTACCGACACAACTACCACAACTACCGACACAACTACCACCACCACCACAGCTGCCACCACTCTACCCGCCACCACCGTCGCAAGCACTACAGCAGCTACAGAGAGGGCTCCGGCAGCCACCACAAAGCAGGAGTTGGGTACTGCGCTTTCCTTTTCCTCTAACCCCTCTAACCCTATTGGCACCTTCCCTGCATCTTGCTCAGAGCAAGAATTAATAACAGGCAGAGGCAAAATTTAAGACATCCTGCGCTCCGGGAATGGCTTTGCGAGGAGCCAGAGGTGGCACAGGCTCAGGAATCGAGATGCACAAGTGGCTCCCAGCAGTTTGGGGGTCTGGCGGTCTCTGTGCCACCCTCCTGGTCTCAGTCTCAGGGATAACACAGCCCTCCCCGGGGTGTCGCGATGCTGAATTAGCTTCAGTGTTTGGGAAGGAGGTGGAAGACCCTACAAAATCTCTCAAAAGTATTATCTCTTATCTTATTGCCTTAAAAAGGGGTTCTGTTACTATTCTAGAAGATGTCGCTTCATACTTAGCACATCAACTGTTAGCTAAGAGACCTGTCATCATTTATGTGAGTCTTTTGGTTTATGCTACTGCTCTTTGCGGTGTAACCTAGCCATAGCCCACAGGAGAGCTGGGGAAGTGTTTAAGTTACAACACGCAGGTGTGTGCCAGGTATTTATCAGGTCAAGATAAACTTCTCATGTAATCAGCTAGAATGGGATGATCGAACTGTTTTGGTGGAGGAATATTCTCTACTGTATGTGTTTTACTGACAGATACAGAGAGATGTATCTCGCTGAGCCTTGTTTTTAAAACACTGCTATAATGGTATCTACAGTTAATAAATAATTATGGATAGTTATATTCAGGTTTTTAAAAAATAAATCAAATTAGTAGCAAAAGGGAATGCAGTCAAAAGAATTCAGTTATGTAGCTGGATAGGATACACTCAAACATGCAAGTGCAAAAGCTACAGAAATCTTTGTTAACTCTTCATAAAGAAGGAAAGGAGATAATAGTAATGAATATCAAAGTTGACACCCATTTAGCTCAAGGAATTTCATTAAAGCAGTTCAGACCTCTTTCTTTATATTCTTGCATAAGATTAGCTCAGGATGGCTAAAAAAAAACCCACAAGAAAACATACGCTGGGAGGACCAGCCTCCACCTGATACTCTGCAGTAAAACAGATTTGCAAATCAGCAGCACATTTCCTGCTCTGCGCTAATTTGCTTATGAAAGATGCAGACCTGAACTAAGAGATGTGAATTTGTGTCCCAGCTTGTGGCACCACACACCTCCCCGGCCAGAGGAGCCTTACGCTGTGCAAAGCTGCTAACTGCAAGTCAAGGGAAAGCATACAGGGAGCTGCACTGCCAAAACAAAATCAGCTTAAAAACTGGTGCAAGATATACAGATGCAGCTTCATCGCTGTATATGAGGTCTTAGTAACGAAGCAAGATCACTGCCACAACACAGTCACTATTAAATGACTACGTGGGAAAACGTTGCTAATTGAAAATAGGCCATTAGTGGTGAGGCACACGCTGAGGCCACAGAGCAGGGAGAGGAGACGGGAGGAAAATAGGAGCTGCAAGAGGAACCGTGTGTGTCCCGAACCACCCTGGGGACACGAGGGAAGAGGCTGAGCCGTAATGCGGGCAGACAGGGCAACCATGTGGCAGCACAGGTATTTGTAAGAGGGATTCTAGGTCACATCCCCGACCCCACAGCGTCAGGTCCTTGCAATTCCCTAAAAGTTGCATAGCTGGCCTCATCCCAGGGACTGGAGTTATTAATCTGTATTTTGTCAAACCAAAACCTGAGCTACTCCCTGAAGTAAATAATAACCATAATAATAAAATCGAGGTGTAACTTATTTGACATCACTTAAACGCACATTAAACTCTAGCTCCACTTCACTAGAAATGAAGTTCATCCGCTCTCCAAAGCAACGTCGACAATCCTTAACTTCAAAATCACAAACGAGTGACTTCATTGCCCCACTGGCTGTCTCTAGACCCAGTAACATGACAATATTCTCACCCGGTCTTTCCTTCTCGGTTGTGGCAGTGAGTCCGTGTGCATTCATGCACGTCTCCCGTGTCCGTTTGGGCACAAGTTTAGCCAGGAGATTTCCCTGCTGATCTAAATCCTCAGGGATGTGCCACAGAAGTCTTCAGACTCCAAAGATAAGCTGAGTGCAGTTGGACTTAAACACCGATGCGCAATGAGCTTCTGCTACCAAACTTCCCCCAAAAGTTTAAAGTTAAGGATCTTGAACAAACAAACACGTCCTTAGGCACGCTCGTAGGTTAAGATCAAAGCATTAACTTCAGGAATGATTTTGTAAGGTTTTACCGACACCAGATGCTAGATGAGGTCTCATTCGTGTATAATCCAAAATACTAACTCCTGTTCTAACCTGTCCACCAGCCACCAATGGATCGTCCATATGGGACATAAGAGCTATGGCTAATAGTAACTGGGCAAACATCACCTGGAGCCACAATTACTCTGCAGGAACTGACTTTGTGGTTAAGTATATCACCAGTAAGCATCAGATCGCGTGGGGACTCTATAGGGTGGTGATGCCATTAGAGATCCTGCCAGCTCCCACGGTTGCAACCTATTATTTGGTCTTAATTCCTGTGTGTGGAACGATGTTCTGTGGCCACGTGGAGGATGGGAGAGGAAAAGGCAGGTCACGGTCATGGCTGTTTAGAGTGCACCAGCGCTAGTCCTCGTGATGCACAAGTGATTCCCCCTCCTTGCACTGACTGTCATGAGATGTTTATGAAACACAGATGAGCAAGGCTGTTCATTTGTGAACTGTTCTTTGAGCTGGGCTGTATGTGCTCACAATGTAAAGAGCCTTAAAAACATACGTGTGTGTATATACATATATATATGAAAGGGGACAAAACTGTAATGGAAAAATGAATGAAACGCACATAAATTGGAGAGCAGTTTTAAATGCCTTTGAAGACTGGCTTCTGGAACCTGGAGTTGGCAGAATCATCTATGATCCCAAACCTCCTGTTGTATCGGATATCATTGTCTCTTAAAATTGTAAGGCTACGTACTTAGTCTGGAAACTCAAAGCCAGTATCTCTGGTTTTAGTACTTGTTTAGAGAAGATGTTTACGTGTTGTTGGTTGGTTGGGGTTTTTTTTTTAATAGATAGGCAGTGATGACTACTGCTTATCTCTGACTTTATTTCCCAGCCGTTTCAGCCCTCGCATCATCTGGTATGCTGGTCTTATATCAGCATTTAAAATAAACCAACTAGGCGTAATCATTAACAGCAAACCACTTTTGGTCATTTAAGAGATGACCTTACTTTCTCCTTGAAACAATTTCTAACGCGCAGCCAGTGCCTGGTCTCGCTCCGCAGCCTGCAGGGCTTCGTTAGGCAGCGCGGGCTGGGCCGTACTCAGCCTTCCCCCTTCTGAACTGGTTTCCATAATTCAGGATACACATCACCTTTCCAAGCCCTGAATGCCAAGTATCCCAGCTTCCAAACCACCCGCCACCAGATGTGTTTCTTCCCCATCACCGGGAAGCACAAAGCGCAGGCGATGCCCTTCCAGAGCCCACATGCTGAGTCTGTGCTCGGGATGGGCTGCAGCAGCAGCAATGCCTTGGGATACCCTCATCAGGACCCGGCCGAGAGGGAGGAAATCTCAGAGATTTCAGCCCTTCCCAAACAGCCACGGCTCTCTTCCCTTTCTGGGAAGCAGCATGCTTTTGGCCTCAAAGCCACATTTCTCCTTCCCCGCAGCACTGCTGAACTAGGAGGTGCACACCTCCAGAGCCACAAATCAAAGCCCCACTGCAGGCGTTCTTAGAATTCAATGGTTTAATGCTCAGCATTAAGCTCATCAGCAAATGATTCCCAGCACAGTGCAAGGAACAGGTCATCCTTGGATAGAGCCTGGGAGCAATCAGCCCACAAGCATCCCTCCTTGAGTCGAAGGGCTAGACCCCTCTCACCCCCAAAAGCAGCAATCTGCCAGCTGGGGCGAGCAGTCTTGCAGCAAGTTTAATGCAACACCCAGCTCATTCAAAGCCTCCTTAACCTACCAGCAAAACTGGTGCACAGATAACGCTCCCAAAAGCACAAGAATTGGCTCCTTTACTGAGTCCTGTAGCACCTTCACCCAGCTGAGCGGGACCAGGTAAATTCCAGACCTTTTGAGGTAAATACGCAAATATCCAGACCTGAGGCTGGGCAGATAAAGGACCTATCGGGTGTTAAAAGTACGGAGAGCTCTGAATACCTACTGGTATTTTTTTCCGGTACGGCAAGCAGGGATACAGCAAAACCCACACCATATTCCTGCATCACTGATTTTCTTCTATTCTCAGTGAGTAATAATCACGAAGCCGTTAATAGCTCCTTGACCATCAAGCTGTATTACTTCTGCTCAGCGGCTAGGGATAGCATAGTGCATTGCCTGCAGTGTCAACACGGTAATCTCTCCAAGCCTCCTGCGGCTGGGTTTGATGTGCGGTTTCTGTTTCTCAGGTAACAAGACAGAGAAATCTATCCCTGTTAAAGCTCAGACCCCTTCCTCTGTGCAGCTAGCAAATCTGACGCCGGGAATGATGTACAAGCTGTGGGTGTTCCCCATATGGTCTAGCCCCAGCGAACACTCGTACATAACCTTTACCACCAGCTCAGGTGAGACGGGTTTCAGCCCCACCGCGGGGTGCGTTTCCGAGGCATGTCACATCCATCACCGCCGATGTCATTCGCGTGGTGGCGGGAGGTGGTTTGACCATGACTGCATGGAACAACCCTCATCCGCCCCCTGGCAGTCCCCCCATCTCTGCCCTTATCAAAGAGCCACCCCCAGCACTGCCAGGAGGTTGCTCCACATTGCACAGAGGAGGAGACCCTCAGGAGGGGATGGGGATCCCTTTGAAGGAAAGGGTCTTTAAGGAGGGTAGAGAACACGCTCATGATGTCATACGGCTCTGCTTGAAGCCCTGCCACTGTGTGTTTGCACTTTCACATGCGTGTTGCTACTCGTGGCGGTTGCTTTGGTCCCGGAGGGCGTGCACGCGTCTGGCTCCAGGTTACAACGCAGTTATGGGAGCAGAGGGGCAGGCGGAGAGAGAGATTGGTGATGGGATGCAGGTGAGGGGCAGGACTGTGAGGAGGTGGAACATGGTGTTTGCAGAAGACCTCGGTCAGAGTCACGTGTGGCACACACACAGGGCTTTTCATCCTCCAGGTATGTTTCCTCTGGCAACTTCGCATTTAATTGCGCAAGCAATTTTCCAGGTTTAGCACCTGAGTGATTTTTACAGCTTTCTAATTACGAGCTTCCTACACTGCCCACCAAATGCCAGAGAAATACCCTTACTGACTTCCACAGGCATTGAATCAGGCTTTATGCATTTATAAAACTTCACCGTTCACACTCGATGAGTTCCAGTAAATCAAAACAGCCGTAACTTCCTTTGTATTCACCTGGGGGTTTTGCCGTAGGAACCTGTGCACAACGCCTGTCAAAGCACGGGTCTAAACACTTAGCTGAAAAACCAAAGAGCAAGCAACACTGGAGCAGCCCACACTGACAGACGTAGTAGGTAGAGGCTGTGATTTTCAAAGAACTAAAATGATTTTGCTCAGATCCAGCCGCGTAACAAAAAGCTCAAGCACTTAACAGTCTCTTTGCCGAGAAGTGCAAAAGGAAAATGTAATTCACAGCAAGGGAGTGCTCCAGGGGGAGGTGGGGAGCAGCAGCTCTCCCCACACCCCCTATGCACATCTTATTTGGTGTCCAAAAATTTGGCAAGCCATGACACCGCCAAGTAATTCTCTGACTTGCTAAGATGACACAGGGACAGATGGCAACTGCTGGTATTTCTGCATGTCTAATGCTGCCCAACACTGAGAAATCACCAGCGAGTGCTGACCTTGGCTCTGTCCTGCCTCTGCCCCACACTGAGGTCTGTTGTGCCTCCTCAAACTGCTTCATCACCCTGTGACATGGTCAAATCCACAGCACAGCAGCCCCTGGAACATGTGCGGCTTTGCAGAGAGCCGTGTTTTCAAAAAGAATTTATTTACACCAGGGTTCTTCCCCATCGCTCCGCTGCTGTACATGCCGCATGGCGCAGCTGCCTTGCCTTGGGAGTTTTCACAGCTTTGCTTTAGCAGGACTCGGCTCGCAGACACGCAAACTGTCTGCAGGTTTCAAGTCCCGGGGCTCCCAGCCTTTTCCTACATTGCAGAGCCCGATTCTGACCCCGGACAATAAAAAAGCCGATTTTTCAACTCAGACTCTCTCCAGAACAGCTCCAGCTGCAATGTTGCATCCCCAAATTTGTTTCTGCTTCCAGACCCTCCCCTGACTCAAATCCCCACCAGCTTGACAGCCCCCGCCCAGACCACGCAATGTGTTTTTCTGGATAACTATTTCCCAATCTGGACCCGTCTCTTCTTTTCTCGCCTGCTCTTCACCCACTTTGGGATCTAGGGGGGGGCGGGGGGAGAGAGAGCAGCCCCCTGCACAACACACACCAAGGGGCAGGGAATCATTAGAAAGAGGGGGGAAAAAAAGCAATATCCTTGGCTGATTGATGTTGGCAGTCTGGGCATATCTATCTTCTGTAATTGGGGGGTTCCTACTGATATTATCATTGACACTAAAGGATGGGGCCACCTTTGTCCCTGTGATAGAGGCTGGCTGGTGACCTGAGCCCTATCACTGCAGGATGCACAGAGCTATCGCTGTCCCTGCATGCATAAATGCTGCAGATCCATTTCTTCGCTGGCTGGATACTGCTGACATGAGTGTTTGGCCCCTGCTGACAATCATATGCCATCAGGAATGCTTTTGACAAAAAAGCACTGTTCGGTTTTTTGTGGATTTTCTTTCTTAATGTTTTGCAAATAGCTATTCTAGAAGTTTCTTGAGTTCGAGTGTAGATAAATAAGTAGTCCGCCTACACTGTGGCTGCAGGACACTGCCCTCTGACTTTGCTTCTGATTAACTGACAGCTCAGTAACCCAGAGTTCCGTCCAGTAGTAAAGGACACTTCAAAACTACAAACATAGCTTAATACAAAGAGGTCTTCTAAATTTAAAAAATTAAAAAATAAAAAAAAAATACCCCAGCCCATACAAACACTGGGAAGAGGATCATGCCAGGCTGGAGCTAGTGAGACTTCACATACCCTACGGTCTGCTTTACAAAGACAGACAAAAATTTTGCCGATCTTCTGTTGGTGGAACACAGTCAGCTTTGCTATTGGCATATAAACTATGACTGTTAGGTGGCATGTTTTCTGCCACAAAACTATAATTAGTTTTAAAGAAAAAAAAGTCACTGCAGTTGCATTTCAAATCAATACCCGTTCGATTACACAGCTGCTTTCCACTACTTCCCCTTGACATTGGCCTTATATTAAAGCAAATCAAAACATCCTCTGACAGCCATGTACTTAATCTTCCCTTTCTGAATGCTGCAATGACAGTCACTCGTTCACTCTAAATACAAGATTGCTGTGACTATAATTTTGTCGTCATATGTTGCTTTTTTGGGAAGGATGGCAATTATACCTCTACCTTGGCAATAGGCAGTGCCACAATCCTACTGCAAGATCCCCTGGTGACTTGGTACTCAAAATCCTCCTTCCTGTAAAACTCAGCCCCAATCCGCATGGGTGGCATGAACCCCTCCTCTCAGGCTGCTTTGGCATTTTGTATTTTGAAGACCCCCTTATTTCTCCCTTAGTGTTGGTTTCTGTAGAAATCCCATCCCATCAGGACTGCTAATACAATCTTTTTCCACTTCAAAGCTCTCCAGTAAAGCTTCCTTCGCCCTTCCTCCCCAAGCACTCAGCTAATTCAATCCAGTTCTCAGCTCCACTCTGTTATAATCTCATTCTCTCCATTATAAAAAGGGCATCTTCAGGGACTACGTAGCTCAGGTTGTACTAAAGGTAAATATTAAATGTGGCAGCATTAGAGGAAAAGCAGCAAAAGGGAGCCAAGGCACCATTAGGCAGCCACTTCTACCCGGCTTCCCCAGGAGCTCGGTGCCGCTCCCAAACATAGAGCGTTCAGGGTCCGACATAATTTCTTCAGCAAAAGGTACTCTTTCTCATTGTTTTCCTCTTTTATCTGTGAATTTCCTTGTCACAGTTTGGCTGCACTTCTCTACTGACAACGTGGCTTAGATTTCATCCTAAGGAAAGCAGCTCTTCTCTTGGGTTCAATTTTGATGGAATAAGTACGTGTTTACACCCCTAAAATGGTGTGGGTTAGGAAAGTTTGCCGATTCAACCCATTTTTAAAGTTGTTGCCTCTTTTACATGAGCCTTTCATTCAGCATACATTAACAGAGGGCTATCTTTTATGCTTTCTTTGTAAGCACCATCGTGGTTTTTGTCCCATGGGCATCAAAAAGGATGCTCGCTGCACTGTCCTGCCCATTTCAGGCAAACCCCCGCTAAATCCCAATTCAATCCCATCCAGCTCGGATCTCCCATGTTCCTGCCAGGAATACCTATCTCTGTTTGCACTGCAGTCTGGTTAAATTTAGCCCCCCTGCTGCGCTGAAGGTTATTTTCTCCTCTGCTCTGTCTTGCTGAATACAGAGTGCATGTCAATGAGAGCCAGAAAATGGCAGCTTGTTGCTATTTATAGGACACAGATTTGTCTGTCTGACCGTGTATGGGAGCTGCAAACAAGAAGTCAGAGTACGTGAGGGAGGACACAGCAGATAGGAGCCGGAGCGTTGTTTAGGGAACAATACACCTCCTTGCTTGGTATTAATCATATTAATATTCAGTAGCCTTGTGAGGGTGCTGGAAGCAGTAGTATAAAAGAGTTTGCCCCAGGAGAAAAGACGTTCCAGTGCTATCAGACCACCTCTCAACTATCTGGGACCCAGCTGTCATTCCTCGAAGAGCTGTTCCCACCGCTGTGTCCCCTCTCGTGCATTGGCCAAGTCTTGGTGGGCTTCCACAAGTGCCCTCTCAGCCCTGGAGACGCCCCGTGGCCACCCAAAGGCAGCAGGACCTCGGCGGTGGTGGCAGCAGAGCCACTGCCCATCGGCTCTGCAGCTTGGGCAAGGCTGCCCCACAGGATTCGGGTTTCTCCCAGCTCAAGGCTGCTAATGAACCCTTGAGGGCTCAGCAACCCTCTGGATCCAGCGGTGCTGCTCAGCCTCACTGGACACTAGGGACTGGATCCACTTGGGAACGTTTCTTTCAGACCTTCTCGCTTCCAGGGCAGTTTTCAGACACAGTCAATGAAAGATCAAATCTGTTACCCAGCTTCTTTTGCCATTATTTGCAATGCACCTTTCTGACTGGTCTGTGCTAGGTTTTACTTTATGTTGTGACCCTTCGCTGTTTGTAGCTCCTGCTAAAATGTTGAGTTGACCTACCACCACAAAAGAAAAAAAAAACAAGACACAGATCCCTGTGCTACAGTCTCAGATAACCTGGTCAATACACACATAGACACACAAATGCAGCGCTAAAGATAATTTCTAAACCGGTGGACTGTGTCTTACTATTCATCTATTTCCCTCTGTGGTTCTGGTCTGTCCCTTATAGCTTTTTTTTTTTTCTTTCAATTTTCCTCCCAGCTTATACCAAGAATCATGTGGACATTGCAACGCAGGGCTGGTTCATCGGGCTGATGTGTGCCATAGCTCTCCTGGTCCTTATTCTGTTGATCGTCTGCTTCATTAAGAGGAGCAGAGGCGGGAAATACCCAGGTAAGAGCGTTGCACGGCAATCATTTGTGCTCATGGTTTAAACATCTCCAGGCTTCTGGGGGCTAATCAAATTGTATTGCTCTCAGAGAGATGCTTGTGATTACAAGGGCTTTTCTTTCTCTGTAGTGGGAACACTATTATTAGTGGGAAGCGTTTCAGTTAATTAAAGGTCGGGTGAGGGCTCTGCGCTGTGCAGGCTTTAGGCTGCGGAGCTGGATGCTCCTGCTAGGCATGACCCAACCTCTACTCTGTAAATTTGCTTGTCCTCATCTAGAAAAAGATCTTTTCAGGCAAAAATCTCATTAAGTTTTTGCAAAGCAAAGATAAGGCTTCAGAAAATTCACCGATTAATACATCCTCTCTCGCTATCTGGAGTGCCTGTGCCCTGGTGCTACCACAACAGCACCCTTTGCAAGCCCTCCCAGGCGCGGATTTTTTACCGAGTCAATGAAACGCTGTACTTCACCCGGCAGGGATTTCACAAAGACAGCCACAACGCCAGCTGCTGTTCCTGTCTCGTAAAGCTTTTATCTCCTGTACTGCTTTGTAACGTGAATGTTGGGGATGTGCTTGTTTACAGTACGAGACAATAAAGATGAGCATCTAAATCCCGAAGACAAGAACGTAGAAGATGGGTCGTTTGACTACAGGTATGCTTCCACTGGCATGTGTACCCACGCAACCACGTCTCCCCATCAGCCCCACTCCCAGCCATCACAGACCTCACCGCGCTACCCCTCCACATAACCGCAGCACTGCGGTGCCACACAGCCTCTTAAATTATTTCTCCCACCTTCCTCCTCCTGCCTCCTTCCCTCTGCAAGTCCTCTACCAAAAGAAACATTTCCTGCCTAAGACCCTGGGAGAGTAACCAGGCTGCAAGGATGCTGCTAAGGTCTCCTCCTTTCCCTGTCTCAGCCTTGGAGGATCAGTCCAGGCAGAGAGCTGGGACTGGCATCAGCTACCCAAGACACAGCTCTCACCAGGTGCAGATCAACCTTAATGACACTCCTAACACATACAAAAAAAAAAAAAATTACACTCTGAGGCAGCCTGAGGGTATTTCAGGTATATCACCCTGTAGCTCAGCCTCTCTCCTACCCCTAAGAGAGTATCCAGGGGAGAAATGCCCAAAGTTATGTTTGGATCAGCACTGAAAGCATGCAGGAGTACTGATTTGGGGGTCTGCCTGCATTCCAATCAAGGCTTTTCTGTAAGGTCCCCAGACAAACCCTGCCGAAACACGCTTTGAGGGCTGCAGCACAGCCTAGCAGCGGTTCTGCTAAAACCGCTCTGATTTCCCCCCACCTCCACTCAGCTGCTTTCACGCAAAATGGCATCCTTTGAAGAGCAGCAGCGCCTACTTTTCCTCCAGGAAAACTCCCAGGATATTTCAGAAAGGGGCAAGCGCTCTCCCAAGCCTGCTCATGCACAATGCAGCGTTCACAGCTCGACTGCTGTTAATAGTTGCCCCCGAGGAGCAGGAGCAGGTAACAATGTCAGGTCTCATTGGATTGCCCACACTTGACAGAGGATGGGGATGTGTTACAGCACACCCAGCTTACCCTTTGAGCACCTACAGTGGGCTTTGCTTTCTTTGAAGAATTAAAACGCACCTTTCCACCCAAGCTGGATCCAAAGCCCAATCAGGCTAGCAGGAATTTTTCTCCTGACTTCAAAACCGGGGTTAATTAAACCCCGTGTCATTACCAATACTCCTAGCATTACAAACTGAGGTAGCAAAGATAGGAAGAATTTATTTACGATTCAGTAAAGGATGTAACAAGACACACGTGTTCCATCAGAAACTTTAGAGGAAGCAAAATGAATATATCTGCCTGCACACAATACATAAATGGAAGTAGAACAACTGCAGCCCTCAATACGATCACGTTTATATTGTTAGCAGCATGGTAACTCTATTTCAGCAGCGACTCTTTTCCTCCAAAGGATGTCATAAGCCCAAAGCTCCCCACTCTTCTGACAGCACAATACAGAATACAAATACACGCCAGCAGGAACCAGAATAAGCGTCATGTTGTAGGAAAAGGTTGCCATTCTTTATTGCACTAAACATCACCGGGGGCAATGCCTTCCTAGCCTCCCTGCAAGATTTGGTTATCACTTCTAGTGGTAGCAAGACACACCAGGGTAATTACATTAATTCCACATACAAATCGCAGTCTGGGGATGTTCCCTTCAGATTCCTGGCTGGGACACAGAGAACAGCAGAGAAGAAATTAGCTCAGCCTGGTCCCGTTGCAGGCTTTGCCCCAGATCAAAAGCATCTCTTCCCAGGCATGATTTTACAAGTGCAGGCAGTGCTCCTTGTACAGATACGAGCCGTCAACGTAACTGCATACTACACAGCTAGTGTTCATACTTTGACCAAAACAAGTCCCCTTAATGCTCTGAGTCATGATAGGGATCCTCTTGGTTCCCAAATTTGTGGGATGGTGTAAATACCATTTGGCAAACCTGAAACATCTCATCCCTCAGGAGCTGCCCACACACAACCCTACACGCTCAACTCCATCACCTGGATCTCAGACAAGGTCTCCACAGCCGAGCTTCTGGCAGTACGCACTGACTTCAGAGACCTGCTTCTCAAGACTCCATTGAGGTGGTTGCAGTCAAGACCTCCTCACCCCCATCACTCCTAAGGCAATTGCATTGCCAGGGACCACTTGCCTTGCATAGAAGGAAGCTCTTGGCATGGCTGGCAGCATTGCAACAGTCAGCAATGCTGCATTTACTGCCCAAGCACCATCCGAGGGGCATTGCCTTCCAGGCAATGGGAAGGAATGGGGTAAATCCTTCATCCTACTACACAGCAGCTTCTGCTTAGCTGATGCTCAAACTTTTATCAACAGCCCCATTCCCAAAAGTTTGCAAGCTAAAGGCAGAGGTCAGTAGAAGGGCAACAACCAAGCTCCAGGATGCTCCTGCATTTTCAATCACACTGTCCCATGGACTAGATGGGGAAAACACCCCAATCAAACAACAACAACAAAACCCCAACATCCCATAAACTTTGCCCCCTCCTTCTCAGGAACAACAGGTTTCCTGGGAGAAGTAATAGGAGGCTTCCCTCAAGGAGGCAGAAAGGAAGGTGAACCTGAAGGATTGATATGAAACGCTGTTGGCTGATTAAGATTCAAAATGATTGCAATGTTAGGCTCAAGGAGGGTAGCAATTAGTATTTCAAGCAAGGACAGGAATTGAGCTGACGTGAGTTCTTCATTGGTTTCCCTCCCCGCCTCCACATAGCATGTCTGATATGCTCTCATCATATCTCACGTTCTTAATGCCCTGTGCATGCAACTTTCAAATCTCTGCAGCCTATAATTAAGAGATACTGTCACATCTTTCTGTTCCACTAACAGAATAATGGTTTTCCTGAGCAGAGGCTAAGCTGAGAAGCTTATTTTCAAAGCAGGAGACCATTATCCTTGGACAATGTTCTGTGCCAGTGACTGTGCCTCATTATACCAAATGTTTAATTTGCATGTGGGGGAGTCGGCTGGAAACCCTGGCCACTGGGAAGGGAAAGTTGAGTGGTTTTAGCTTCTGGGTTCCAGTTCAGATTCAGGATAGCGTCCTGTGGCACAGGTTACACACTGCAGGCAGTGCCAGCTTGCCCCAAATGGACCGTCTCAGCAGACATCAAGACAGGAGGACACAGAGCCTAGTGAGGGGAGGAGAGGTCCGGCGAAGCAGCCTGGGAAGGTGTAGGCTTGTCAATAGATAACATGACACAGGTGCATGACTATATCATGGAAACCCAGCAGAAGGCTGGAGGGGAAACCAAGCGACCCGTTCACTTGGCCCTTGTCCTGCCGCATGTCGGTCCCCAGCAGCAACCGCTGTTCCCTACAGCCACAAGCCCTTTTTGAACAGCCTGACAGCAAACAGCCCGCTTCCCACCTGCGCCACCCACTGCTGCTCTGTATTAGCTTTCTCGGGGAAGCCAATGAGGCTCATCCAGCTCTGAACAATTACACTGGCTCCATTTGGTATAACGAGGCAATTAGCTCCATGAGGAATGCAGACATTTCTTTTTGGTTTTTAGCACTGCCCCTGTAAATGCAGACCTCATCGTATCTCTCTCTGATCAGGCTCTTTCTGCTTCTCTCTGTTTTATTCCCATTCTTTCTTCTCCTTTTCACCTGGTCTATCCACATGGACCATGAAGGTCTCTTGAAAGGTAGGACCACGTGCTGCCAGAAGTCCGGCACATTTAGCTTTTTTTATTTTCCTTCCTTCTAGCTATTTATTTCTTTACAGCTGAAACTATACCTTCCCCTCCCTATTCCCATGTACCTGCCTCCACCTAACACATTAAACGAGATCCCTCTAACTCCTGCTGGCATCGGGGATACCCCCATGTCCAGCGAGTTGCATCTTGCTTGGAAATGCTCTGTGGGCTGGGGGCACCCCTGAGCGCCAGCCACGGCCCCCCAGCCCCACACTCGAGCAGCTGATCCCTCCTGGTGTAGGGACCTGGGGACGATGCCCTCTGCATTCAGCGCCCTGATGCTGGACACCCAGGGGATGGTGGCAAGGGACACAAGCAAAAAATGCTAGATCCTAAACAATCTGCCCACTCTTTGTCTCCATCCTGAAAATCCTCCCTCTGGCTCAAGCCTCCCCCTCTTCTCAATGATTTATGCAACTCAGGACAAGGTTTCCCAAATGGTTTTCATCTGGGTGCTCTGGTTCTCTAATGCACACATCAGCAAACCCCACAGAAATCCATTTTAACAGGGTTACATTGCATCAAGATGCTGATGAATATCTGCTTCGCCCTCCTAATGCACTAACAGGATAAATAGTACTGGAGAGAGGTAAAACCAGGGGGCAAGTTTGGGAAACGCACTGCCAGGGTGTTTGGTGCTGCAAACCCCCCATTAAGGAAAAATCTGGCTCTAGATTCAGCTTTAACTGAACCCCAAACCCAATCCTTGGGAAAGGATATTGCAAATAAAGGGATCTGGGTTTTGCCACTCTCTGCTTGGCATTTATTGGGCTTTCTAACCGGCAGTCCTGCTCGCAGACTGAATTTTCTTCCTCCTCCCCCCAGAAAGAAGCTGCTTTCAAAGCTAACAAGTTATTTTTTATTGTGATGCCAAGTTAACACAAGGTCTCAAATATTGGTTTTGTATTATTGCTTAATTCACAAAGTGCTGATATAAGGAAATACATTAGAAGGCTGCGTGTTGTACTGTGGGATACCAAATTCCTCTCCCACTATAGAGAGCTGATGCCATTAATTAAATGGCATGAGAGACATTTAATGCCTTCCCCAGCTGAAGAGCATTTTGCTCCCTGGCCCAAACAAAGTGTTTCTCGTGCCTTTGCGGGAGGCAAACATCTTCATGTGAACACCGACTATCAAGGGCTGCAATCAAAGCCCAGTGCTTGTACTGATTTTAAGAAAAATAAAGGAACACAGTAGAGTGCCATGCTGGGGAGTGAGTCTGGTGAGTCCCAAGCTAAAACAACAACAATAAAAAGATAGGAACGGAGGTGAGAGGACAAGTGTTTAAGGTACATATGTGATACCTTCAGGAATATTACAGAATTTGCATGCTGGACTTAAGATCAAACATGAACTAAGGACTAGTCGATACGAAAATTAATTTTTATATAGAGCAATCCACTCATCCTCCACGCAATGTTATTTGTATTTATGAGATACCAGCCCTTGCCCTCCAGAGAGAAAACAGCTTTTCCCTGTTTTTTTGTTAAAAGGGTTTCTGTAAAGGATTGGGTTTTTTCCTGTGTGTCAGACTATTTATTTTTCAACGACCTGGCTTAATCTTTCAAGTGAAAAAGATAAAAGGATAAAGAATTGAGCAAACAAGCTTAGATGCTCAGAAATAAGCTTGGAAAGGTAAATTCCCATGAGTTTGGAAGCTGCACAGAACTTGGCATCCTATACATGCCCCCTCGCAGTGCTTTGAGAGTGCTCCCCATTGCATGTAGCTATCTAAACAGCCGGGTGTGTTTTTTGCAAGGAAATCTGAAAACAAACCTCACTAAACCAGGTTACACCAAGGTTGGCTAAAATGCTAAGAGAAAGAAAGAATATAAGCAATGACAAGGAAAGGATATTTATAACGTACATCCAGTTGGACTGATCTAAGCATCATATGTAACATAGGTTAAAAAAAATTGCTTTCTAAAAAGAAAAAACATGAAGGTTGGGCTTGCAGAAATACCAACCACAGCACCAATTGCGCAGGCAGCTGTGGGCCTCCTACATGGAGGCTGTCTCCCCACCTTCACGGACGTGTCCGACACATCATGACTTGCTGTCTGCAGTCAGAGCACCCCACATTTGTGGTCTCTGGTCTGTATATTTGCACACTGGATTTATTTTTGAATATCCAGACCTTGGGTGAAGGTTGTAAGCCCCATTCTCAACCCTTACTGTGTCTGTCTGTCTTCTGCTACTCAGCGATGAAGACAACAAACCCCTGCCAAACAGCCAGACCTCCTTGGACGGCACGATAAAGCAGCAGGAGAGTGACGATAGCTTGGTGGACTATGGAGAGGGGGGCGAAGGGCAGTTTAACGAGGACGGCTCCTTTATCGGCCAGTACACGGTGAAGAAGGACAAAGAGGAGACCGAAGGCAACGAGAGCTCGGAAGCCACCTCCCCAGTCAATGCTATCTACTCGTTGGCATAGCGCAATGCACTGAAACCACAAACAGCCTGAGGTGTTTGTAGTGGACGGGGGTTAAACAACAGCCCCGCCGCCACTACCTCCAACAGAAACGTGTGAATGAAACCAACCAACAATGACAAAAAAAAAAAAAAAAAAAAAAAAAAGAAAAAAAAGAAAAATATCCAAGCAAACAGGCAGACCAGGTGGCTGCCGATGCCATCTTATCCTTAGCAAACAAGCGAACGGCAAGGATTCCCGGGGCACTGATGGGTTGTAGCTGTAGCTGAAATCTGGGCTGAGCCAGAGGGGCTGGAGGAGGAGCGGGACGCTCGAGCTGCACCCCAGCTTCGGGGCTGGCCCCAGCGCCCAGAGCCAGCCCGGCAGGGGCCACAGTGGGCTCAGCCGCCCAGGCTCCCTGAGGCCCTTTTTGTTCTTTTGGGAGGGAGTTAAAAAATTCTTCTTTTTAATCTTTACGGGAAGGTTCCACATAAGAAGGGGAGGGAGGAAAAAAAAAAAAGAGAGTTTTGGGAAGGGAAGAGGGGTGAGCAGGGCCTGGGCAGAGTAGCAAGAGCAACATAAATGCATGAAAGGAAGAAAGTGGTGGATCTTTGGGTAATGACACCACAGCACTGTATTACTGAGATGTCCATCCTCACAGCAGCATCTTGCCCATAGCCTCTCCCAAACTAGCCAGCGCCACAACCTCCTTCCCAAAAGATCAAGCAGCACCTATGCAGGGAAGAGCAGGTCCCCTATGACTTCCCTTGGCACCATACCTTGCATTGGTGCTGAGGCTCCACAGTCCATCCCCCCTGCAAAGCCCATGGGCAGGTCACCTGCCACCCCCGTGGGGCTCCGGAGCATCCTCAGAGAACAAGAGGCTGCAGAAGAGCTTGTGAGATTCATGGAAGGACAGTCAGGTGCTGCTCACCCTCCGAGCCCAGGATAACAGCATTGCTTGCCTGGGTAATTGCAGGCAAATCATTTTGGTTTAGTCTTTGTAAGAATTTGGGGGGCAAGTGCCCCCAGACCACGCCTGCTTTCTTTTAAGGGAAACTCCGTAAATCTTATGTAGCAAAGAGGGATTGGGAGCGGAACCAGTATTAACATAGGATGAGGGGACCAGAAATCACTTATTTTTAAAAATCAAAGCCACCCGGTCAGGATGAGAAGCACCCACCAGGATCGGGTGGAGGATCCCCTGCTGTTGACTTGCACCGCAGCTCCTGATCAGCAGCTTGAACGGTTCAGGGATGCACGTCCCTCAGGAGACAGGGAGGAAGGCACAGGGCGGGAGCGCAGGACCTGAGGTCCACATCTTCCCCAGGCACTGGGGATGAGCCAGTTCAACAGTGTTTTCCACCAAACTCTCCTCCTCATTTCTGACAGTGGCCTTTCCCCCCACCATCAATCAGCCTGAGCGAGACCCTTCCATGAGCTAGCACCTGCACTGCAGGGCTCCCCTCCGCTGTCTTATTTACATATCAAGACAACACACGATTTAAGTTAACCCATTAACACACTGTAAACAAAGCGTCTCGGATAGGAGTGCTCCTTCACATGCCTTACACAGCTTCGAACTTCCAATGAAGTTTAATAAACTGATACTATTCCCCCACCGCTTACGCGCCCCTAATGCGATGGTCTTCGATCCGCCAGACCAGTAGGAGTAGGATGCCTGGGCAGCTCTCCCAGCTGAGACAGCATGGATCATTGTAGAAGGTAGAGTTTTATAACAGACAGTACTTAGTGGCCAATGCCATGTGTATTCTCCCACTTCCTGCACTTTTGAAACCAAAGGTACCTTCGCTGAAAGAGATCGGATTTCTTCAGACCGTTTCACAGACGGCGAACAATGTTAGGATGGATTTTTCTTTCATTTCTTTTTACTAAGGAGGATGGTTTTGTTCAGCATAATGGATTAAACGCAACAGGATTAATGCAATTATTCTTTTAGCTTTTGAGCTGGTTTGCTATGAAGACATATTGCTAACAAGAATACTTACTAATACGGATTGCTGAGATGGACTTTGCCACATTCTTTAAGCTGCTAATGGCACAACTATCCTGCGCTTCAGGGAAGAGCCCAGACCCAGTCAGCACCTACTGCTGGATCACACAGAGAAAACAGGAGAGAGCTGGATGCAAACCAAACAGCAAAGGAGTTACATGCACTGTATGAGCCAAGGAGGGTTTAGGCTGGTGTTAAACAGACAGAGCCCCCTCCTAGAGCTGGGGGAGATCCTGCTACCCCAGGGTAGCGCAGGGATGTCTCCTCTCTGCCGCACAGGAACCCATCTGCCAGGGTCCTCCGTCCATATCATCTTGCAGAGTAGGAGCCATACATCTTGCTCTGTTACTGTCAGTGTAAATGCATTCATGCAACAAGCCTATTTCTGCTGCTGCCACTCACCACTGATCCAGTTTAAGGAGAGCATCTCCCAGTCCATTCCCAGGACGTGCAGCAATTGTATTCCGTTTTTAAGCAAACACACTAGGCCAAATGTAACGCAGCCCTTGGTCACGGGGATAATCACTTCCCAAGCCTACGGCTGTCCTTACAACGTTGAGTTTGCGTAACTTCCACCAGTGCTTGGGCAAGAAATGAGGAGAGAAAGAAACTACAGCCTCTGCTGCGGAAAAGGTTCTGCTGCCAGAGCTGGCATCTTCATTCACACCCAGCACGCCAGATCCTCACTGCTTTGTGGACCAACTGCTAACAGGGACCACAAGACCCTTGGCTACCACGCAGCACCTCCAAACCTCAAGAAAGTTGGTCAGGCATCACTAGAAGCAGGGCGGTCTGTGTCATGTATCTGTATTACGTGCCATTTATATTAAAGCCTGTATTTCTGTCCTGTCATTAACCACCATTTTACTGAGCAAACCTCTGAGCATCCATTTGGAAATGGAGAAGTGTTTCACCCTGTAGATTTGCACTGTGTGCCCCAGAGCATGCCTCAGCAAGCGGCGAGGGAAGGAGCTGGACCCAGCCCAGCTAGTCCTGTCCTAACCCCAAAAAGTCTCGCAAAAGCAATTAGAGTCCTACCACCACGTTACTTTAAGTAACCAGAAAAGGAAGGAGATGCCTGCAGAAGGCCCGGTGGACAAACGGCTCAGTGTAAGTTACTTGGAATCTTGTATTGGCTTGGTATAAAAGTTACTCAAATGTTATAAGGTAAAGTCAAAACATTAACATTTTTTGGAAACTTCCCCTAGAGCTTTGGAGCCCAAAGAAAATTCTAAGTTCAAAATTCATCACGAGCTTAACGTTTTTTACTCCCTTTAATAAAGATTCAGTAGATGTTTGCATGTGCAGTTACTGTATCGCCGGGAGCAAAGCCCTCACTCGTTCCGACCACCAAAACCACCGCAGCTCTGACAGGGTGACCCCACGCCGCCCCAAACCACATTTCCCCCCCCAGAAAGAGCCAGGGCCAGGCTGCACCCACACCAGCACCGTGGCCACGCTTCTGCTGAGCAAGTGTCCTTTGAGCACTAGGAGATGGATAGAGACCCTGCACGAGGACCAGTGGTGCTGACAGGTCTTGCCCACCCACCTCTGCCTGTTTGGGAGCGCATCGTGCCAGTGGTTGTGTCTGCCTGTCCCCAGTGTCACCCCGCGGGAGCTGCTTTGCTTCTCCATCCCTAGCTGTCCCTCTCCGGAGGGGACTGGCCAGTCACCTCGGCTCCCGCTACCTATAGCGTAACCCCCAGGATTAGCAGAGAGGCTCAGGGGAGCTCTGTATCAGCCACCCCCTGTTCAAAGGGCAGGACCCCTCCTAAGGGGTCGGTCTTCATCACAGGGGCAACCATCCCTCTCTGGGATCTGCATAGCCTCTCTGGAGCAGGGCACACTTTCACCTTTCCTTTTGCAGAAGATATATCTTCATAAAGGCTTTAAATTAGGGGCCAACACTTAATAAATAAATAAATAAAAAGAGAAAGAAGAGCCAGACCCAAAATCAAGCGCTCTCAGAAGCTGGGGGAAAAGCAGCTTGGGTCCAACTCCCAACTTGCAAACTTGACCCTGTTTCTAAAACAGTCTGAGCCAAAACCTCATCCATGTTCTGGAGACAGATCTAGACTCTGCCAGCTGCATCCAAGCCCAGGGACACAGCCTGCCCCTCCCTGACACGTAGCCTTTTGCTATTTGGAGCCCTGCACATGTACAGCTGATACGAACCACAGGAGCACAAGCGCGGGATACGAGACGACACTTGCTGTGTTAAATGACCTTGAGGCTGCTCCTATTCTCCCTGATGTGATGTTGCAGTAAGAGGCAGAAAAGCAGCGGGGAAAAAAATCGAATTTTGGTACGAGCCCTGAAGTCCTGCTTACAGAAACCCCAACTGTCTGTCCTGTCTGGACATCAGGTCATGACATCCCCACAACACACCCCCTGCCAGCATTGCCTTCTCGCAGATGACAGACCCTGAGTCCACGTATTAAGGTCAATGCTGACCAGAGAGATCGACCTGTCAATGAGGAGCTGCAGCTCCTGCTGCCATCACGCCAGGGGAGCAGGATGGGTGTGAGGGCAGAGCCCTCGCAGCATTGTCCATCATCGGAGCCGTGCCTTACCTGGCATGCAGCGCTCACTCCATCCATGCCACCGGCCGTCCTGGCAAGTCCTCACGCCTCTCCTCAGTGCGCAGGTCCCAGCAGAGCTGCGAGCTCAACCTGCAACATAATGTCTGTCGTACCAGGCTTAATTGTGTGCTAGCAGCAAACTATTTCAGTTAAGCAATAAACAAACCTTGTAAAAAAAAAAATAAAAAAAGACCACGTTCTATTTCTTGCACTAAGACCTGTTTTATTTATGAGAATAATGATGCTTTTCTGGTCCTAACAAAATAACCCACCGCATCAGTAGCTCCCCCTTGCCCACCAGCGCCCCTCTCAGTGTCCTTCGCAAGTGGGCATCGGGCTTTGGTTGTCAAACGCAGTCTAAACCCCGTGTCAAACCCACAGAACAGACTCCTTCCTTTGCAGTACAGAGTTTTAAATGTTCGTTCCTCCTGCTCACATCAGAAAGAAAGTATTGGACTGTTTTGTTTTTCTTTAATTTGTAAATATATCGCCATCCATCCATCCTCTCTGTAAAACCTCCTGGTTGTTCTAAAGTATTCTATGTATTTATTTGCCTTTTTTTTAAAGCAAAAAAAACCAACACCTTTGCGTTAACCCACTTGTTCCAATGAGAAATGTATAGCTGAAGCTGTAAAGTTAACAGTTTACAGCGAGAAGATTTATGGACTACAGAAAAAGTGTTTAATATAAGGACTTATAAACTGACTGCATGAGAGATGAAAGAAGGCCAAAATACTCAGATATCATTTTTTTTGAATCACTGTAAAAAAGAAAAGACTGGATTTTTTTGTATAGAGAACACTAGACATATAATAAAACATTGTTCAAAACTCACGCTAAGCCTGCAATTCATTTCCGTCAGCTTTCAAAAAGTAAAAGCCGGCGCTGCTGCCGCCACTCATGCACAACCAGCACCGGGCGAGTGCTCACCAAACACGTGGACCTTCACAGCTTGCAAAACCGTGCTGGCCCCCAACAACCCCCAGCTTCACAGCCTGCCCCAGCACCACCCTCCCTTGCCAGCCCTTCCCCAGGAAGGGAAGGCTGCTCAAAAGGATGTTCCCCTAAAACCATCCGAAGGGGAAGCATTGCCCAGCCCAAACACCGCTGCGGAGATGCAGCACATCCTTCCACCAGGTCAGTGCTTCTGCTGAAGAAAATCTGACCAAGTTTAAAAACCTCAGTGTCTCCTTTTGTTAGATCATTTTGTTAGTTCTTGGTTTATCTAGGCAAAGCAGCACAAGTCCTGGGCCAAGACTGGCAGCGATAAGACACCATGGATGGTTTGTTTTCAGAAGCATCTCCCAACAGCCAGGCGCAGAGCTCAGCACAGCACAGGACCATGCTGAGATGTGAAAGAAGCAGCCAGGGTGGCGGGAGAGGAGAAAACCCTCCAGCACAGCCTTCCACCCACCAGCTTGTCTCAGCGTGGCCATTCTGCAGGCTCAGGGCAGAGGGGACGGCTCCCAAAGCCCGTGCGAGCTCCATGCAGCAGCTCCTCTGTTTCTGCTGCTGCAACACAGCAGGAGAGGTTCACATGAGGTTGCAGAAAGGGTCTGGGGAGCAGCAGGTCTTTGCTCCTGTTGCACCCGAGCAGGCTGTGGGGATGACCTGGCACAGGCAGGGCAGCTCTCCCCACTAGTATTTTTCCCACTCCCCTGCTCTGGGTGCTCCAACATCTCCCACCCACAGCCAGGAGATCTGCTCAGCCGCATTAAACAGCGGGAGATGCTTCGTTCATTAAAACCTGGTAGAGGCTGAAACATAGAATCATTAAGGTTGGAAAACACCTCTAAGATCATCAAGTCCAACCATCAACCCAACACCACCATGCCTCCTAAAGGGAGCATCTCAAAGCACCGGGACAAGCCCATCGGAAGTATCCTGGGTGAATGGGATGAGAGCGGCTGCACAGATGGGGAGGTGCAGCGCCGGCATATCTTGCCGCACGTTGCCCTTCAAGGCGAGGAGCCTGGCCAGCACAATGCTGCTGCCCGACGAGTGAGTGGGCTGGCAGCAGCCAGGCCAGGCAGCACCATGCAGGGCACCAACACAGGGAGGAGAGTCCGTCCTCCAAGAGAATGGAGCACACTACTGGGATTTCAACCGATGCCCTGCCTGATGTCTGTCTGCCAGGTGAGCATTGTGAAAGCCAGAGAGTTTAACTTCTCCCCTAGCTGTCAATAGGGTTTTAAATAATTGCACATGGCTGCCAGCCCACGAGAAGCATTAGGGGAACCACTCAAAGAGCAGCAATATTTACTCCCAATGACTAGGGCAGAAGCACATCGCTCCTCGCGAAGCCCTCGCTGACCGTCTCGGAGGCCAACAAGGCCTCAGTGCAGGCAATAGTATCCTCTCCAGGTGGGGAAACTGAGGCACAAAGGAGCAATGGCTGCCCAGTTACCTGGACAAACTCGTGATGCTGGCTTGGCACGTTTTGAGATGCTGTGCTTGCAAGCAGCGGCTCTGCATCCTTGTCGGTGCCGGCTGCAGCACAAACACCCTTCGGAAGCACACGACATAAGCCGGAGAAAGAAGCCCCCCTGGCCCACCAAACATATGGGAGCGCCAGGGTTTAACCCAGCTCCCCCCTCCTGACCCGGCACATCCTGGCAGACAGCCGTGAGCGATGCCTCCCCCCGGGGCCGACCCTGCACTCCCCAGCCTTTCCTGCCCCCGAGGCTCTGAAGTGCTCTTAACAGAGGCTCCCAGGTGCAAAGCCTTGACGAGAATGGGCTGAAGGAAGAGGGAAAAACAGCAGAGCCTATTTGGCTAATGAAGATGTAATTGCTGCGGCCCTCGCTAATAGGATGAAAGTATTAGTGCTTCCTACTCCAGCGCTGCAGCAGGAGCTTTATCCGCCCCCTCCCCACCACTTACTTGAACAGCAGTGAGGAAAAAAAAAAAAACCACCTTTTGCCCAGGGTAGGAGACCTCTCCAGTGCAGACTGGGGCCATGGAGGCACCAGCCACCCTCAGTCCCTGCCCCAAGTAAGAATGAAGAAGGAATTGCACTTGGCCCTTGATGTAGAAATTCCAGCTAGCTGGAAGCCAGGGACCCCTGCAATACCGCAAAGCCACCATTTCCCACTGCCCACAGCCCCGGGAACCAGTGGGGCCCGAGGTCTCAGCCTCACAAAGGGCTGCACAGGCAGCTGCTTGCGTCGTTCCCATAGGACACACGGCATTTTTATCATCCAGGAGCGAGCGACAACGGACCCATCCTCAGGATCAATACAGGGGGAGACATGTACGCATTAGCGCTCGTCCCTTTTTATGGCACGATAATGACACCCGCTTCTTCCCTGACCTCTGCCCACCCAGTGGGGCAGTGAGGCTGGATCAATGCCGACAGACTGCCTCCAATTACCCTCCTCCTCCTCAGAGAGGCAGCTCCAGCCTCTTGCCCATTACTGTAGCTAAGAGCCATCCACTGTCGGCACTGGGAAGATCCAAGGGAGCCCTTACAGAGCTGCTTCCGCCCCCAGCTGCTATCACTGCGGTCTTGGTACATGTCTGCACCAGGACACACACCCAGGAGGTCACCGATGCCCTTGTCACCTGCAGAGAGACCCTTGGAGAGCTCCTGATAGCAGAGACACGGAGGATAGGGGGCAGGTCCCCCTCCCTCCACTGGGGACGGGGCTCATCACCTCTTTTGGGTTTCCCTCCATTAGTCCTTTTCTTCCTTCCTGTCCAGCAAAAGCGCCTGCTATCCCAGGTGAGGTCTGTGGCAAGGGGTATGGCCGGTTTCTCCCAGTCTCACCCCAAAATGGCAGCAGGGAGCAGAGAACAGGGCAAGCTGGGCAAGGGGAAGGGAGATAGGACCAGCAACACACTCCATCACAGGCACTCTTCTGCCTGCACCCATTTGCTGGAGGAGTCTGGACCGCTGGAGCTTTGCCAATCAATAGAGATACTAATGCCTTAATTACTCCTCTGTAATTGCAGGCCATTAACCTGCGGACAGCCTCAGCGCCCATTGATCTCCTTCCATCATTAACAGGTCTGGGCTGGAGCTGGGAGGGACAGAGAGTGCAGGGTGGTCCTTGCCACGTTCCCGAATCCTCCGCTTCCCACCTCGCTGCGCACAGCCTGGCAGCGACCTGCCCACCAGCAAAACCCGCTGCAGGGGTCCTTCGCACCATAGCTCGCTCAGCAACGATGGGATCGGCAACATCTCTTTCCCCCAAACCTCAGTGCCTGCAGGGTATCACAGAGGAGGTCCTGGAGCATCCCTGTCACATCTCATAGCATCACTCCACCCGGACAGACCTTCCCTCAGCAGCCAGAAAACAGCAAAGACCTCATGGCTGCAGATATTCACCAGGAAGGGCTCTGGGTGCAGCCTCATGGGGGGCACAGCTACTGTTTGCAGAGTGCTGCCAACGTGAGCAAGCTCAGCCCTAAGCCCCTTGGACCACAGCAACAGCCAAAGGTGGCTCCTGCACACCCAAAAATCCAAAACTGACCCCAGCTGCCATCCCCTATCCCCCCCAGGCCGAACGCCAGGCAGCATGCAGAGCCACCCACTTGGTCACGCATGGTTAACCCTGCTGCGAGGAAACCCCGTCCTCCCCGGCGCAGCGCAGGTCGGGTACCACCTGCGACGGCCACGTGTGGCTCGATGGAGCTTCCCAAAATTTTGCTATAAAGCAATCTCCCCAGCATGCATACAAGCCTGGTTATGTGCGTATAGATACAGATATACATATATATATTTAGGCACGGGGGTGCATATATACAGAAACATGCACACACTGCACAGAGGTGGGTGTCCCTGTCGAGACACACACACACACCCCCACCCCAGCTGGGGCTAATCCCTTTCCTGCTCCTACCCCTCAGACATGGGCTCGGACCCCCCCGGCTCCCCCCCGGCCCTACACCTGCTCCAGCCCCAGGGACGGGGCGAGCCGGCAGCGATCGGCGCAGACGAGGGGTTTCTGCTGGGGACTGGTGGGAGCAGCAGCCAGGGATGCTGAGGAAAGGCATGAATTATGCATGATGCTGCAAGTCGCTCTGCCTCCCTGACTGGTCCTTGGACTGTGGCAAGTGAGGTAAAGGCAGAGGAAAAAATGCCCTCTCCAGGGACCAGCGTGGTGGTTGGCAGCGAGCGAGGGAGCGCGCACGCAAGGAGGGAGGAGAGGGAGGAGCACATCCTAATGCAGAGATGCTGCAGTGGCTTTGGGCACACACATCCACACTCGGGCAGGCACCAGCCAAGCACTGCCTCGCAGCCGAGCCTCCGGCAGCGGCGGGGCCCCGCGGGCCCCCGGCTCACGCACACGCATCCACCCCGCACAAGGTAAGCACCTTCTCCCTCCTTCCTCCATCCGAGAGGGATGAAAGAGGCTCCGGGTTGCAGGACACCATTCCCCATGAGAGCCAACTTGCAGGCGCGCTCGGCTTTGCTCCGGCGAGAGGGAACCTGCCAGATCCCGCTCGCCTCCGGCGGGAACAGGGAGGCAAGAGCAGGGGCTCGGTTTGGGCATTCCTCGGTAGGCGATGGCTTTGCAGGCGATGCGGGCTCTGCCTGCGCTGGAGAGGAGCCGGGGGTGGAGTTGGGAGGAAGGGGGGAGCTACGGCTGTGTCACTTGTGGCAGGGGCTGAGCAGCCGAGGTCGACACGGCTGTCAGCAGAAATGTCTCTTATGGAATAAGTCCGGGAATATTTTTTTATTATTATTATTAATTATTACTGTTATGCTTTTCCTGGTGCATTCTGGCTGGGGGCACTTTGAGAGCCCGTTGACGGGGTCAGGCATCTTGAACACGGTGCCTGGGAGGGGCAGGGGGGGCTCGCACAGCTTTTGCTGCACAAAACTACTTCAGCATCTCCAGCACAGGCTGGCAGAGCTGACAGCAGCCCAAGAGACCCGAGTTTCCTCTCCAGGGAAGGAGGAAGACCATGGTGTCCCAAGTCCCCTTCCTACGCACGGCCCATGAAGGCAGATCCCGGGTGAGGGGTGGGAGATTGGGCTGCTCCAGGCACACAGGGGTAATTCTGTGTCTGAGGCTGGTCAGGGTTTTGCAGCGTGTCGGGGAAGCTCAGGGCAGCGGGGAGCCGGAGGGGCTCAGTGCAAAGTCATGAACAAGACCTTGCCCACCCCAGGCCTGCACCACGGGACATGGAGGGGCACCGGCAGGCAGGGCACCGCTTTGCTCTTTCCCACTTGCAGCGGGACGGATGCTCAGACCGGGGAGCAGCCGGCAGCAGGGCAGGCTGGGGCGTGCTTAGCAGGGCTCCAGTCCCATGTCTTAAACTTCCGAAGCTCCCTCCTCCCTTTGCATCTCACCCATGCTGACCCACTGACTCCCCCAGGCTTGCACCACTCCCACAAGCCTCAGCATTCTTTTTCTGGCTGGACTGGGGAGTATTCCTAAGAGATTGTCATCTCTCTAAGGAAACACCAGTTGCTTTGAGGGTGGGAGGCAGCAGCTTCTACAGCCAAGAGCTGGGAACAACCTGAGCCCTCCCCAGCAGCAACCCCAGCCCAAGGCTTTAGCCAGACCCCCAGAATGGCCCTTGCTCCTCCCAGGCCATCTCCAGGCATGTCCACGAGAAGCTCTGAGGGTACAAAGCTGAAGCACAGGCTCTTGCATGAGATTTAGGAGCAGGTTTGCCTCCAAGGATGAACCTCTCAAGGCTATGTATTTGGTACCAAGCGCACCCGACAGCAACACCACCAACCCCAAAAGCCGCTTGCTTTGCTAATAGAGGAAAGCGTCAGGTCCCAAACTTTCTAGAAATAACCGTACTTTCCAGGGGTAGATTAGAACTACCCAAGACTAAAGAAAATAGAAAATGAGAGAGTCACGTCAAGCCCAGCTGCACGCTCTCCCTTGGAGCACGATGAGAGTAGACCGAGACAAAGGGATGCTAACGCTCTTCTCCATCACCCGATCAATTACTACCAAACAGAGCAACCTCAACTTTTGTCACTCAAAATACATCTGCAGAGAATTTAATGGCCTGTGTTATTATTTTCTCTGCAGATTTACCACAAGCAAATCAAAGAAGGCAGAAAACCTGACCATGTCATTAGGGAGGTATTTCCCACATACGCACCAGACGCACCTAAACGCGGTGCACGGAGCATCTGGCCCATGGAGCTGGGAGTCCATGTGGAGACTGAGCTCACATGCATTAAAGCATGGCCCGGCTGTTCAGCCACCCTGCATGCTTTGTGTATGTCCAAAGTCCAAATTATCCATGAAAAGAGGCAGACACCTCCCCATGTTTCTCAGTGCCTCCTCCCTTCAGCAACCCCCTGCGAGCCCCAAGGTCTCCCATAGCACTCTGTCTATTTGCAATGACCGTGCCACAAGCACACCCCAATCTTTGAGATTTTTCCTTGAAGGTGCTGGGTACCAAGCAAACCCACGCAGTCACCTGGAACACATCACATCCCGAGGGAGCCTCCCGACAGCTCCCCAGCCGAGAAGCACAGGGCTCCCCGCTCAGCAGAGCAGAGCTGCCGGAGCCAGCGAGCCCTGGGCTCAGCGGCCGCAGGGCTGGCTCCCAGCACCGGGCTCGCCTGCACCGGCCAGCCTGGAGCACTGCCCTTCTGCTCAAAACAGGGATGGGTTTTGCTCTGTCTCATGGGGATTGGCTTAACACAGCACTGCCTGTAGTTATCCTACACAGCGGGAGGCACACCTCTCTCCTTCCTAAATCAGTGTTGTGCACTATCAGCCCTGCTTTCCAGGGATGAGGAACCACAGATGCCCAGGAAGATTTTGGGATGGGCTGATGGCAACCCTGTAAACCCAGGGCTCTGCAGCAACAGGACCACATCACTGCACACATCCCCTTCACACCAGGTTATAGCTTGCATTGTTGCCATATAAACAAATATGCCACGCAGGAAACCCCAGCATTGACCAGGGGCTTTCAGAGATGCTTTTAAAGCACAGATATGGGGAAAGAGGTAAGAGAGACTTCCTTAGAGAGTCCTTTGAGAGCCAAAAAAACATAGATGGAAGGCAAGAAACATTATGAAAATCTGCTCTGATAGGCTGTGTCAGGCTCTTTCCAGATACTTGCTGTCTTTTCCTGAAACTAGAAGTCTTTGGGTGCTTGTGGAGCTGCACAGAAGGAATAGGTCTTGGCAGACAAGGAAACAAAGTCCGCTCTCAAGCTCTTTCCTTGAACCCAAAATGTTTTCTTCTCCATGACAAACACTCCTGGTCCCATTGCCATAACACAGTTGTAGGGTCCAGGATCTCACCAGAGGGATGTTCAACCTGAGCACAAGGGAGATGTCCCAAGACCTCAGGGAGCACAAGAGGTATTCCCACCCACAGCCACTTGTGAAATACTGAATCCAGCCCCCCACAGCAGCCTAGGTCCTAAATTATTACATGTATTATTTATTGTACAGCCTGTAGAGCTGTCAGTCCTGCACCAGAGCGCCATAAAACAGGGAACCTACACTGGAGGAAGGAAGAGGGATATATGTTTTGTGCTGGTTCTTGCTTTTATAAAGAGAGCAGCTTGACACTATTTGGAGACCGAATACTAAAGCCACTTTAACAAAGACAGGCAAGAAGGTTGGACACAGGGATGATGCCTTCTAAGGAGCAAAATAAACACGACACCATTGCAGGGGATACCCTAATCTTCTCCTAGGAGGGAAAGGATTTTAGCACCGCTTCACAAAGGTGCCCTCTGCCTGGGGGTACTGCACCCCCCCCAGCATCCCAGTGCCCATCACCCCACAGCATGGCCAGCACAAGCCTCCAGTGGTGCAGCAGGGTCAAGGTGAGGGCTGAGGAGCTCTGCGAGGCTGGGGCAGATGCCTGCTGCCATGCACGGACCCCCACCACACCAGGAAGGCTCTTGCTGCTGGCATGACTTTACCCAGCGACACAGAAAGGGCAGCCAGTGCTGGTGTGATGGGCTGGTAGATGTTAGGGCTTCCCCGTATAACGCATCACGTTTCTGGGGCTGTGTTAGCCAGAAGGTTTCCCAAGTTCTGCACTTGTTTTTCCTCGCTGCAGCCTCTCCCCAGGACCAGCTCCTGCCAAGTGATTTACCAGGCAGCGGAGGGGAGGGGACAGAGCCAAGCTCCATCGCAGGTAGGGAGCTATTTATACCGGTGCCACATCAAAGAGTTTCTGCTGCTGACGCCACAGTAGCACTAATAGCAGAAAGTGGGTGGGTTTGCGAGGCTGGCAGTGCTGTGGATGTCCTGGGGTTTAGGCAGAGCTCCCCACGGCTGAGCTGTGTGCGCTCAATGCGTGGTGCCACACTGCAAGAGGAAAGGGAAACCTGCAATGTGAAGTTTTATTTTGGACTTTTATTTTGGGGAGACGATAGCAGCATGTGCAGCCAGACCTTGACTCCCTTCCCGTCCCTTCTGCCAGCATTCTGCCTGACATTCAGCCTGTCTCAGCATCCCCTCCCATGCAACCTCAGATTAATAACCTCTATTTCCTAGGCAAAGAGGTTGCAAGGCTGTGCTCAGCTATGCTTAGAGAGTGGTTTGCAGTACAGCGGATTTGCAGGGGAGTGTCTGTAAGAAGTGCCCAATATTTGGAACTTTAGCAACGGTAATCAGGGCATCAGCAAGGATTTCAGGCAGACATCTCTCAAACACCCATGTGCTAAACTGGAGTCACTTGTGGCCTTGTTTTCAAAGACTTTGAGCATCCTTCTAGCTGCTATAGACTCAGGCTATCGATTGAAATACAAGTCTTCAGGGAGAGCTTAGGAGCTGCATGCTGGCAGCCTCGGTCGAACACAGTGCTCGTGCCCAGCCTGCGAGGCAGCGGGACAGCTCACAGGGAAATCCCCTCCCGAGCAAAGCTTCCTCCATCCCCTCTGCCCCTGGGGTCTGCAGCCAGTACGGGAAGGTCTCCTGGCCGTTTCTGTTGGTCTCCTTTGCTTTCTAACACGATGTGCTGGTCCCCACGGCATTTCCTCAGGGCTGAGCTGCTGCTGCAGCCGCGCTGGCAGCGCTGCCCGTGGACCCCAAGGTCTCACCTGGAGGTGGCACGAGCCTGGTCCAGCTGCGGGGAAGCCTCCAGGTCCCACCGAACACGTCAGCTCCAAAACCCTGGGCATTTACCAAGGGCTTATTGCAGCAGAGCTGAGGATCACGCAGCTCAGGCTGGATTCCCACCACCCTGAGGCACTAAGGTGATTGCAGCCCGAGATGGGATCTGGCCAGTTCAGGGGAGAAGAGAAGACAAATTAAAAAAAAAAAAGGCAAAAACACTAACTGCAAAGCTCAGATCTAAAATTCAAACTGCCCAACACAACAGAAGAGCAGTACAGGCCTACTCATAGCATCACCTGTTTTATTACAATTAGGTTTTACCACTAGAGTGACTCCAGTCCCAAACCCATCACCGCCTCAGTGCTGCGCACGCCCCCAGCCCGTATCTCCACGTGCTCCCAGTTCACGTCTCCGGACTGAACGCAGATCCCGGCTTTGTCTCCTGCACAAAGAGGCGCTGAGCTGAGCACAAGCATGGGGGTTTGCTTGTCTGGGGGTGGGACACCAAAAGAAAACTCCCACTGAGACCTGCGGTGTACATGAACGCACAGACCAATTATTAGGAAAAAGCACTTAAGACACAGAGAAAACAGAAAGCGCTTGAAGACTGTGCCTTAATGCAGCTGTCCTGCTGGGATCGCACCAGAGGGCCCTGCCTGCTCCTTGTGCCAGGATGAGGAGGACTAGACAGGCCTATTTTGTCCCCAGGTAAAGCTAAACCTCTCCCTGCCATTAGCGGGAGGTGCTCTTAGGCATTAGAACTGTCCCGCCTGTGGCACACCGCACGTTCATCCCCGTAACACACCATATAATCCACTCGGAGGAGCACAGCCTGGGAGCAGCGCCTCTTATCCCAGTGAGAAGCTCCAGCTCCCAGCACTTTGCTCAAACATGGGTCCATCTAACATAAAAAAATTGATGCAAAAGGCACGAGCGTGGCAGCCTCGGTCCTCTCCCAGCACCACAGGGCTCTCCCCAGTCTTGCCAGGGATGCATTTGTTGAAGCAGAGTTTCCCATGTCCCACGGGGAGGGCTTTCCCTCCATTCGCAGAGATTTTCTCTTGTGTTTTCCAGGATGTTGGATAATCTGGGCTGCCCCCTCCCGCCACTCAGAGCTGCTCCCCTCCCTTCACCCACCTCGGGAGGAAAGAGCAGGAGCCACTGATCAAATATCAATCCTATCAAGCCAGTTCCATTACAATTAAATTAATCAGTGATTGACAAGACACAGCAGTGTAGCCAAGGGGCTGGTGCAGGGCCAGAGCTTCCACCCCAATGCATCCCCTCCCCAGCTGGTCTCTCAGCCCTGGGAAAGGGATGCCCAGAGCCTTTCCTCTCCCGGGCAGGCAGCACACAGCCTCCTGTACGCCAAGGCACCAGGGGTATTAAGCCCAGCCACGCTGGAGTCACTACTGACCATTCCCCAGTGCAGTGTTACCCCCCACACATGTGTGTGTGTGTGTGTGTGGACAAGCCCATGCGCGGGTACCCCACGTGTTGCGATGTACACGTACCAGCCAGCTGATTCACCCCTGCAGACTGCACAGCCACGGGCTGGTTTAGGCACCATTGCTCACACGTGAGGTTCTGCCCCTCCACCCATTATCACACACCAAATCCTACAGCCCGCTGCACTCTCTGAAACAATTAATTAGGGCCCATGGACACACCTTGGGCCCTGGCCCCACAAGGTCTGCACAGGGAGCGGGAATGGCATCACTCCAGATGCTCCATGTCAAAGGGAGAAGCACATTAGTTTCCATGGATATGGTGATTCAGAATTGCTCCAGATGTAAATTGGTTTGTAGTGCACCGTGAGGAAGGCTGCAGCATTGCTGCCCAGCCCTGCAAGGCAGGACCACAGCACTGAGCCCGTTCAACTAAAAGCAACGGGACCAGACCCAGATCCAAACTAAACAAAACCCCACCCCAAATAAAATCCCAACCCTGAGTTTCAGAGGTGCCCTGGCAAATACAACTAACTTTTCTGCAAGCAGCAAGCAAAGCAGATTTGCATGATGCACTACCCCTGGATTGGTATTTTGCTGCTTGACTTCATTTCTAAAAGCACAATATATTTCAGCCAACAGCTCCTGGAGGTAGGCAGGATGCCAGCAGCTCTTGCTAGGGAAGGGACAGGGATGCAAAGGCCATGCTGGGGGCTAAGAGCACAGCACAGCCAGGGCAAGGCACCCCAAACTAGCAGCAGCCGCCAAGCTGCAACACAGCAGCACAAACCAGTCAGGGCTACACACCACACAGAGAAGCAGAGCAAACACACAACACCAGTGCCCAGCGATACCAGCCACGAGGGAGCTCAGGCCACCCTTCCCAGCCACGCTAAGGGGCAAACCCCTGCAGCCATCCCCTCCTGACAGGGTCCTGCCATGCTGCAACTCCCCACCCTCCTCCTCTGGATGCTTGAATGCCCCCAAACAAAACATTTGCCTCTCTTCTTCCCCCTCTTACCTCTCTCCATCATGCTCTTTGGTCTCTGCACTGAACTGGGAGGGCAGAGCCCAGCCCTGCCTGCAATTATACTAACGAGCGTTGGTTGTAATTGCTCACACCTGGGACACGGGGCCAGGGCAGCAGTGCTGGGCTCCGGGTCAGCCTGGCCTGTGAAAGCCCCTTGCTCCCTGCTTGGTGGCTCTGCTCCTGTCTCGGGGCTCAGACCCTCTGCCACAGACCATCTCCCTTGTCCCCGAGCCAGGCTGTTGAACATCACGGCCACGGCATCACACCGCACCTCCCCTGCCTGCCACCTGCTTGGCCCACGTGCAAAAGCAGCAGCGAGGGCAGGCACGCCAGGCAGACAGACAGACTGAAAACACCTGCTTTAATCCACCTTGCCTGGGCATGAGCTCCCAGTCCGCAGGTGCCCCCTTCACCCAGCACCGCAGCAAAGCCCTCCCGCAGGCAGGACAGCCGTGCTGGGCACTGCAGCGTGCAGAGTGCGTCCCCCTCTTTGTGCTAACGCCTCAGCCCATCGGGCAATAACAAATGCATCCGGACAGCAGAGCCCCAGCTCCAGCCCCGGCTGCGGGTGGCATCGCTGCGGCCCGGCAGGGAGCTGCAGGCAGGGAAGGAGGCCAGGCTGTGAGCACCATCTGCTCCTGCAGCCCCGGGCTGGAGGCTCTGAGCCTCCTGCACCAGCCTCAGCTCCTCCTGTGCAAGCACAGCCAGGGGGAGAGCTCTCCTCCTCCAGGTCCCCACGCTGTCCCCTCCCTCTGTCCCGCTGCCTGGCTCCTCGGGGCAATTTCGGGGCATGAATGGGGAACACTGAGCCCAGGGCAGGTGAATGTGCCCACTGCACAGTCCCCCAGGCTCTGCCCTGGGGGAGGGTGACAGGGTGGGACAGGGACAGCAGTGGGTAGCTGATGGCCAGGAGAGCAGCTGATGCTGCTCCTCTCTCTCAGCCTGCACAGCAGTGGAGAAGGGCTCTGCCTTCAAAAGCTGTGTAGGGGCAGAGCCTTTGAGACTTTTCTAACATGCCAAGAGCGATCCAAACCCACCTGGGCAGGAGAGAGGGCACACAGGACCCCCCAGCTATTGCTAGAAGTGTTTCTAGGACACACGTCTGCTGCAGCTGGGCACAGGTATCAAAGCGAGCAAGCAGTGCCCACAGCACTCCTCTACATCAGCTCCTGACCCGCACCCGGGAGCAGGGTTCCCCCAGTAACTGCAGACAGGGTTTGGCGTCTGTTACGGGATGACTGATGAGCCTAGGGAGGGCTGAACTCCGCCGCAGGGCTCTGAACCCATCTGAGGGTGCTTTTGGTCCTCATTTGGAGCTTGGAGACTTCACTGCTTAGGATGGGTTTTGGGTGGCCCAGGATTTCTGCAGCAGCAGCTGCTGCAGGTCCTGGAGCCATCAACAGATCTGAACCCCAAAAAGCTCAGGAAAGGCTGAATCCAGAGTCTGCATCTAAATCAACCCCTCCTGAGTACAGGCAGTTTTACAAGAGGACAGATACATTACAATAAAACCATTTGCAACTCATTGAAACATGCTGTTCTGGAAATGGACAAAATGTACCTAACCTTGAAGAGGTTTTGCAAGCCAAAATCCAGCAAAGATCAAAAGCGTGCCCTTTCTAGCCTTAGCAATGATCCTTAATAAAAGGGGCACTCACAGGACAGGACAAATTCCTGTATCACCCATCCTCAGGAGCAATCCTTCCCCGGGGAATGCTGTAGCAGACGGAGCTGCCCCACTTACACACAAATGCTCAGCTCATCACCTAACCACAGGAGATTGAATTACACCCATTTATCCTGGTAATAGATAGCACTTTGCCTGTGCTGGCCATGTCATCTCTTGCTAAAGCCCATCTTCTACCAAAAGCCATTTCTGGCCCCTCCACGCCCAGAGTCTTGCTGGAGTTGCCTCCTCCAAAGGATGCTCCACAGTCAGAACTGGAGCTGCGGGCGCCGGACCAGGCAGCATCTCCTCTCCCAGAGGCTCAAAATCTCTCTAGAGCTCTTTAACTCTGCCTCCACGATAATGGATCGCTCCCAGGCCCCAGGGGCTCCAGAGGAAAGGGCTAATGCACGTGTTTTCAAGTGTGCCCATGCCTCCCTTGCTACTGGAAGTATTAATGACAGCATCCATTAGCAGGGATGACAGATCCCCTTTCAGTACAACAAAAGGCTCTCGAGTGACTGTCAAAATACCCTACGAAGAGGGGAAAGAACAGGTCCCCGTGGGCCCTCTTCTAATTAGGACGGAGAGGAGGCCTAAATATCAGATGCAAAGCGCACACCCACACTTCAGAGAAGTTCAGAGTCAGATGCAGGATCCACAGCTCAGGGTCGCGGCTTTAAGATGCCCCAGGGTCCCAGCGTAGCCCCAGGTGCGATCTCGCAGCGTCAGGCCCTCGGGCACAGTTCGGTCACGGCACTTAGGTGATAAGACAATCAGGAACATGCAAAACAGTATCTGAGAGGATTATTTCATCCAGTCTCTAATTGCAAACAAATACAGCATCAGCACTTGTAGAAATGACTCTGTTACTCTCTTACGCGTTCGTTTGCTGTGGATCGTACCTGGAGCTCTCCCCGGCTATCACGTTCCTAATTTTTTACAAAGGAGTTAAAGCACGGGCTGGGCTGAGGCTGGGCTCAAAAGAGCAAACGAGCAGCATCTCGCTGTGCCCCCTCCGCAAGAGCTGCCCCATGTCCCACCTCAGCCCGCAGAGCAGCAGCACCACACCCCTTGTCTTTGGAAAGGGCCCCGGGTGTTTCAGGAGCAAATACATGTCTGTGTGTGTGAGGGGGCTTTTGGAGCCAGGGAGGGATGGACACAAGGAATTGAGAAGAGAAAATGATGTGAACGTTAAGGATCAGAGCAGATGTGGAGGTCAGGGTGGAAAGGGTGAAGCTGCAGAGTTGGAGCCAGCAGCAGAACTGGGGATCAAAGCTGTAGTTTACATCATAAATAATGAATCAATAACTAATTAAATAATTCAAATCAGCTTAATTTTTACAAGATACCAGCTTTGCTTGGCCACAGGGAAGGAAGCCGAAGGGGGACACTGGCAGAAGTACTCCCACAGAAGGGCATCGCAGCTCACCCTCCTCTCCCTCCTGACCAGATCTCAGCTCAGCCCTTGGGACCACTGCTTGTTTAGGCGAAAGCACCCAGGAGAGGCAGGATGCAATTTGTTCTTGCTCAAATGAAGCATCTCTATTTCATACAGCAGAAAGTGTAAAGTGCTGATAAAACCAGAAAGGCAGCAGAGGGGCAGGAGTAGCCTGGAGGCGGGTCCAGCCCCCGAGGAGGGCGGACAGCCAACAGTGCGCTCCCCAACCTCCTCACGCTGGCTGCTCCTTATTAAGAACAAAATCCAACTTCCCCAAACTCTTTCCTATTTGTTTTAAAAGTGAGAGGAAAAATGAATAGAAGAGAGCAAAGCTGCACCCAGGCAGTGCCTTCGCAGGCAGCTCCCGGGGCGCAGGCAGAGGACTCTCAGCCTCAGAAAACAGGGCTGGCAGCGATGGAGCAAGACCCTCTTACTTTAATTTGCTGCTGCTGGGTGTAGAAAGAGCTTCAATGCTCGCTGCCTTTCACAAACCCTGGGCATTGTAACACGCTGGTGAAGAAACCAAACTGCACAGATTTGGAAAAACCAACTTATTAATTAGTGCAGTGCTTGCATTGCCTGCAAGCCCACATCGCAGCGCTGCCTGCAAAACAGATCGAGCAAAACGCTGGTCCTTGTCCCAAAGTGCTTACGACGTGAGCACAAGACACATGAGAGAGAAGCAGGCAGAGGGTGAAGGCAGGGGAACAATGAGGCAGTGTTAGCTGAAAGGCCGTGGGTTCAGGACACCATTTGGGGCATGATTCTCATTGACATCAAGTGATTTCATGTGACTGACTCACTTCAGGGTTGCTGGAACAAACTGCATGGAGCAGCTTTCATGTAAATGCGTCTCACGCCCTTCTTCCATGTTGGCTCCGAATCGCCTGTCTGTAACACAGCTCGGCCCTCTCCCACCGAGCGTTGCCATTTCTTTATGGCAGGAGTCCTCCTTCCCCAGCCGCGCAGTACAATCAAGCACCAGCCTTATTTAGGGGCCTGTCACATAAAAAATATTTAACTAGGGTATGAGCAAGCAGGCTGGGGTCTGCTCTTCTCAGCACTGGACCAGGAGGCTGGGATCCAGCCCTCCGACCCAAGCAAGATAAAAATCGAGGAGGATTTGGGATGGGGTCTCCTCGTTTTCAAGCGCTGGTAGCAAAATCTTCTCTTTTGGGTGAGGACACAGAGGCCAGGTGGTTCTTCCACCCAGCCCGGGTCCCTGGAGGCAGGACATAAAGCAAACACGGGACTATCACTGTTTGCTCAGGTGCGTTTCAAGGGCTGCTATTAATGAGCGGGGCACCGGATTTTTTAAAGCAGCAATGCACAGGGGGCTGCATCCTACGGGACAGAAAGCTAATCCCTGCTTAGGAGCAGCGCTGCCTGCTCGGGCAGACAGATGGGCAGGGAGAGGAGTGGAAGCGGCACCAGCTGGAGCAGAGGGATAAGCAGCACTCGCAGCCCACGAGCAGCCCGGCTCTTGGCAGCGCCGTCAGCAGCAGCTCACTGGGGTGTGCGTTTGGGAGAGCACTGGGGAACACGAGGCTCCGCCGGGCTGTGGGGGTCCTCAATGCATTATTTCAAAAGCGTTTGTTAACAAAGACAGGAAAAAAAACCCAGCCCAACACCCCCGCCAGCGTTACAAGGAAAGAGGTGCACGTGCTGAAGCTGGTCCTGCGGTGGGTGTAGCCAGGAGAGTGCAGGGACCAGGGTCTGCACAAACAGCTCAGTGTTTTGTTTGGGTTTTTTCTTTTTGAGAGATCTTGGAAGACAGGAGCCTGTGGAGGGGGCTGGAAATCACTGCTCCACCTACTAATGTGTCTCACAGCATCAGGAAATGCCTTCGCACTCTGTTACCTCTCGATTAACTATTCAAATGCATTACACTTGGAAGAAAAGCAGGAAATGACCCAGCAGGCTGCAGCGCAGCCCCACGGAGACCTCCCTGTGCAGCCACTTCGTGCTGCTCGCTTTCCACGCCGCCTTGCAAGCATGAGCTCACCATGTGGATGCTCCGCAGCTGGGGTGCAGTGCACGGTGATGAGCTGGGTCCCCCCAACCTCTCCAGAACAAGAGACTCGGGGCTGGCACGACACCCAAAGACAGTCACTGCCTACCTGAAGAGTGAAAGATGCTTTTTTCACAAAATAACAAGAACAAATTATTTCTTCCTCCTTCCCCCCTACCAATATCCTGTGTGCTTTGCATTTTTTTTATTATTTATTTTTTTTAATTAAAAATGCTAGGAAGGAAGCATTATTTTTGGAGGAGGGAAGAAGAATAGCAGATAGTAAGGGAGGAGGAACAATTTCCCAACCAGATCTGTCATGTCAGAAAGAAAAAGAGCTCCTTCAAACCCCTGTGTGTTCCTCTCCGGGCAGCTGGATGTTTGCTCCCGAGTGACTCTCACCCCGGGCCCGTGGCCAGCAGGGACGCCCAGCTGGAGGCTGAGCCCCTGAGCAGAGCCACAGAAGCGCTGCGGATAACTCCTTTCTCTGTCTATCGCAGGGCTGCTGTCCCCACTCACCCGTACAGGCTCAGCCACGGAGGCCATAACCAACCCGGAGGCACAGGATGGGAGGCGCCGCTGGATTTGTCCTCACATCCCTAGCTGTCGTCACCTTTCTGGGTAAGAGCAGCCCCTCGCCTCTCCGGCCCAGAGATTTCCATGGGACGCACCCCTCTGTGCTCTGCACAGGGCTTTTGCGGCTGCGATGCTGAAGCCCCGTTTTCCTGGGTGGTTTATGCAGCCAGGGGATGTGTCTGTGCTATGCCCAACTTCCCTTTGTACCACTCAAGAAAGAGGACAGGAATGATTGACACACAAGTCTCCCCCTTTCTAAATTCAAATTTAGGTGAAACGCAGGAGTTGCAGATCCTCAGGCAAAGCCTTGGCAGGGCCAGTGCCCCTCTGCAGCCCGTGCTGCCCAGGCTTGTCCTGGCCTCGGCACAAGGAGGAATTTCATCCTGCCAGCAGGACTTGCTCATGGCGAAGCCACTTTGCCTCCCGATTTTTCTAGAGATGCCTTTTTGGCCATACCCTGACTGCAAAGATTCCCCCATTCATTGGGGACCATTTCTGGATCTCAGGGAGTCTCAGGCTGCACTCTGAAGGTCCCTTTTCAGCAGGGAGACGTTTCATTTCAGACAACTGAGAATTAGATAATGTCTTCAAGCTAATTCATCATCCCAGGCAGAGACTGCTCGCCTGTCCTTATAAATATCTAATTACCTTTTAATGTTCTCTGGATCCCCGAGGAGACAGAGGGAGGGGTGGCTGCCCTAGATTGGGAAGCAATTAGCCTGTTTGGAAATTGGTCTGACCCAAATCTGGTAGAGGCACCAAGATGGAGTTGGGGTCTCCCATTAACCAGCTGAGTTCGTGCAACTTGCTCCCCGTGCAAGCTGAGCCCACAAAAAATGACTCACTGTAAAGCCTCTGAGGGTTATTTTCTCTTGACCTTTGGCTGATGATGCAATGGATCTCATGACCCAGCTGGGACAGAGAGAAATCCTCACTGGGAACACGAGCGAGGGACCAGGGACAAAAAAATGCCAACTATAGATGAGGCTCAAGGAAGCACTCCAGAGTGGGCAAAGACCCAAAGCCTCCGGGTCTGGGCTGTCAGCTCCAGCCCTGGGAAGCTGGGTTGGCAAGGTCACCCCTCCCTCGGCCGTATCACCAAAAGGATGACTTCCCAGCAATACATAAAGGTTTAAAGCTTATGAAGTGCACAGAGATGGCTCTCTAATGAACAAGGCTGTCAGGGAAGTCTAAAAATCTCTCTGGCCTTTCTTCATTCAGTAAAAGCCATGGAAAATCTTGAAGTCTAAGGCTAGCCAAAGCGCTGTCCCTTTGTTCCTCAGAAAGCGTCTCGTTAAAAATAACTCTCTGTTCCTCAGAGAGCTGCTCTTCAAAAATAACCACTTTGATTTTGTGCACGTGTGTGTTCAGATTTCCTATAAAACCAATTAATTGCCCAGCTCCCTCATGTGCCAAGGCTTCAGCCTGTGGTCACTGCTCCGGAGCTATGGCTATGTGCCTGTGCTTAATAAAAGGATTGCTGCCGATGTCCTCGTAAACTGGAATACATCTTGGAAAATGTTCAACTGAGACATTTATCATTTCCTGGTCTCCAAAGCTAGTGTGGGGCTCAGCACAAAGGGAAAGCGTTGTGGGCACTCCTGGACACCTGGACTTTCCAGGTCTGACTTCCAGCATATTCCAAATACTTACAATAATGCAAAACCACCCTGCCAGAAATGGGCCAGCACCACCGCACAAGGGAGGCACTGGCAGTCACCTCCCTGCTCACTGCAGTAGCAAAGGAGATAAGGTTTGAGTTTTGTCTATTCCAGCAATATCTGGTATAAAGTTTGGGATTTTTTTATAGGCACAGATACTGCTACGTCCTTGGTGGCGTATTTCATGATATGGTATTTTTCTCTCCCAAACAGTTGTTCTTGGAGCGCTTTGTGAAATCTTCAAGCGTTTCTGCAGCTGTTTTTCCAAATCTTAATTTTCACACGTTCCACTTTCACCTATTCCTATTTATTTTGGTGTTAATATTTATTTTTCATAATAATGAATGTTATTCTAGAGAGGCGTAGCAGCATATTTACCATAATTTCTGCTCTCCTATCTGGATTTTAACACAGAAAATAGGGCTGCATAAGGCATGCCCAATTCTGAGCAGGTCACTCTGCTTCTTGCAAATTTGCCTTGCAGGCTTGAAGACCTTTTTGTGTTTGTCTTCTCCCCGCTATCCAAATGATAGAGCCCAAGGAAGGTACCTGTTTTGGTAACGTTAAAAATGAGAGTTCTGGGGTGACAGAAGTAGCCCAGATGATCAGTCTCAGAGGTACTGAGATTTACCACTCTGCTTTGCTCTCAGTTCTTAGTTCTAACCATATCCCTATCTTGTAACTGTTTAATTATTAGTTTAATCTAACTGTTGTTTTGCTTAATGAGTGAGATCTAGGCATTTCACCCCCAACACCAACCAGGCAGCTTGGAACTGTAGATAAAAACTCATCCGAACTTGTGGCATTGATTACATTTGAGAAAATCAATGCCTGACAGTTGTAGTCCATAACCTTGGCAGAGAAAAAGGGACAGCAGCGGATAGCAATGGGGTGCAGACTCTGGGTGGAATCAGAAGGGATGATTAGCGTAATTTGGCTTGATTGGAAAGCAGCATCCCATGAGAAAAGGCGTGCATGTGAGTGTTAATAATATATATTTTATTTGTTAAATAAATAGAAATTATTTACCATATGCTACCTACTAATCTCAAAATGTAAAGCTGTTGAACCTTAATCCATTCACTACCATCTATCAGAACACAATTAATACACTACTTTCTTATTAATTCTCCATTAACTCATGATTATTTTACCTGCTGGTCAGCAGAGTTATTTCCAGCTGAGACTTGCTCAGCACAGCCATTGCTGACCCAACCGAGAGAAGATTTCCAGCTTATACAAGATTCTCCTTTGTGATTATAACTATTCTAGAAGGAAAATGGCACTTACACTGATTTGGAGGGAACACAACCCTCAAAACGCTGCTTTTCTCTTATTCCAAAGTATTAGACACAGGCTACAGTCCCTCTCCCCTGTGTGACACCAGGGACCATCAGGCTCCTGCCTGCATGCGGCTCTCTTGCAGCAGCACATCCCTGCTGCCGGAGCCGAGGGCTCGGGTAATTGGCTGACGCTTGGACACAAGGAGCAGCCGACAGCTGCTTTGAACCTACTGAGCCAATTAGTGGAGCCCCTCTCCCGTCTCAGCCTCATCTCCACATGCAAGAGCAGCCGGAACATGAGACGAACCCCAGGAGCTACAGGTAAAGGGCTGCTTCCCCCAAGCCCAGGAGAGCTGAGCTGGCCATTCCCTGCTGGAAGTTACTCTTGCATAAAACATCACACTTACCGGAGTCACTTCATTTAACTAGTGACCATGCTGTGTACTGTAGGGAAGGAAACAGATTGCTGGTTGGCATGGCAGTTTTAAGGCAGTTATTAATTCAATTACAAAGCATGGAAGGATCCTGGGGCTAGCTAAGCATCTCCGATCTTATCGCTGCAGAGGCAGAGGGGGACTGTGCTGGGAGCACGCTGCCTTGAGGTGGCTCCATCCCTGCTAAGGAACAGACATTTCTCAGGGTGCCAGGGAGAGAACAGACTTGCTGGCAATCATTATCCCACTAACCGCTTCCGCAGTTAAGAGATTTCCAGGCAGCTTCTGCTTTGTTCTTACTTATTTGCACTGCCATTTCCATAAAGCCTGTGTGGAAGGGGGTCTGCTAGCATTTGCCATTTAGCTGAGACACAGAGTCACTCATGGCGGACAGCTGGCACTTTCCAGTGAAACATCATCACCACGCCAAAGGGTGGCCCAGGCACAGCGTAGAAGGCGGCAGGCAGGTTCTTATGTTCCTCTTGTGTCTATGCCTGAGCCACAGTCATTACAGCAAGATCAGAATCAAACCCGTGTCTGAACACTACAGAGGAAGCTTCAAGCTCATCTTGTTAGTTCAAAAGTAGAACTGATACCTGCAGCATGGGTTTGCACACCAGCAAGCGGTTTCAGTCATCAAGAGCTGATGATGTTGCAGGTGCAGAGACGGAGGGGACCTGCCAGGCGTGTGCAGGGAGGCAGTGGCAGAGCTGGGAACTTACTGCGAAGATCCAGGTTCTCCTCTCTCCTCCCTTGTCCTGGAGAGGACTTAGGAGGAACCAACCAGCCAAAGTTTGTACAGACAGAGGAGGAACCAGCACATCCTCACTCCAGGGACAAGGAGGGCATCCAGGGGTTCCCAGCTTCAGTCTCGTCTGTGCATGGCTTTCCAAGAGGCGTGTGTCAGTACTCCTTCATCTGCACATCTTTAAGCACGTCTGGTCCCTCTGGCATGGCAGAGATGGTGTGAGATGCTCAGTGGGAAACGCACGCTACCTGCCCAAAGCCACGGTTGGGGCTGGGCTGTGGTGACAGATGGGTTGCGATTTTCATGTTGCTGCTCCTTTTATTCTAGACGCAGTTCTGACGCTGCCAGGGACACCCTACAAAACTAAAAATGAGAATTTTTAGAAAAAGCTAAATTGAGCTGAGCAGGTTTTCCCTCTCTTGCAGTTTGGTGCCAAGCACAGACTAGCACAAGGAACTACGGGCCAGTGTTTGAAGAGCAGCCTGTCCACACCCTCTTCCCTGAAGGCTCAGCAGAAGAGAAAGTCACACTGGCTTGCCGAGCAAGAGCCAGTCCTCCTGCGACCTATAGGTGAGCTCGCCTGCTCTCTCTCTGTACCAGGACTGGGACACAACCATCAAGAATTTTGCTTCCTGTTCTCCACTTTTATATAAAGAAAATCACTAACATGAGACTCAGCCTCCTCGTCTACACGTGATGTACAATCCCACCCAGGTCACAGACCAGACATAAATCTAACTCAAATCCCAACGCACCACAGCTAGAAAAAAACCCAAGCACAGCCTCCTACAAGGCACCACGCAAGCATGCAGTTGCAATGAGTATTTACCCCTCTCACTTCTTTACACTTGCTCTTGGCAGGTGGAAGATGAATGGCACAGAGATAAAGATGGAGCCAGATTCCCGTTACAGGCTGGTTGCAGGCGACCTAGTGATAAGCAACCCAGTGAAAGCCAAGGATGCTGGCTCCTACCAGTGCGTGGCATCTAATTCCAGGGGCACGGTCGTCAGCAGGGAAGCCTCCCTCCGCTTTGGCTGTAAGTTTGTCTCCACAAGGTAGATGAAATGCAGCCACAGTTATGCTGGGGGTAAACTGAGTCCCCCCTTGGTTGCATCAATAAAGGTTGGAGAGAAGCTCTCCGGTGCATGGTACCCAACATTATCACTTGGAGAAATCCCCTGGCGCTTTCCATTAACATGGAGGCACAGTAGAAATTCAATGCACTATGGACAAAGTCAGTAATATTTTTGGATCTCTCCCTGGAAAAGACCAGCCTGTGGAGGGGGAGATAAAATACAGTAATTCCTCCAGCTGTTTTCTTCGTCCACAGACAAGTTTCACTTTGCATGTTTAGTTTTGCAGGAATTCTCCGCAGAAGAGCGAGACCCCGTGAAGATTACAGAAGGCTGGGGAGTCATGTTCGCCTGCAGCCCTCCTCCCCACTACCCAGGTAAGGATTTGCATTTCAGCATCGCCACTAGCAGGGACAGCAGCACTGCTGGTGCCAGGTGGAGAGATGCAACAGAGCAAGGGATTCCCAGACATGTGAATCACTTCTTGCTTTTCTTTGGGAATTTTAGGGAAGCAAATTTGTTTCTAATTCAGACTCTGTAAAGCAACAAAACAGAGGTAGGACTTAGCACATGGAGAAAACAAGTACTGTCCAAGGACCAGCTTCAGCTTAGACTGGTCTAGAAGACAGCCTGCTGGGTTTAGTCCCACCTGGGAGGACACAGGCAACTTGTGCAGTTTGTTCCTTTTTCTTTTCCCCACAGGCTTATCCTATCGATGGCTCCTGAATGAGTTTCCCAACTTCATCCCAGCCGATGGAAGGCGTTTCGTTTCTCAGACCACGGGAAACCTTTACATTGCCAAGACAGAGGCTTCTGACCTGGGGAACTATTCATGCTTTGCCACCAGCCACATCGACTTCATCACCAAGAGTGTTTTCAGCAAGTTCTCCCGGCTCAGCCTCGCTGCAGAGGGTCGGTGCTCTTGGATTATCATAAGGGGACTGGGCAAAATGCAAAATTAACAAGCCACCGCAAAGCACTAGGGCTCCACAGGACTCCAGCAGTGCACAAGTCACCCACCAGCCTCTGAGGGGAGCTTAAGAGCTTACAAAAATATTGGCTGGAACCTGGGGGAAACAGGCGTCTCTCCAGGCTTCGCTGCTTGTGCAGCTACAAACCCCATCCATGGGGTTTCTCTGTTTGTAAAAGAGAAATGGCACAAGGTGCAGCCTGTGCAGGCTCACATATCCCTGAAAGTACTCTCCTCTGCCTTTGGTGACCTTGCGGCGGTGCAGCTAAAGATACTTCTTGGGCAGGGGAAAGGGAGTCAAGCAGGTAGGAAATTAAGGAGAAACAGTCCTGATATGTTGTAAAGAGGTTTTTAGAGACTTTAGTAAGAGCTGTTTTAAGAGGAAAATGAAACTTAGCCTCTGCCACCTGTAAATTACCCAAACACATGAAGGTTTTGCAAAGTAGTGTAACCTTGCAGGTACCTCTGCCCTTTAAGACCTCACGTGTGCCATTTTAAAGTCATCCAGAACTCCTCAACAGTGCTTTCCTTTTAACAGATGCAAGGCAGTATGCACCCAGCATAAAAGCCAGGTTTCCTGCAGACACCTACGCTCTGGCTGGGCAGATGGTGACTTTGGAGTGTTTTGCCTTTGGAAAGTGAGTGCAGCGTCTGTGTCGCTCAGGCTCAGGACGGGGAGGGCATCGCAGAACCTGCAGCCTTCACAACCCCTCTCTTCAACAGGTCTACTGTAGACCAGAGATGGAGGTGGAATAGGAGGAGGGAGGAATTGGCTAAAGCTATCTGTCCTGCTGGCCAAGGCCCAGCTGGGATGGGACCTGGGTGGCTAAACGGGGATTGAGTTACACTACGCTGTAATGCAGCATGGGGTGCCCAAGAGCCGGCCTTCACCAGATTTACTTTTACATAGCCCTGTTCCTCGAATAAAGTGGAGGAGGCTGGACGGCTCGCAGTCCTCCAAGTGGATCGGCAGCGAGCCCCTCTTGCAGATCCAGGATGTTGGCTTTGAGGATGAAGGCACTTATGAGTGTGAGGCTGAAAACATCAAAGGGAGAGACACCTACCAGGGCCGCATCATCATTCAAGGTAACACATTTAAACACGTGCCTTGCCAGAGCACGGCAAGATACCCCAGGCAATGGACTGAGCCTTTAGGAGTGAAACCACTACCTCTGATCCTGCCTCCTATCAGCCCTAATTAAACCTACTGCAAAGCCCTAACAGACCTGCAGAGATCACTGATATCTTTCCTCAGTGGATACATTTAGGCTATGGCAAGGAGAGGGAGACCTCCTAACTTGCTCTAAAACAATTCTAGCAAAAATGAGGTAAGCAAGCATGGAAGCATAGTGGTAAAAATTGGACTTGGCTGTCAACCAAGATCCTCTCCAAGCCTGGGTTACTTCCACCAGGGTTAATACTTGGAGCTATTAATCAGATCTAGGCAAGTTACAAAACTTAACCTGGTTCTCTTAGTCTGAATCCAGTCTTTCCTGAAGTTCAGGAACGACTGCATTTATTCTTAAGAAGAGAAACCATAATGTTCTTCCCTCAGATCTGGATTCTACCATAATTTTGTGCAGTCCACGTGCACAACTGCAGCGAGACCCATAGAGGACTCAGCCTTGCATCGCTGCACAAAAGGCAAAGGCTGTTACTATGGTGAAACACGCTGTGATAAATAAATCTGCCAGCAGAGATGACACAATGAGCATCCTTCTGCCTGCCTGGCACAACAAACCTCTCATCTGATCTTTTTGGCTCTGTCACCTCTCTTGCTCCTTTGCAGCTCAGCCCGAGTGGCTGAAGGTGATCACAGACACAGAAGCCGACATCGGTTCCGACCTGCGCTGGAGCTGCGCGGCGGCTGGCAAACCCAGGCCCGCAGTCCGATGGCTTCGGGATGGGCAGCCGCTGACCTCCCAGGTACCACTGTGCAGGTCTGACAGCGAGAGCAGCTCAGCCAGTGCACACCAGAACCTGCAGCACTGAACCTGCTACTCCAGACTTAGACCCTCTCCTGCCTCGCTGCAAATGCATCTCAACCCTGTTTTATCACCCTGCATCCCTATTCCATGTGCCCCCATGAGGCTGCAAAGCAATGCCACAGTCCTTATCGACAGCAAGTTCCTTCTCCCGTCACTGCCATCCCAGCCATTGCTTCATGCAACTACAGGAACTCATAGCCAGTTATCAGGGCGGATAAATAGCACCTTGTACTTGTCTTTGTATGACCTGCACGTTGCTGCTCAGGCACTCAGAAGTCTCAGCAAACAGAGCACAGTGATGTGGGGTAGTGACTGGACACACAACAAAAATGGCCTGCGTTTTCTGCCATGGAAAACCAGGCTGGCTTCAATCTGGCATAAGAGTCTGTAATGAAACTCAACCCTGAACACACGAGGCTTGAGTTCCATTTTTGTTTTTCTCATCTAATGGGTTCATCCTCTTGTTTGCACAGAACCGCATCGAAGTGAGCGGTGGAGAGCTGAGATTTTCCAAGCTAGTCCTGGAGGACTCTGGCATGTATCAGTGTGTGGCTGAGAACAAGCATGGCACAGTATATGCAAGCGCTGAATTAACAGTGCAAGGTAATTTCTCATCTCCCAGTGCTCTGGGTTTCAATGGGACACTGAAGCATTTTAGATCTCTTCGTAATATCCTATGCTTGCGATCTCAGAGTAAGATAAGAGCAGACAAAAACTGCTTCACTCACCATTGAAATATAGTTACTGGTTCAACAAGACACTCTACAACCCTTTAAAATTTAAATCTTGTGTAAATTCAGTAATGCTGAAAGAGAACAAGGACATCTGTTTAGCTACAGAAAGTGTACAGGACAGACAGCAGCAGCAGCACAAGCTCTCTTCCACTACACAGCCTTCCTCTTTTTTGGAGGAAAGAGGTCAAAGAAAAGAGTTTGGTATCCAGTCAGCCAGCTTTGATGGATGGTGACTGGAACTGGACTGATGCCGGACTTGTTCCACATTAGTCTAAAAGCTTATCTCCTCATGGTCAGTAGATGCCAGAGATAAATTAAAGGCCCTAAGCATCGACTGTTCAACATTAACACACTGCAATGCATGAGGGCAACAGATAAAACCCAATTCTATCTCTGCAATTCCAAGAGGAGTTTTAGGCAAGCTGGGTGTCTGCATTGGTGACTTTGATCAGGATATTGAAGAGAATATCCTCTACATTTTCAAAAGCAGCTGTTCTTGTGTCTCTCAAAGACCTTGCACTTGTTAGGGTCATATCCCATCGCTACGTACGACACGTGTGTCACATAACACCTGCCTTGGCAGGCGTTAGAAACCACCCGGCAGCAGAGGAATCACTCCATCTTGCTCACCAGATACTGCCATGCTTCTGTTACCAAGTCATCTAACAACGAATCAATACCTAGTTAGGTGGCAGTTAAAATGCTCACATAGCCAGGTTTTCTAATCATTCCTTAATCCTCTTTTTTTCCCCTGTAGCCTTAGCACCAGATTTTAGACTAAACCCAGTGAAGCGACTGATACCTGCAGCCCGAAGTGGGAAGGTCATCATCCCATGCCAACCAAGGGCAGCACCAAAAGCCACTGTGCTGTGGACCAAAGGGACTGAACTTCTGATCAACAGTAGCAGGTAGCAGCACAGTGTCAGCTTCTACCTAGAAACCATAGCTAAAAATCATGGTTTTTTTCTTGCCAGAAGACTGGACTTGACCCAAGTGTGCTGCTACATTCCTGAACATAAGCACTTTGTTATTCCTCTAATTTCTTCTTTAGAAAACTCCTACATAATATTTTGCAGTCCTGTCTTTATCACCAATTTCTCTAAAATCAGCAAGTGCTGGAAATTGTCAGGGGTACAGAGTGAACAGACGTTTTAACCTTCCTCTTGTATGGTGGTTCTTTCTTTCCAGGGTGACTATTACCACAGATGGCACCTTGATCCTCCAGAATATCAGCAAATCTGATGAGGGAAAGTATACCTGCTTTGCTGAGAATTTCATGGGCAAAGCCAACAGTACTGGAATCCTCTCTGTTCGAGGTAGAGATGTTTGCCTTGATTTGGGGTCAGTCGAGCAAGAAATGTCTAAGAATGCCATGATGTGATATTTCTCCTCTCCTTAGACTCCCAAAAATCAATGCAATACTCAGGGAATGAAAGACATTTCAGCCTGTGGAACAGCAGATCTTCTGCCTGACCCACCAAATCATACCTACCAACAACCGGTCCTTGAGAAAAGTATTTCCATTTTCTAACCACTGTAATCCCTGATCTTCCTCCTGTAAAACTACAGCCGTTAGAGAGGGATGACAAGTTGGAAAGTGTTAGTTGGTTTGGATGCTCTGCAGCATTAATATGCATCTGGTACATGGACATTTGCAGCTAACAGCCCTCCCTGCTCTTTTTGCTGCAGATGCCACCAAAATCACACTGGCACCATCCAGTGCTGATATCAACGTAGGTGAAAACCTCACTCTACAATGTCACGCGTCCCACGATCCAACTATGGACCTAACCTTCACCTGGTCACTAGATGATTTCCCCATTGACTTTGACAAGTCTGAGGGGCACTACCGGCGAGCCAGTGTGGTGAGTAGAAAGGGCAATTATGTACTATCAAAAAGGACAGAAAACAAGTAACAGCCTCTTTGTTTGCATGGTGAATGCTGGATTGTGATCAGGCGTGTTCAGATGCTCTCCCCCCTGTCTCTTCTCTTACCCACGCAGAAGGAAACTATTGGGGACCTCAGCATCTTCAACACCCAGCTGAAGCACTCGGGGCGGTACACGTGTACAGCCCAGACAGTCGTGGATAGTGCTTCAGAGTCAGCCACACTGACTGTCAGAGGTAATTTCTCCCCTGCTCCTTACAAGCCCAAAGTAACAGCATGGTCCTTACAAGGGATCAGCTCGCTCTTCCCTTGCGACCACGTTACCATCTAATATTTGAACTGGATGGGGTAGGCTTATGAGCTTTTCTGGAGGCCAAAACTGGAGGTGAGGCTTCCCAGCCTCCAGAAAAGAAAGGCCTGATTATAATTTATGACTTGAACAATATAAAGAGCAATAAGCCTCCAAATCTTTCATCTTAGTAACATGTCTGTCTGTCTCCCATCATCCCATCCCAGGACCTCCAGGCCCCCCCGGGGGCGTGGTGGTGAGAGACATCAGTGACACCACCGTCCAGCTGAGCTGGAGCCGCGGCTTTGATAACCACAGCCCTATTGCCAGGTACATCATCGAGGCGCGGACCCTCCTCTCCAACAAATGGAAGCAAATGCGTACCAGTAAGTGTCTCAATGGCAGCTGTGGTGGCACAGCCTGTGCTGGCTGCGGGGCACCAGCTCGCTGACAAGCTCTTGCTCTGTGCTCATACGCTAGCTGCCACTCGCTCTATTTGTTCCCCTCTCATGTTATTGGATTATATAGATCCTGTAAATATTGAAGGCAACGCAGAGACAGCCCAGGTGGTGAACCTCATTCCTTGGATGGATTACGAGTTTCGGGTCTTAGCGAGTAACATCCTTGGAGTTGGGGAGCCAAGTTTACCCTCCAGCAAAATCCGTACCAAAGAAGCAGGTACGTGCAGATATGCTCAGAGGTAGAAAGGGGAATCAGAGGTACCTGTCTCTACGTGCTGGAGGGGGAAGGCTGGCTTGCAGCATGCCTTGGTCCCAAACAATTAGTCATCTCCTTGAGTACTCCTAGAGGTGATACCATCACAAAATTTTCTGCCTTTTTGCCCTTTTACACGTCAAAGACAAAGCAGTACTAGAGCTGGCAGCTAACTTCACCAGCATTAGATACAATATATTAAACCATTATAAATCCTAGCTTCAAATCCTGTACCTTCTGGGCAGTAATGCTTAGAAAGGGGAAGGAGCCCTATTATATCACAGAGCACAACTCTGCAAAGACAAGGTAAATTTCCCAGCAAATGGCTGTGAACGTTCATTCTATCTTCTGCTGCTCGAACGTGTGAGCAGAAGGGATGTAAGAACAGCAGAAGAACTGCTCTCAACATACCAAATGCATATTAACCCCTTTCTAATAAAAGCCCTCCCCCATAACCCTGCTTTTGAGCTTGATTCTTATCCCCTCGGAGACATGCTGCCTCCAAACAAGCTCGTCAGGCACTAGCCAGTATTCTAGACCTGATTTTCACAAACATCTGAAATACTCACGGAGACAAGCACTTTCATACGAGCTGTCAAAGCCTGGCTACTCCCAGACCGCATGGTGTCTGTGCTCATCTTCGTCACTATTGTTTCCTTAACCCAACCCGTGCTGTCTGCTTTTGTTTGGGGACCCAACAGCACCTACTGTGGCACCATCTGGGCTCAGCGGAGGCGGAGGGGCTCCCAACGAGCTGATCATCAACTGGACGGTAAGTCAGCAGCATGGCAGCAGCCGTGGATACGGGGAGAGGGCCAGGGGGAGGAGCACGTGCCATTTGTTCTGGGAAATGAATGTTGCAATTACAATTTTGATACGTGGTTGAGCCAAACACTGTGCTTAGTCCAAAGTCTTGCTCGTTTGAACTGACCAAGGCTCCTCTCTCTGCCCCCTCACAGCCAACACTGCGGGACTATCAGAACGGAGATGGCTTTGGCTACATCTTGTCCTTTCGCAAGAAAGGCACCCAGGGGTGGTTGACAGCAAGGGTGCCACACGCAGAATCGCTGCACTACGTCTACCGCAATGAGAGCATCGGTCCCTATACCCCCTTCGAAGTGAAGATCAAAGCGTACAACAGGAAAGGAGAGGGACCAGAGAGCCTGACTGCCATCGTGTACTCTGCAGAAGAAGGTAAAGGGGGACTGCGGCGACTCTGAATTCACCATGCTTTGTCCAACCAACCAATGTGTCCTCAAACAGCTCCCTGCAGAGCTGCGTCTGCCTGGGAGCTCTGCAATAGGAGAGGTTTCTTTTACCCAAAGAGCAGCTGACAGTGATTTCAGCATAACATTTATCTTCTACTTCAAATACACAGATAGAAGTTTCCCTAAGCCCAGCCGTGACTGTACACCCAGAGCTTCAGAGCAGATGCAGATCCTCACAGCACACAGCTGTCCTACTTGTCCCTACTTGTCCTACTAAGTCCCTAAATCCCTTCCCCTTGCTTTGCTCCATACACATAATACCAGCTGTCTGGCTGCACGGTAATGGTGCTGCAGGAGCGCCCTTCGTTTCAGTATGGTGATTATGCTGCCCAGAGCAAGGAAAAGGATTTTATTCCCTTTTGTTGTCTTTTTCAGAACCGAAAGTGGCTCCTTTCAGAGTTATGGCCAAGGCTGTTCTGTCCTCAGAAATGGATGTGTCCTGGGAGCCCGTTGAGCAGGGAGACATGACTGGAGTGCTTTTGGGCTACGAGGTACGAGCCTGCAATGGGAATGAGAGGCACTGAAACTGAGATCAGAGTGCTCAGCAAAGAAAATTCCCCCAGGCTAAGTGAGGTGAAAGGAAAGAGCATTTTGTTTCCAAAGGTGGAGGATAATTAATGGCCAGCACAAGGCTCTAACAGGGCCAGTACCACTGCTCGCAAGAGAGATTAGTAAGAGAGAAACATTCTTTTTTTCCTGCTTGCCTTTCCACACAGGCTGTAACCTTATTCCTGGGCACATACTGAGCAAAATGCATGGAAACAAATACCAAAGGGTCTCCAGCACTGGCTGTGGATGGACTGAGTATGGTATTTGCAGATGCCTCTACCCTTACTAAACCCATCATACCCTTTTCTATTCAGATCCGGTACTGGAAGGATGGTGATAAAGAAGAGGCAGCTGACAGAGTGAGAACAGCGGGGCTGGTCACATCAGCTCATGTAACAGGCCTAAACGCCAACACGAAATACCACGTGTCAGTCAGAGCTTACAACCGGGCTGGAACCGGCCCCCCCAGTCCCTCTACCAACGTCACGACAACAAAGCCACGTGAGTGAGCCCTGACCACCTCCGTTTTGCACATTGTACTCCCTGGGGCTGCTGCTTCCTCCAGAGGATCCCCAGTGATCAGCTAACTGATTAGCTTTTTTATCTTGGTGCTCCAATGCCATTTTAAGCAGTCCGTAAAACAGTTCCCTGAATTTCCTCAGATCAGTCTTGTGGTCTGTGCATTGCTTATCTGAGAAGATCTGTGCTCAGAGTAGTATTTGCTGGGATGCTTCCCTTTAAACCAACCATAGTGGTGCCATCAGCCCTGTCGACTAGTCGTACAGTCTCAGGAGACAGTTGTAACCAGCATAACCTTCTCCTCAGTCCCTGACTTACTGAATCTCTGTCTTGTTTTGTATCTCTTAGCACCAAAGAGGCCACCTGGCAACATCTCCTGGACTTTTTCTGGGTCTACAGTCAGCATCAAGTGGGACCCAGTGGTGGCAAAGGCAGACGAGTCCGCAGTTACGGGGTACAAGGTACAGGCAGCATGTAGCTGGCCTTCTCTTACAAGTGACCCTAAGGAAATCACAGCGAACATAAACTCAAACTTGCCTCTTCCAACAGATGCTTTACAGGCAGGATTCCCACTCTGCTCCCACACTATACCTGGCCAGCAAGAGCCGGATCGACATCCCCGTCCCTGAAGACTTCACTCATGCCTTTGTACAGATTAGGGTGACGGGCCCTGGGGGAGATGGAATCCCAGCAGAAGTTCACATCCTCCGAAATAGTGGTATGTATGCTCCTCTGACTGCATGCCCAAATGCTCCTTTACAGGGTGCTTCACAGACCACTGGAAAACGAGCTCAGAGAGAGGAGTTAAGTCGCAGGACTACTTGCCTGTCATTTGCTACCGCTGTTCTTTGATAAGTAAACGACTTAGTCATACCTCCTCCCCTACCTGCCCATAGCACAGCATAACAGCAATAAATGCTATTATGTTTGAAAACCCACTCTCCCTTCCAGGAATGCGGGGGAACATCCTACCCCAGTGTTTTAGGTTGAGTCTCTGGAATTGATCTTTAGCTCCCTTGTGCCATTCACTCAAACGATCTTCTGACATATTCCTCTCCAGCGCTCCATCAGCTAACCTCTCCCCAGACTCTGAGCAACCTTTCAGTCTAGTCTGAACCCAGCTTTATTTTATTTGCAGCTAAAGCTCTTGAGGCCCCACGCAAGCCCAACTTTTACCCACTAAGAGTGAAATCCTGACTCTGTTTGTGGGGTCCCGACACCAACTCCAGCAGGTTCCCTTGATTCAGGGTGTAAGTACGCAGGACCCACCTCCAAATTCTTGTTTCAAATCCTGGGAGATTCATCAGAGATAAATGCAATACAAGCACGCAGAACCCCAGAATTAACATTTTACCAACCCTCCCGACTCTTTCCGCAAGACATCAGGTTGTGTCTGTGCAACAAGATGGTTGTTCCTTCCCTGCTCCCTTTCTTTCAGGGACAAGTATGATGGTGGAAGACTCTGTGACAAGGCCAGTGCCACATGCTGTCATTATCACAACTAACTCTCTAGTAATGGTGGCCCTGATCAGCTACCTGGAGCTCTGACAATGGCCAGCGCAGCAGAGGACTCCCGGACACGCTTCCTCCGAAGCCGGCGGGGAACTACTTAATACTTGGCTGCTGCAACTTCAAGTTTGTACCACAGCAGCATTACAGAGAAGGGATTTGACAACATTGTTTTAAGGGAGGAAGAAACAGCTTTTTTGTTGTTGTTTTGGAAGAATATAAGCTTTCGTACAAGACATGGGTCTTTAACCGATTAAAAATTTTTTACAGAAACGAGTAAAACGAAGAGGAATTCTACATGAATTCTGACAGCCAACTGCCCCACACACTGTATCCAGTAGGTTTTCTGCCTTATGAAGCCATGTACTAAAATAACCAGACTGCTAAACTTGACTTCTTTTTTTTTTTAAATATGTACAGTGAATTTGGGGGGGGGGGGGGGCTAAGGGGAGGACAGGGACTGAGGATTTTACAGTGAGCAGCATGTTCCATACCAATCCCAGTCGCAGCCATCTCTAACAAATTATGGGACAGGATTTTTTTTTTTCCCTCCGTAACATGAGCCAAATTCTGCAGCAACCAGCCCAAGGAGATAAAGCCACAAGAGAGACTGATCTCTGCCCCATCCTGAAGATGGGTGAACATACAGTTTAGATTGTGAAAAGCTTTTTTAAGACACTGGTGTTAACTTGCAACCCCAGCCTATTGTTTGTATCAGCTGTTATGCTGTGAGGTGCAACGTTCAATGTTACCCATATCCCACATGCTTTTGGGGTGGTTTTGTTATACTGTTTGCTTCTTTCCTTTTTGTTTGGGGAGGAGAAGGGGTAAGCGAAAAGGAGGTACTTTTCTAGCATCGCTAATTCGGACAGGCAGTTCTGCCTAATAATGGAGATGTCAACATATCCAATTTCAATAGAGAGAGGGTCTTAAAGGAGGAAGAAAAAGGAATATTACATAATTTAACCAAGAACTGGAGACCTAAGGAAACCATCACCGGGGCAACAAGGAAAATCTGGACTAAGTCAGATTCATCACCCTACAGAAAGGGTTCTGTCCAGCCAAAATACCAGTCTCAACTTGGGACTGCAAGATTGAGATCCAACCACTAAGTCAGTCTGGTTTTCAGGTCTGAGGCTCGTACAGCTAATGTAAATGGGAGGGCTGATACGCCAAAGAAGTACGGGGATGTTGAGGTGCACCATTAACTGAAAGGGTTGGGAACAGATGTTGCGTATTAAAATCTCTCTGTCTCCCGGTAAAGCAATTGACCAAAGTTAACGAGAAGCGGATTTACACTGCTTGCTGGTTAGACCCCAAGCGTGCTTTTAGGGACCTTTACCTGCCTGTACCTTCCTCCTTCCCAGTGGACAATACTGCTGGCCTGAGCTATCTCAGTTCCAGAATTACCTGACAAAGGGCTACACTTGCAGGACTGTGCAATGGCAAGGCACTGACATGCAGTTTCTACACTAGATGCCAATTCCTTGCCCTTGCTAATCATTTTAAAACTACCGTGTCCTAGGCCTTAGTGAGCATTTGAGAGATTACATGCATAAATCCCTGGCCTCCCGGAGTTATGCCTGTTGTATATATCCATAATATCCCATCACCTTTTTTTTAGCGTCTGGTCTACCCTGGAAGCAAGAAGGTAAATACACCAGTAGGTTCACACCGTGCGATGCAAACAGCAAGGCTCCGGGCTGAGGAGGAAGGGCTCCTATGTGTTTAGCAAACAAGAGAAATGTTTTAAGAAACAGGCAAAGAAAAATAAACTTAATGAAAGAGTCTAAACATTTAGAGCACAGTTGCAGCAAAAAGAAAGGGTACCTCACTGTTTCCATTACAAATAACACCCGGGATAAAGCGGAAAAAAGATGACAACAGCTCCCACTGATACACGGCAGACTGAGGCAGGCAGCAAAGGCAGGGAACCATCACCCCCGGAGCCTGTCCTGAGCTTCCTCTGTGTCCCTCCGCAGCTCTCCATGAATTACCCCCTCGGTTCCTGCAGCAGGTTGAAACACTTCTTTCAGAAGGACAACAGCTAAATATAAATTATATTTTTGTATGCTTTACATTCTTGAAGATTTCAAAATATTTTTATTGGTGTTTGGAAGCTTTGTTTGGCAAAATATTTTATGTTGTTAATTCAGCATTTTTTGTTATCACCTCCATCTTGCTGGGCCTTCAACCTTTCTCCCACAAAAGATGGGACAAAATGAAAATTAGGAATTCAGCGATAGCTCAAAAGCAAAGCAAATTAGGGCTTGGGCCACAGTTACCTGATCAATATGCAGAACTAGCAGTAGCCATAATGACAATATTTAGGAGGCATAAACTAACTGGACCTATGGAGCTTCAGAGCACTGCTGGATGATGCCCACTGCAGCCCTGCAGAAGCATGGGCCCGATTCAGGAGAGGACCAAGCAAAAGCAGCAAGGTTAAATGACACACCCAGAGCCTTCACCGAACAGAGATGCAGATGCTGAAGGCACCCAGGTCCAATCCTGCGGAGTAGCCAGCACTCTGCAGGGGGGGACCAGAATAGAAATCCTTCGTACTGAAGAAGCCTGCTGCACTCCTCAGGAAGAACTGCTGAGCAGGAGGGAGCTGCTTCGGTGCACAGCCTAGCTGCAGTCATGAGGTTCATATTGGTTTCAGGCACAGACTCTGCGTGAGGCCAGCTGTGTTCGCCCCATCATGCATCGCCAGTCCCATTCAGGGCAGCCAAAACGCTGGCTCTCCCAACGGGCTGCTATGCCTGCATGCCCACGGACACTGCTAATTCCCTTCAAGAGGTGCACACTAGACACGCTTTGATGGACCACGTGTTGGATGAACTCTCACAAGCAAGCAAAGCAAAGCAAGGTACTCCTGTGAAATTCAAGGGCTGAGGTTCAGCATCAGCCCAGGTCTGACCACGCGGGCTATGCAATGTCTCTTGCAGGAACTTGGTCTCAACAGATGCTTCCAAATGTGTCTGGCAACACTAGTGGCTCTCTCTGTTTTATTGAACTTCACAGTGTTGGAAAGCAAGAAGCTTTATTGCATGGTTAAAACAGTATCTAAGTGCTGCAATGACACTGGGTTTTAAATAGCAGCCACCTGCAACATTTCCCTGGGAAGGTTAATACATTTTCCATACATTTCTTTGTTCAACTAGATCATAGGCACATTTTATATAAGAAGTCAAAAACTATGAGTTGGATTTCAAACGTTCCAGTCAGCACTGCTCAGCATTGCAGATGGGCTGAATATATTCTAATTTGTAAAACTGATGGGACAGTATTTTCTAAAGCCTTCAAGTGACAAGTAGATCCCCTTGAAAGTTAAATGTCTTCAACCTGAATTCAAGCTACGCCTCTTCTTTTAAAAGGTAAATCATCACTACATACAGTTTCATCGGTATGCATTTTAAATCAAAACACTGCTGAGCTTTTGCAATGTTTTAAGGATTAAACATAGAAGCAAAGAGGTATGACCTAGTGATAACCACAATGGCCTTACAATCACTTGCTCTAAGCCCAGCTCTGACACTGACTCCATCTATGGCTCCAAGCAATTATTTCACCACTCACTGCCTCAGTTTCCCTTCCTGCAAAGTGAGGCACAAGCAGGTCATCGTGTATTTGCAAGTTCTTTGCAGTTTGAAAGTATCTGTGTATTCACACTTCTGTCAAAGGCATGACTGCAGCTCACACAGTGTATCAGAGCTGACTCAAACTACCTAGCTCGGGCACCAAGAGCAGCATACCCGCGGCAGCACAGGCTTCAGCAAGGCTGATCAGTCACTGCCTGAGTCCTTGGTGGCAAACCTGTCCTTGTGCCTGTGCTGTCTCTGCTACCTAGTCCTTACCTAACTCGGCCAGCCACAGCTCAGCTGACATCAAAGCTTCCTGAGCATTAGCATAAAGAAACTCTGAAAAACACACATGGTAAACAGGCAGTCTCTCCCCCACAGATTTTTTTGAAATTTTGGGGGAATTTGTTGATACTCCAAAGCTGCAGAGCAGACAAGATAATGGCACATTATGAAACGCTCCAAGTAAGCACAGGGAAACACCTCGGGTGAAGGACGCGGCATGTTGGGGAGGGAGGGGGCCAGAAAAGATTTTCCACTTGCAACACCGGTCGACGGGAAAGGCAAAGTTCAGGCCCAGACGGTTACAGGCTAAACCCCACTCCAGACAAGACAGCTAAGTTTTTGTACATAGACACAAGCCACATTAAGACAAAGACTGCCTTCTCTTAGGCAGTCCGTTCTGCCATTTTATTTATCAGGGGGTTAGGTGACCCACAGAAAAGGATTTGCACGTGCAAATGCAGCATTTGTACCTACTTAAACTTTATCCAGGCTATAAAAAAACCTACATATAAAGCCTAGCCAGAGCTACCGACGGGAGAAAAAGATGTGGAAGAAGCCTACTGTAAAGCCAGTTAGACCTTCCTAAAACGAAGCACAGGGGTTAAAGGAAAGGTGTTCAGAGCCGGGGGAGAAAACTTAGTTTTCACCATCTTAACAGAGTTTACTGGCTTTACACTATTGCATTAAGTTGCAAATCAATTTCCTGTCTCATTAAGAATCCCCTACATTTAATTGCTCTGAGCATTTGCTTTAGAGATTAACTTACAGGGATGAGTTAAGTGCCGTGGGTTTTGTTCTCAGCACTGTAATGGCTCACTAAGGAAAGTAATCTAATTTCACAGGGTCCATTGTACTTGTCAGTAGTAAAAATCAACCCGATAAGGGTGCTGTAAGGAGTATGCAACAAGGGTGAAATGTTTTGAGACTCCCAAATGAGAGGAGCTTTAAAGTTCTGATTTATTCCTATTTACCATAAAATAATCTTCTACCTGATACTATTGAACTTGCAGACTGAAGACTGCGCTTCTGGTTTTAGGTTGTCTGGGCTAAATTCAGCACTCAGCTATGAGTCTGAATCAGGAACAGCTCACATTTGCAGCAGGACAGATTAAATGTTGAGTCCTGAATGAGAGAGACTCATATCTTTGACCAAGGAATCAGTTGGATAACGCAGGCATCACATTCAGCTAATGCCTGGGGGGTCTAAATCCCATCTGCTCTAAACCTGCAAAGCTATCCCCCATCCACAGAAACCCTCTACTGTGAATATTTTTATCCAGCTTCACCACACACAACCAGGGCAGTTTTCTTCTCAGCAACTTTGTTGTACACTATTTTTTTAAGAAAACCATACGGGAAACATTGTAAGCATACTGTACTTACTGTAATTATGGTTATTTATTGGCTACAGTAGCACGCAGTTCATAAATAAAGATCTTTGGAGACTTTAGACAACTACTGGAGTCTGGAGTACTTCTGTCCAGCTTTACATGCAGTTAGTACCTTCCTTGCTCAGGAGTCCCACTGGCCCAGGACTGTATTTTTCCTGACTGCCAATTGCACGTACTAATACAAACAAGGAGCCCAGTGAGACCCCATCTGCACAGAGTTGGATCCCTCAGCAAAGTTAGGTCAATTAAGATATAGTAAACTCAAATTCTATCCCATGACAGTGATAACTAACCAAAAGAGGAGAGACTGTCCATGGAGCAAGGAATTGCGGGTGTTGAGGGTCTGGTTAGAGATGTTAATATAACATGCTCCCCTCTGGCTAGTATTCCAATGGGTAGGAAGTAATGCTAGAAAACTCAAAGTCAAAAATTTCATGCACCTTATTAGCATGCACCTTATTAGAAAGGGTAACTTATTGTTGGAATAGCTTGCCAAAAAGCTTCATCATCAATCACAGCCTTTAAACCAAGACTGGAAATCTTCCAGGAAAGATATCCACTAGATCAGCCACAGGCTAGCAGGCTTGCAAAGGTTCACTTACATTATAGAAAATAATTTCCTTCATTGCAGGAAACACTGCATGAAATCACCTCATCTATGTTATGTCAGATTAATTCATCACAGTCATTCCTTCTGGCCTTAAAAAAAAAAAAAATCTACCAGCTTCCTTCTACCTTTGGGAAGGATGACAAGAGGTCAGCTAGAGCAACTGTACGTGGTACAGGCCTCAGGGTCTCCACTGGAGTTAAGCTGAAGCCAAACGCAGTCATGCTGGAGAGGGGACAGACGAGAAGTTGGGCTCAGCAGTACCAGGTTGTGGGGAACGCCACCCGAACGCTTTCCCTCAGCCCATCCTGGATGCATTCAGTTTCAGGTAGCCCCTAAAAGAAACACCATGCTTGACCATGGGGTGCACAGGGGGACTTAGGCACTGGCTGCAGCAAGATGTGCTCCCAAGAGCACCTCTGAGCCCCTAAGGACAGAGGGAAGGACGGAGGGAAGCATTGCCCTGGAAGCAGCAGGGACAGGGCAGCGGTGAGCAGGCAGAGCAGGGAGCCAGCCTGCACCACAGTCAGACACAGAGCAGCTGCTCCTTCCCTTCCCAGAAGCTCCAGCCACCCACAGGTTGAGGGGACAAATGTATTTGGTTGCCCTATAACACTGCCCAGCTCCTGGCCTCCAGGTGCTGATCACAAAGGGCCTCAAGAGGCTGCGCTCAGCTGTGCTCAGACCCCAGGCAGGCTCCTGCCCCTCTGCCCCATGCTCTGCAGAGCTGCAGGGAAGACCGCTCATCACCGGGGCTGTAATTAGCTCAGGGATTTACACTGCAATGGGGCTTTGTAAAGGTGAAGGCAGCATCATTAAAGAAAGCAGCAGGGAGCGGCCAAGACTGAGATGAATCCCTCCCCAGTTCATCCCCCGCAAGGGCACTCCTGCCTTCTCAAGAGCCATCATTAAATGCCGCTGCACATGATATGAATCAAGGAGGCAAAGGTATCGTCACTGACAGTCCTACTGGAAACACAAGCACAGCCCAGCGGAGAGAGCACGCTGGCAAGCCGTGCTGCATGGATGCTGGTGAAGGATGCTGTGAGGCATCACTTGCACCCATCAGTCCCTGAAAGCCAGCACCAGCTGATCACTATAACCCCCCGAGAGCTCAGCTGCATTTAAGAACTAAAACCAGTTTTATCTAGGGGTGTCAGTGCGTTTCCAGCAAAGGCTCCTACACAGGTTTCAGGCATTAAGGCTGCAGCCACTACGAGTACATCCCTTGCTGCGGTATTTTGGCAGGCCTGGTCCCAAGAGAGGTATTTTTCTATGCGTAAATATCAAGGGGAAATAGATAACTCTCTGTGAAACCTAAAGCATTTCTGCATGAGGTTCAAATTCGTGTGAGTTGTTTGGGGTTTCTCCTGGAGGGGGAGGGCAGCTGAATTGGTTTACTGCTCCTTTGTTTAAAGTCACAGAAAAAGACAGTTCAAGCAAATCCCTTAAAATTGGTATCAAAACACTCCAAAAATTAAAAGGAATCTACCCCAGAGCTAATGGTTTGTGACCCACCTCAGAAAACATCCTCCTCATGACTTCCCCATGGCCATTTTAAAGCATTTCTTCCCTCCAGGTCTTACATCGTTCAGCCTCATGTTTGCTGCCTACACAGCACCGCACGCTGCTCGCCGAGTCCCCAGCCTGGACGCTGGCAGAGAGGTTTTGTTAATCGTTTTCTATACAACTGTCACTTCACTTGCAAATACCAAATGGGCAAGCAACGGATTTACACGGATCCAGCCCTCCTCCCACAAAACAGATGTAAAGAGACAAAATAAAAGCAGACCTTCTGGGGAAATGAAAAAGCATCAGGAAGAAACAGGCAGTTTCCATGAAGAGCACGCAAGTTTAGGCAAACTAGCCTGGGATTGGTGACAGGCATTAATGAAAGACCCCTCTGCCCCGGAAAGATAAAACAAGAGCAGCTTTTTTAAACGTAAAGGATACAGAAAAGCAAGGGACAGACGGATACTGGTTGGAATGAACTCAGAAGCCTGGGGCAGACGGGCAGAGAGAAGTCAGACTAGGCTTGTAACATCAGCAGAGCCTGCTTCGTTCCTGGGAAACCGATAAGGAAGGCTCCAAGGAAGAGGAACTGCTTGAAAATGATCTTTCTTCCCTCCTTTTGGGACGAAATCAAGGTACAAGTAAATTACCTCTGTGAGTAAATCTTTAAAGCCAACAGGTTCTTACTACTCTGAAGATGCTTCATACCCAGCGTTTTCATAAAATTCCTACTCAAAAAATAAGCAGTTGATCTTTTTACTTCTGTGGACAACAAGGGGCAAAATAAAGCAATGCTTATGCTGTCAGGGACAACGGAGGGACAGCATCTTAAAAGCTTTGTGCAAATCTATGCCACAGTTGGTTTTGTTTAATCATATCCTCCTATTATTTGCTTCTGTCTTATCGTTTTGGGGAGTTACCACCTACTGCAAAAGCCAGAATTTCAAAAGAACTCAGCATGTAATATCTGAAAACTCATAAACCCATATTTATTGCTTAAAAAGAATTTATCCTTTACCGACACTTAGTTGCTCTTCAATAATATCAATTTATTGACCCCCACCGAAGCCAAAGACAAAAATTTTGCTAAAGAAGAAACTTCAAAAGAGTCAAAGCAAAGGGAAGAGCTATTTCATATGCTGCTAAATAATTCTGGTCTAAAGGTACTGATTAAATTAAATCATGTCATCAAATTAACAATAATCAGAACAAAGCACAAACCCCCCTCATTATGGTCTACATCTGACTCAGCATAGACTCATTTAGAGTTAACTAAAACACTCCTGCTTAGAATTAGTGCTGCAATAGTGAATTTGCCTTTCTATACTCAGCCTAAGATGACACATGAATTAAACCCACAGTATTCAGCATGCTTTACCTAAACACGCTGCTTTGTACGTGAGTTCCACAGGTCTAAGCCAGCATCACTAGAGGTAGGCAACAAATAAACATATTTATGCAGTATTCTGTGGCAGAAATGACTGCCAAAAAGCTGCAGTTTCCTAGAAAAAACGCAGGGAAGAACACAGGCAAAACATCGGTAGCTACGCAATGTATCTGTGCTGGGAGAAAGCCAGCAAAAGGAAGGGGAGAGTAAACTCTGAATTTCCCTGGTTTCCAAAAACGATCATTCTGTGGACTTGGAAAACATTCATTGGCAAAGTGGTTCCCAGCACAGCGCAGAAGAGATCCGATGCTGTCCTTGGGAAGGGAAGTGCATTACACAGCCAGTAGTTCTGCATTCACATGCATTTCTTAGCTATAAGCAAACTATTTCACTCTTTACCTCCTAAAAACCTTTATGGGAGGTATGCAAATGTCTGTCCTGCAATCAGCCTCCAAAGCAGCCTGAGCACTACCGATGGGGACTGCGTTGCTGGTGCATTCACCAGCCTAGCTGCTGCTTCCACAGAACCAGAGTCACTATTTTGTAAAATGCTCTGAAATACCTGACTAGGAAAGATGCTTTACAAAACCAAAGGTCATTAAAGAAAATTACCGCATTTCCAGCTACTTCCTTTATCCTGTGTGAGGCTTAGGGAACATCTGCAGTAAATGAGATACTAAATAAATGAGCCAAAGGGAGAGGAAAAGCAGCACATGAGAAGCAGCAGTGAGTGGGAAAGTGGGGAACAAGAACACAACAGCCTGAGAGCTGCACTGTTCAATATACCCTGGCAGATCGCTGAACTGCTGCAAGCAACTGCAGGAACAAGTGAAAGAATTAACACAGATCAACATGCAGAGGATGGAAGAGTCAGACAGCTCCATCTCAGTGCAAAAGAAGCATATGGGGTTTGTTTTCCTCTTTGCTGCCATTCAAGTTCCAGCAGTTAAGGCAATCTAGTTATTCAATTTAGATAAGCTTCAGTAGCTAACAGCAATTTAAACAGCTGCCTATGCCTCACCATTCTGTTATTGCCTCCTCCTTTCCAAGTGCTGATGCCATTAGCAAATTGACTTCCTCCCTCACACAATCTGTCTGGCTTTAGTATGTACAATACTAATTGCTTCCTAATACTTAGGACCATCAGCAGACAGCAAGTTTGTACCACAAAAAAACCTCCAGCTGGGAACGCAGGGTTTGCATGCAGTCCCCACCATCCTCTCCTCCAGGTGAGGCAGACAAACAGGCCAAGTGTGGGGAAAAAAGTTTAGGCACCATATTACCAGTTCAGAGCAGAAAGAGACACTTTTTTTCTGCAATTCAGCCAGTTAGTGTTGGGAAGAACAGGGACAGTGACTAAGAAAACATGCAGATTACGGGAAGAGACAGAAAGAAATGTAGGGATGGGGAGGGTACGCTGTTTTAAAGGGTCTTTGCTTCAGCTGCTTTCACTGACCTCCCTGTACCTCTGACCTCCCCTATTCCCTTTTTGTGACCTTTCTTTCCCTCAGCTCAGACTGCTCTCCCTTCCCCTCCATCCCCCAGCAGACCTGCTAACGTAAACATCAGCCAACATAGTTTAGGTTGCTGCAAAACTCAAAAAGCATAAAAAGAAAGTGTCATTTCAAACAGCAGCTATGCCAAGAGGAGGCCCAGTCGCATCCTTTCCGACAGCTGGAGGCACACTGTCCATCACAGCCCTCCATCTTAAAATGAGCATTAAAAAACATTAATCTTTCCTGCTCCGGGCATCTGGCTCCCCTCGTAAAAAAAAAAAAAGGGAGGACATAATAAAAAGATAAAGGACCCTTTGGCTCCCACTCTGACCTCCTCAGCTAAGCAGTGAGAAAATGGATCATCCTGGACCTTTCATGTAATCTTTCTGCATTTCTAAAACACAGCTGCCCACAGGATGCAAGCCCCTGCATTTACATTACAAAGAGCAGAGAGGGTCTTCCAGATGGGACAGCTTCTCTTTGGTGATTTTAACCATTAGCTCCCAAACCAAGCATATGTCTGTTCCCACTATTCAGAGAGTTCTTCAGCACAGAGGGGATCCCACAGCCTGCCCCGAACGCAACCGGAGGAGGTCTCATCCCACGCAGCAAAATGGACAGGAGAGCAGGCAGCAGCATGCAGCTTCCTCTCTCCTGTGACGGGTATCTCTCATTTACAAAGTTCAATTGCCCATTTCTTCATGTTCAGTAAGCAAAAACAGCTCTGTAAATGAGGTGTGTGGAAAGTGCCTGCTTCAGTTTTCCTTTGCTATTTGTATTTTTTGCCTACATATATTAAAAAGGGTGGCTGCTCTTTGCACATGCTGGATGTATGCTACAGGCAGCTGCCACAAAGACACCCACGGACAGGAGAGATCTGGACCAGCTGAATGCAGGCAGGCAGGCAGGCAGCAGGCTCCCGAGGAGGCTGAAACATGGATGCACACTGCACGGTGCTGCTGCTGCTGCTTTTTACAGGCTATGGAAAGAGGAGCGTTTCCTGGAGGTGAGAAGAGTTTCACAGGACAGAAATCTAGTGCTCATTGCATGCAGAGTTTCGCTCCCTGTGGTGTTAAATCTGCGCAAAAGGCTGAGTCAACATGCTTCACCCTGCTTAGAAGAGGCTCACTGTGGCTTTAGTCAAGTTGATTAGAAATATGTTTTAAAATAAAAGAACGCAGATCACCTAATGCAGGTATCAACAGGGCAGATTAACAGTAAACCAATGCAAAACATGGAGTTTACTGTAACTTTTTTTCATATTGATCTTAAAAGCACACTTGAGATACAAAGATATGATTTCATCTCCCATCTCTGCAGCAGAATGAGGAAGCGATTAAGATCCCTGCCTACATGGATCTCTTTCCCCAGTTTGGGGAGATACTGCTGAGCCTCTGAGCAGTTAATTCTGTAGTAGAGCTACCGGCTTCGGCAACAGAGGAGCTCTTTGGCAAGGCAAAGGAATTCTGCATTAAGAAAACATGAGATTAGTAAGTATGAATGGACTATTTTACAATCCACTCCCCTTCTAACCAGGTCAATGGAAAAGATATCTCCAGAGCCAGCTTACAGGAGGTCCTAGAAATACTCCAGACCACAGGGGAACAGATTACACTGGAAGTGCATAGACAGAAGTCTGCCCACAAGCTTCCCCCAACATCTGATGCTGCAACCCAGACGGACTTCAGAGCAGGGAACGAGCAATGCCGCAAGGAAAAGAACTGCAGCAAATCAGGTTTAAATCTCTGCCTAGATAGGTATGTACAAAGCATTGCTCAAGGTAAAGAAATGTCTCCTAGAAAGCAGCAATAGCATAGCACGCTAAGCACAAGGTCAGCCAACATCTCTCAAAGTTGGATTTCTAATCAGCTGCATCCACTAACCTTAAAACAGGCTGATCTAGCTCCCACCTAGCACTGGTTCTTTGGTTTGGCCATTCAGACAGTAACAAAAATATGGCCCTCAGCATGCCAAAGCACAGAGCCAGCCCCTCTCGCTGGACTGGGGAGGGACCTGTGTTTCTGTTTGGTTTCTCCGCAGGGCTTTCTTTGATTACTTGCTGCCACAGGATTGCAACAGCGATAATGAATCTAATTACCCACTTCCTGCACCCTGTGTCACAAGAAAAGAAGAGTTGAACTGTAAGGTATCCCATCCCACTTTGCCTCCATACCTTCTGAAAATCTTTTTCAGTCACCTCAGCCTTACATCATCAGGTTTGCTAAACCAGATTTAATGTTCCCTGCTCTCATTGTACTTCCCTTTCAGGCATTAGTCCTTGTTCATCAAGATGAGCTGAGTTTCAGCAGCTGTTACTCCACCCCTGCGGCTCTCTCCAGTGTCTCTGGGACCTTGGTAAGGCCACGTCTCAGGCTGTTTACAGCAGTAGCAGGGAGAGCTTAAGGCAAGAGAGAAATCCTGCCGTTGCATATGGTTGGAGGATGCTTAGAGAGATGACTCATGCTCAGCCAGGGAGGACAGCCCCAAAGGTATCTAACAGCTTGTGGGTGCTTGTTTTTAGGCAGAAAGCAAAAGCAGTAAAGGCAAAGAAGAAAAGCAGGCATTTCTCCATCCCGAGTGGGACAGTGGCCTGGGCTTTACTGACACCAGCGCTCAGCCAGCTGAGAATTCAGGGCCTGATGCAGGAGCAGAACCAGCCCGTGGCCAGGAAGGTCCCAGCGCAGATCTCTGTACCAGTACACCTGCACAGAGAGGACCACTTACAGACGACTCCCCCACCTATGATGAGTTAAGCGATTCCAGTTTCTGCGTTGTAAGCGCAGAGGAGTGCAGAAGATTTCAAGAACTCCTGGAAAGCAGACGCAGCCAGTACAGACCGATTTCCAGGCAACAAGAAGTGCCTCACGGGTCAGGAGGCCAGGAGGGGGGCTGCAAGCAATGCAAACAGAACCAGCGGCTCCCCAAGTGTCTTCAGGTTGATGAAAATAGCACCCCAAGAGAGAAAGGGCTGCAGCACAGGGGTGAACTCTGCCTGCACAGTGCAGCGAGCCGGGACAGAGACAAAGCCAGTGAGAACATAGCATCGGCACAGGCCATAGACGTGTGCCCACCACCACACTCCACTGCCAGCTCAAAAGACCTTACGATTCCTCACCACGCACGTTGTTACAAGAGCTACATGACCTTGCTGCAGGAAAAGGCTGCTGCAGAGTGTCTAAGCGACCCGGCTAGAGCGTCAGCAAAACCAAGGCCATGCAATGAAAGCCCAGAGGGCAGAGCAGAGGATAACGGGAACAGATGGAGGCTGGCATGCAAAAGGAGCAAATGGTCCTTGAAGAAGCAACACAAGAACTGGCTGCTAAAGGACAGGGCCTTGAGAATTGCAGAAGAACGAAGCAGACTGACCACAAATGAGGATGCCCTCAGCGAGCTAAAGACTGCGAAATACTGGAACAAGGCTCAGAGAAAGCAGCACGTGCCCCTAGCCAAGGAACAGAAACAGAGAAAAGCATTGCAGAGCCACAGTGAGCAGCCGAGTGAAGACAAAGCCAGCACTGAGCACAGGAGACACTTCAGTATCATGGAGCTGAGTCAGAGGAAACTGATGAAGAACAGAAGCAAGAAAATCTTGGACAACTGGACCACCATCCAGGTGCTTCTGACCCACGGGACCAGGTCGCCAGATGGAAGAAGGATATACGGTCCCTTGCTGTCTGTCACAACTGGGTAGCAACCCTCCTGCCCCTTCCCAGAGGGTCACCCCAGGCATCAGGAAGGGACAGTGCATCTTCCCGAAGGCACCTTCTGTCACTGCAGAATGGTTCTCTGCAACGTTTCCAAACTTCTGCTGGTTATTGTGCCCATTAAAGTCTCCCTGCAGAAACAGGGAACTCAGTAGAACTACAAACTGGGAATTCAAGACTGATGACAGGCTTGCTTCTCCACTCAAATACAGCTAGACAACCCCAGGGTCCACAGATCATTGTCCTGATATACTTATTACCAACTTCACTGTATGTGAAGATTTGGCTCACTACATTTCAGTCTGATTTTTTTATATAGGATTCTCTGCAAATAAGATATTTACTTCTATATCCATCTCTTTCTATATTAAAGCTTTTTTGTTGTCGTTCCGGTAAAAAGAAAAAATAATAGTATGCTTCAATCTTTAATCATTATATATCATTATTTTCCCCAGAATTGGGTGTGCTATGCATCCCTGTGCTTTAGTTCACAGGGGGAAAAAAAAAAAAAAAGGAAATAGACTTAGTAAATATAGTTGTTTACTGTAAAATAAGAGACAAAGTAGAAAGGGAAGGCACTTAATAGGTCCCTCTGTGGATTCTGCTACTAAGGGGGAAACAATACTCCCTGCTGAGTTGCTGCATGTTTTATACTTATTAATCACCAGGAAAAATGAAAGATCCACAAGCCCACTGAACTCTTCCCTTCCTCCCCCTTTAAAGATTTGAGGAATGAACTCAGCTCTGAGTCATGATTAAAAACAGCCAGTTATGTTCCTAAGCAGCAGTGCTCAAACTGAAGATTTGCTTGTGCTACCCAATGCTCCCTGCTTCGCTATTCTACACTACAAAGGAAACAGTGCAAGCTCCAAGCTATCACTTGAAGATACTTTACAGTTTTCTGGACTCTAGCAGAGGGAGATAAATCTCTCTAGAGGAAGCAGGCAGTGGTGGTCCACCCCTTGTCCCCACACTGCCCCACAGCTGCTAAGACTGGACCACTGGCATCTGATGGAAAGGACACCAGGCAGCCAGGAAACCTGGTTTGTATGCCCACCTCAAAAGCATCCTCACTTCTTTGCACCTCTTACTGGAGAAACACCATCTACCAAACAGTGACCTGTGTCAGCTCACATCACCACAGAGTTCTGGGCAAATCAGAAGAAATTGGAGGAAATAAGACAGGAATCAGGATCGCAAGTTATTAGCTAAATAAAAAACCCCAAACACTTAGAGATAAAATAAAGGCCAGCTAGAGGAGCATGGCAAGTGAGCAGTGGGCAGTTTCTGTGGCTCAGTGTCTTCTAACTCCTGTCTGGAACGTTCTAGACTATCCTTTCACACAATGTGGAGGCAAACTGCGTTGCCCCATCTGGAGCTACTGTCTGCACTACTCCATTAAGACTCAAGCTCTGGTGCTACAGTCCTGTGCTAACTTACCAGACTCCAAAGCTTAAGAAAATATGTGGTAATAAACTGTGTCAGCCAGAAAAAAGAATTACAAGCATCGCCATGAAATACTGCATCAATACTAACAAAGAGACAGAGACAAGCAATTGCATTAAATCTGAGTTCATTTCTCTGCAGCTCTCCTTCCCAAAATCTTCTGCAAGAAGCAGAGCACCATGCTCACCAAGACACCCCCTATCACTCCACTTCCGACTCCTACCAAGCATTCATAAAACAATTCTCCTTGCCAAAAGTGCTGCTGCTCTTGCACTTCTTCATGGGTGCTGTTTTCTGTGTTTCCTTCCTCCTCATTTGCTGCTAACTTCTGTTCCCAGGTCAAGGATTTTTGAAAGTTCAGCTCCACTAAGTCACTTTGGATCACTCTGAGCCCAAAGTAGACCCTCTTGACGACTCTGAATGTCTTCAACATCTGCACATCACACCGGTAAGTCCCTGCATCAGACTCCCTCGTAGGGGAAAATCTGATGACAGAATCAGGGTTTTTGAAAGGTTTGAACAGTACATCATTTGTGGTGATAAGGCCTTGGGCAAGCCTCCATGTATAGCTATAGGCTCGGCTACCAAAGCCGACTGCGTCCGAGGTCAGGCAGCTGAACTGGAAGGGTTTGCCCACAGGGACGGTGAAGTGGAGTAAGCCACAAACCCAGCTGGTCAGGCAGTCGGACCTGTGCAAGGTACAATTCCTCCTCTCTCCGGCGGGAGTGATCTCACACATCTCCTCCAGTTTGAAGCCCAGCCCACAGGTGACGCTGCAGGATGTGGCGTTGACTGCAATTTTTGCTACAGCTGACTTCAGCTCTGCCGGGATGGTAACTTTTTCAAAAGAAACTACCAATGGTAGATAGAAAACACAAAGTAATATCCCAAGGATGTGGCTGTTCCCCAAGGTCTTCATATCGGGGTTATCAATCAGACATGCTGCTTTCTAAAGCTGTGCAAAATCAGCCATCAAAAAACAACAAACTCCCAAATCATTCTCTGTAAACCTTCAAACTAAGTATTTCTGAAATCCCACCAGCATCATCTTCAAGACACAATCCTTCTGTTAGGAAAAATCCTCCAACGAGACAGGCTTGAAGTACAACACTGCTGAAGAAGATGCAACACGTTACTATGTCGGTCAGAGTGTGAATCATGAATTCCAGTTCTTGTAACACGGCAGCAGAATGTTTTAATCCACTATATTCCAGCGACTGGGCTCTATTCGACAATTTAAAAAAAGATGAAGTCCTCCCTTAAGATTTTACATACTATTTTAGATGAATTTCCACTGCAAAGAAGTACTGTTCCAGTTTAATTTTCCCACCAAACTATAAAGCAATGTAAGTAATCATTACTGGAACCCTTAAAATAATGCTGTTGAGCATAAGGAAATCCTAAGTCCTTATGCAGCACATGTACAGTTCTGTCTTACATACACGTATCCCAAAATCTAAAGTAGTCCCAAATTACCAAGATCACGAAAACACGATTTCAACCTCTACCTAGTCTGACGGCACTGACATCAAAGGAAAGATGAACAGTATTTTATCACTGATGATATCCATCTCTATGCAGGGCTCAGCGAAGTCACTCATGTCTCCATGAGCCTGCGCTCCCGGGGGAGCGGTGCCGATGTCACAGTCCGGCTGCCCGGATCAGAATGCAGCCCCAAACCTTCCAAGGGAGAAGGAAGAACTCCCTAAGTCTGAAGCCAAAGCGAGTCCTCCGAGATGAGGACTCAGCCTAAAAGCATCATATTAAGTTCTTGACATCCACTATCAGACTCAGAAGGGATTCAACAGCACTGGCTTCACGGCATCACTCAGAGGAGCTGCGAGCCTGAGCCCCGTGCTCTGCACCACATACAGTCACCGACTCCAAAGAGCAATCTGAGCCAAAATCTCCGCATTCAATTGGTGCATCTGTAAAACAGAAACCACTCGTACACCCAGGATAATTCGCTTAACGCTCAAGCGTCCCACAAGAATAATGCGCTACTAAAAAAGTTCTTCATGAAAAAAAAAAAAAAGTTACTTATTTTTGATGGTGTAACTGAACTGTGGTCAAGCCAGTTCAATAATCAATGTCTCCTTACCAGCAATGGAATTATGGATTGCAGAAAGGATTTGGATTGCCATGTTCTTCAACAGCTCTGCTAATGCATATCCGTATTTCTCTTCCTAAAATCCTTAATTTATTAAAATGAAGACTTCTGAAGATCTAGCGTATGTATTTTCCACATTCAGTTTCCCTGGAGGTGCGCTCTACACCCAGCACGCTTTGTGTTCAGCTCCCCTTTCGCATATCTGTGTCAGAGCGCCTAGGCTGCGTTCAGGTATACGGGGCTTTTATTAGACTACAGATTTACTCCTGTCTCTTCAAGAGAGATCATCAACCAAACGCCACACGAAAAAAACCAACCAACCAACCAACAACACACCAGCTGTGGTGAAGGCACAATATGTTTGTGTTTGCAGCAGAGCTGTAGGGTAGGATTCCTAAACATTGTCACAATATAAACAATCACAGAAGTACGGAAAAGCCAAAACTTACCCATTGAATTTAGGAAATAAAACATACCTCTTTATTTACAAACACAAAAACTAACATCACTGCTATATACTACCATCAAGCCAGTATCTGACAAATATTGTACAAAACTACAGATACCAAAAAATAAAATAAAAGATGGAAGAAAATAAACCAAGGACATATATACTGTACAGAGAAGTTTTAACAGAAATGAAGGCTGGAGTCTGTGGCAAATTATATACTTTAAAATAATCTAGAGAACCATTGCCTGTGCATCTTTTAAAGCTTGTGGGCTCAGCCACACCGCATATGGGTGGGTTTGACATAACAGTGTTCCAGGAAAGCTGCGAGTCATCCTACAAGCAGAAAGAACAAAGAAAACTAATACTGTACGCACGGGAATGAATTTCATTAAATGAAGCAGGCCACTGTACCAAAGCCGGAAATGAAAAGACCAGTTTTAAAAAACCTTCCGATTTAAAATGTCTCCTCTCTTCCCATGCTTATATGTCATGCAACTACTGCATACTTCTGATTGCAAATTAATAAATCTCTTTATGACTCCTCTTCTTGGTTTTTAATGTCTGCAGGATACTTTGAAAATTTAAATATGTAGTGATAATCTCAATAATTACATCTGGGGAAAAACTGAAGGTAATTGCACAGGAACTATAAAAGTCTATAAAACAAGGGGCATTAGGAATGAAAACTTTCTTTTAACAGGCGGTTGGTCTAGTACAGAGAGGTGTCAGGCTGTAGGTATTGGATAGAGAACATGTCTCTTCCCATTCCCGCAAGGAAAATATTACCACCGTCTTTCAAGAATAAAAGGTTAAAACATGGCTGGAAATGAGCTGTTAGCATTCATCTTTCTTCCATTCTTGATCCAGAAGAGGGGAAAAACCCCCGAAAAACTACTGTTTCAGTTTGGAGAAATATTGGTCCTGTTTCTTCTCTAACTGCCAGTACCTACCAGCTAAGGAGGAAACCAATTGCTTCTGGTAGGGCACCTCACAGGAAAGAGACAGAATAAAAACACTTGCAAGGACAGAAAGAAACTGCCAACACAGCTTTTCATATCACAGGCTAGAAGAAAGCATATAAACTGAGTATTTCATCTAGAGCTACTTTCACTTGTTCCTTTTCCCATAAGCAGAGTCATCCTTCATGTCTAAAATATTCACAATATGAAGATTCACACTTTGCAGACTTCAGAGGGTGTCTTGATTCTTCACATTAGATCTCTAGCCACTTGAGATGAAATCAAACCTGGCACATAATCAGCAGCAGTGTTTCACTAAGCATGTCAGCATAGAAGACATCACACTGAGCTAACAGAAAAGCTGATAAGGTAATGCAGCTGGCATGGAAGGACTTACAACTCACTGAAATGAAAATTAACAGCAAAGAAAGGGAGGTTTGCAGGATACACAGTCATACGGCATCGGGAATAAAAATACACACTTTGGGTAGTCTTCAATCCAGGAGCAAAAAAAAAAAAATTATTTAAAAGCAATGGCTGATAAGCTGTGGAGTGGCAGAGTGTTGGGTACCAGCTCACTTTAGAAATAGTTATACATGTCAACACAAAGGCAGTCCAGTTAGTCTCTTTGCAAATCGCATGACCTGAGCGTCAGCATCTTACACTGTTCGATGAAGAGGCAGTTAAGGAGGAATGAAGGCCGTTTCCTCTTCCGTATTCATTTCTTACAAAAGTCACTCCCTGAATCCATGAACAATCAGTCTGCTGTATTAGTCAGTCCACTCTGACTGAGCATTTCATCTATTTTCCACATTATGGTGCCAATATAGGAAAGAATACAGGAAGATAAAGAAGAGTGTCTTCATAACAATTCTGAGATTGCACCACCTGCTAAAGAGATCAAAGACAGGTGAAAAATAAGTAATCGGACTCAAACAGATGTTATCAGAAATGAGAGGCCACCAAATATAGTAGCATTTCCAGAAAAAAAATGAAAGAGAACAAGATTTTCTAGATAAAGCCATTCTTTTCAGAACGAGATATCATCAACAAGATACTGCCTACGACAAATTAAGACCTCTAGTATTTCTGCATTTGCATTTGAGATCACGTGCACAGGCATGGACAAAGTGACTAAGGAACTCTGAGCTTTTACTCCACAAAGTTGCGAGCAAACTTACCTGATGTGAAATTTTTTGATTCATCAATCCCAAAATCTCAGAGCAAAAGCACAACTGAAAACACCAAGTTCCACCTAAGTTTGGGTTAAACCAGATTGCCGTAAGATTTTATTCTAAAACTGTAAGATGGATCAAGCTTCTCAGTTTGTTTATACTGAAAACTGATTTTGACATAGCAGCTTTAAGAATAAGACATTTACTGCCAGACTGCACAGCACCGTGACACAGATGCACCTGCAGCAAGGCTCCAAATCCCGGCCATGCACCTTGCAGAAAGATACTGTATTATGGCATATCAGTAAACAGTTTCCAGAGGAGAAATGCTTTTGTGACTGTTTTAGTGACTGATTAGTTACTTCAGAAAGCAACAGCACAAGGAACTAGCAGAATTAACAGCTTCATGCACAGGAGACAGAAAAGGCAGTCTGGTTCCAGGATCCCAGGCCGGTGGCCATTTGACTTTGGAAGCGTGTATTTGCACATGGTGGAACACCCACAACCCCAAGAAAAAACTGGCTGCCCAAAATAAGAATTGTAAACGCAAGCCGTAAAGAGAACAAAGGAAGACAGACATGGACTTCATGGACTAAAAGACTGCTGTGAGTTTAGAAAGATCCGAGGGACAGTTTCTTTCAGTGGACAATCTATTCTTCTCATAACACTTCTAACAGACTACTGAGATCTACTGCATGGATCCATTAGATCCTCTTAAGTCAACAGTACTGTAGAAGGGAGCATAATAACAGGTCCTAATGAGAGACAGAAGTTCATTATAGCAATATTAATTATTTGCCTATAGCTCAATCAAGCTAAAGAACAGCACCACGGAAAAATACCTTGAAGTGCTTACAGGCAACAAAGACTAAAAGTAAATTTTAGAAAGCTCTGCCATCTCCAGTAGATGGGTAAAGTAAGTAGGGAACTTGGGTCTAAACCCATTTGTTCATAAGAAAATAAAATTTCCATTTTACAGTGTCCAAAAACCAAAGCTAACTGTACTGGCACAGGTGTGCATATCCGAAGCTCAGCAGCAGTAGCCAGTAAAATTCCATTGTTGTCTTTTATAGCAAGTCAGACTATAACAACTGCATGGGAGCATTACAAGCAAAACCACACAAAAATCCTCCCAAATATGGCTTTGCAAGGATGTGTAAAAAAAACCAAGAAAGGAGTCTGTCTAGAATGTTGCTTCATTTGAAATGTGTCACAGGAAATGGGAGTATTATTTTTCCAGCTCTCAGAACAGACCGATGCAATAGTTATCAGAAGCTGCAAGAAGAAAGTATGCCGAGATCTGTCTACAAATGTAGGTCAAGCAAATTAGTAAAACAAGGTGATAACAAACTTACATAAACATACCTTGAAAAAGTTGAAGAAAACTACTTGCTATTAAAACTACTCCTCTGAAAACAGACTGCTTATACAGCTACTTAAACATGGAAAAGTCAAAACACACAGCATTGTTTTTCTGAAGCAAATGACGACTAAAATTCGTTTTGGAAGCCACATTGTTAAGTTTCCAGTGCACAATCCTTTCTCATTTATATCCTTTTGCATATGGTCATGTTAATTAGCAGCGTGATAAAAGAAAGCAATCAACAGGCCTGCTGATGAAACTAACAGTTATACTCATTTAGTCTTCAAACCAGTCTTGTCCATCCAGCATGGCACAACAGAGCGATCAGGATGTGTAACAGATGCCAGCAAAAACATCTGAAGATCCACACAATCCAGACAATTCCTTACTATCATACTTTAAAACATACTGGATGCCCCCTAATGACTTGAGAAGTCAAAAGAGAATCACTGCCTCCAGTAAATCTGACAGTACAAGCTACTCAGTACCTCCCGGGGTACAAACAAGGGCTAAGGATATTCTTGGCTATCTGTTTAGTATCTGGATTTTGCAAGGTGCAGTGTGAAAGGATTAAATGGAAGCCCAGAAAACATCCCCCAGGTTTTTCCATGTATAGACTAAGTTTCTTTTATCACATTCCCTTTTTCTGCAAATAGCACTATAATAGTACCAGTACAAGCAACATAACAGGAGCTGAGCAGGAAGGACAATGAGCAAGGTGAGTAGCATAGGACCAGCAGTGAGGGAAGGAAGGGGGGCGGAAAATAAAATCTCTTCTGTACAGTCTACAATCCACAGCAGCAGCTGCTGAGTTCAAGGAAATGCAAAATTTGATATATGAATTACACTGTGTCTTTGAAACTGTTTATATATCAACCCTGAGTTCTTCATTACAATCTAAAAAGAATGGAGTCCATGTCACTTAATCCAAACATGTGCTTTCTTTACTACACTTGAATGAACTTTTCCCAAATAAGCTGAACCAGCAAATGAGACAGATGGGAAACACTTAGTCTCTCTGAGACTAAGTCTGGGCCCCAACAAAGGTGACTGCAACAGTCCTGTTTTACTACAGAACCAACAAAATATGACCAAAAAAAAAAAAAAAAAAAAAAAACCTCCACCAAAATCTATCCTCATTTACAGCAACTGTGCTTTCTGGAATATTAACTAAGGCTGCTGTATAACTAGGAATAGAAAATTCAGCTCCTGAATTTTATCTGAGGGTTCATTTATCAAACGGACCATTACTGATGCTCATTTCCTAATTGTGCTTACAGAACTTCTCTGTTCTTCATCACTCTGCCTAGTATTGATGGCACAAAACATCAATTTAAGCCTCAGAATCCTTCACTATTTACATTTTCCCCCTCAAAATCGGCCCAGCCAAACCAAACATTATTACTGTTTGTGGAAGAGTTGATAGAAGTTATCGAAAAGATTAGTCATCAAAAGATTTTTTGCTTTTGAAATAGTGCTCAATCTCTATTAAAAACCCTACGTGCTCTTTACATGCAACAACACAGGCATGGATATCAGTTTTAATAATATACTGAAAGCACTTCCACTTTAAAAAAATGTAAAATTTTGCCTATCCTTGACAGCAGCTAAACGTTTAGTGAGCAAGTGCCATTTGGGAAGATAAAATGCTATGACTGTATTAAGTCAGGGTCTGTACAAAGCAAGGCCACCAAGCAAGCCAACGACGCTCACGCTGGGTTCTCCTTACCTGTCAAAGGCTGTCCCAGCTCCGCCTGCACTTTACCCTTCGCTGCTCCTTCCAGAGGTAAAGCACCTCTGTCCCCTTTGTAGAGTTTCGGTTTAAATGGAGAATCTTTGTCTTTACCTTTTGATCCTTTAGGCCTGCCTGCTTGCTTCTTCTTGGATTTACCATCTCCCTTCACACCCAGCAGCGGATGGACTTCTGTGGAGAGACAATGTGTTACCAAAGGGAGTTATCTCTTGGGATGCTTCTAGCAGCACATACATCATTAAAAATTACAGTTTCAGGATGCCTTTACTCATTCCCAGTTTGCAAAATACTAGCAAAATTTGCAGAGTTGGTGACCGTTAATAAGTGCTGTAAGAAGTGACTTCACAGGAAGGAGAAAATTAAGGAACCACCTTCTGAACTTCTGGCCTTCAGACCATCTCAGATGCAGAATAGGCAACAAAACAAGGGCAGCTTCTACACACCATCATTAGGTACTCCTTGTAGTTCAATGTTGGTGGTTTTGGGCTTCTTCTTTGGTGCCTGAGGTCCATCAGAGGAGGACTGCCTCTTCTTCTCAGAACCTATTCCCTCATCAGTTAAAGAACTCTGAACCGCATCTGGTGGAGGTCCATAGGGGTTTTCTTCTGGATCTTCAACTTCAGGAGCAATGGGTAAGTAAAGGAGAGCCTTGGAGTCCTCCAGTTCTTCATCACTGTGAAGGAAAAACATTTGCTTTCATTTCAAATTAGGGGTTATTATAATATACCATACAGAGAATGTTAGTGATACATTTTGTGTTCATACTTTAAACAAAACAATTACTCTTTCACCTGCTACAGAAGGCAGCAATGGGATCCACACTAGTTACATCCACTTCTTCATCTTCTGCAGCATCAGCACCTGAGAATCAGGGAAAAAAGAAGAAATAAAAACAGTAAGGAAAAGACCAAGTGACTTCAAAAGAATGGGACTGTCCTTAAATGCCTCAGCATGCAGAAATGAGAATTAAAGCAGAAAACAAACCTAAAGAATTTCCTCTTAAATCCATCAGGTTTGGGGTTTTTTTCCCCCTATGTTTTAATATGACCTACTGTTACAAAACACTAGTAGTAAAGCTAGATAGAAGACTTTAAGTCTTCTGTTGTTTTCACTAAAATAGTTCTTAATCAGATGAAATTTGTTTCAATGCTTAATTCGCACAAGCCAATGTTACACTTGAATATTAAAAACTGCTAAACAACAATTAATCTAAGTATGAGAAGTGCTGCAAAGCCTGGTAATGAGGAGAGCTCTGTGCTATGCTGGGAATAATCCTTATTTCTTTCCATAGTTTAACTACAGCCTTTCACAGTACACCATTTTTTGGCACCACCAAGTGGCCAGGTTGTGCTGCTACTGACTCAAATTCAGCACTGCTTCTGTTGAGAGCAAGCCTGTACAAGGATAGATGTCTATTTGCTATTGCTTTGTGCTTAATATATATACATATATTGGAGAGGAGAGGCATTTCTAAAAAATATGTTGCATGTCAATTGGCAGGAATCATATTGATTGTGCTAGTTCATACATCTTCATTTATTCCAATCCTGTTCTGTCACTTAACGCCCATGTATACTACCGCGACCACCAGTTTTAATTTTTACTATGCTCGTGTATTCAGACTACAAATTACTTGCTACACAGACACGCAGTTTATGCAGTACCCGTCTGTTCTGGTTCACTCTTATCTTCATCTTCAATGTCAAACTCTGACTCTCTCTCTTCATATTCTACGTTTTCATCCAGCTCTTTGAAGTCAGGCGCAAAGGCACTCCAGTTTTCCTAAACCATAAATTCAAACCAGTTTTTACCTTATGCAAAGGAACAGCAGTCGTAATGAGGACTCATGCAATTACAATCTCATCCTGCATTAAAATCCCCCAAGCCACATACAAGATCACAAAAAAAAAAAAAAAAAAAAAAAAAAAAAATCAAGCCTCATTCGGGTCCACAGTCACACGGCAAATTAGAAACTGCACGAGTTAGTTCCTACTGTACCCTCCTCACATTCAACAAGATGGCAAACATATTTCAAGCTAGACAGGTGAACCTAACGAGCTTGCTGAATCAGACTTTAATAAAGCATTTCAACATGCAATAATTCAGTCTACTAGTATGGAGACCACTGGGGAATCCTCTTAAGGAAATGATCTAAAACGCTTACCACTTGATTCTGAGCCCATATTGACACAACACCACTTGAAATAGAAGCTATGATCGGTCGGACAGGATGCCACTAGATTTATTTGAAAGAGAAAAGAGGAGGAACTTAATTGGTAAACTGAATTAAGAAAGCTTAGTTTTCAAAATAAGAAGAAACATTGTAATAGCAGACAGTTTTCTTACTGCTACATCCAAGAGCAGCTCTCCTCTGGTCCCATGGAGGATTTTCACTAGGTTTCCAATACTCTTCTCCCAAATGTACAGGGCATGCTGTCGTGCTGAACCTGCCACGATATATTCACCATCACCAGAGAAACAGCACTTCTTCCATGGTGTCCTGCACGCAAAAACAACATAGCGAGTTAAACAGTTAAACAACAGCATAACACGGAGGACGGAGGACTGCGGAGTGGGCTTGTTCTTCCGACTGAGATCTTACATACTCCCATCCACAAATAATATTTAAACCTCAAATCAAGTTGTGACAGACAGGTTTCATAGGAAAGCATCTGTCCGTTACACCGAATAAGATACTGAGCTACCCTTCATCCTGAGACTCCCATTAGCGCAGGGCACGCAAACCTCACCTTTTCAAGTCAGGCTGACCAGCCATTCTGCTGCCTCTTACCTGTTCACTAAGTCCTGCAGCTTCTGCATCGGTTCAGGCTCCCCATCTCGTCCACAGGTTAGAATTTCACGGCCATCGTACACCCTGATTATCCGGTCAGCTGTGTTTATTAAAAAGCAGCTGTAGGAAGGAGGGCACAGAACATGCATCGCATTAGAAGACTAAGAAAATAAAAAGAATATGTTCCATGAAAGAATTGTGGGGGCTTTGAGACCTTGTATGCTCTGTCAATCTACCCTATAGCTTTCAATTCATCTTTAAAGATACCACCTGACAGAGGAAGTAACTCACCTTCCTTTCCGAGCAAATTCAATTGATTTAATAGCCGTGGTGTTGCTGGTTCCAGTTGTCACTCTGAAGGAAGCAACAAGATCCTGAGTGTCTGTTTTTAAGACCAAGATCTGAAGATTAAGGAGACAGAAGGCAATCAGTGTCTTCATTATAACTCATTCCCCTTTCGGTACTTTTCACATCAGCTACTAACCCTGACAACAGAAGCCTCAGCAATCTACACGGAAATAGTTGGGATTCTGCAACTGTAGTTTCTACTACAGTTTCTGCGACAGTTCTGCGACATAAACATTGGTTTATTTACACTGGAAAAGGATCCAACAAATACGGTCAAAGACAACAGCAACACAAAGACCTAACTCAGACAAAGTACTACAGTCTAGCAATCTTCAGAGATAAAGCGTGATGCTTTATTCAGAAGATCATATCAGAGCAATATCAATTATTCAAGAGACATTCAGGAAGCTTTATTTGTGTATTAAAGAAAAGAACACAATCCAGAAACGTTAAGCATCCTGGTAAAGACAGGAAGTAATCTAAGCCATTGCACCCAGTGCCGCCTGCTAAAGCCTCACCTTCCCCTTGGCATTGCCCGTATAAATGTATTCCCCTCGCCTGTCAAAGGAGGCCACAACATTGAGATCAGAATCATCATCCACAGGTAGGACAACATGTTTGGAGTCTGACAGCGTTAGCATCACTGGCGCCGACTTCATGGGACAAACCAAAACTCTGTTTCTGCAAAGCAGAAGAAGAAGAGTTAATAGCTTCTTCTCTGGAAAAGGAGTTTCCACATTTAGAAGTAGAAAAAAATCTCAACCCCCATCAAGAAATATAGAATACCCCAGTATTTTTATTATCTTCTTTCACTTTTGTTACTTTAAAAATTGCAAAATTACATTAAACTGGTGTCTACTCTCGTTTCCTTTCTTTTTCTGGAAGCCTCTCCAAGTTTATGCAGTAACTTGTAAACTCAATGAGACATTTCTAAGAATTATTCTCTTGTTTACTCTCCTCCCTTCCTAGTATTTTCATAATAAAAAGAGCCACAACAAATCCAGTTAGGGTTCTAATCATAAAAAGAAGATACACTGACAACATCTACAAGGTCTGGAAAAAATCATTTTGCAAACTGCAATGAAAACATTTTAATAATCATTAGTTCTACCAAAGTGAGAGCAGTTCTACCAAAACGAGAGCGTTCGGCCCTTTTTTCACAGGACTTACTGGTCTCGAGGGTGGTACTGAACCTTCAAGATAGGCGAAGGAAATCGAAATCTCTGGTCGCAGTCTCCAGAGAGCACATCCCACTGCGACACAATGTTATCGGTTGAAGCACTCACCAGTTTGTGACCATCTCGACTCCAGCTACAGCAACGAGAGGCAGTTTAAGTAAACGTTACTCCTTAAATGCATAAAACGTACACCCGCAGTTTAGAATTATCAGACCAACTTATCAGGCTCAGGTACAAACCCGTTAACCTGAAAAATAACCTGACATTCAAAAATTTGCATTTCCAAACTATCTTAAAGGAAACTACCCTAAGCCATAGCCGAGTATCCCGCAGCGGGCTGGCATTTCAGCAATCGGCACGCCTAGGCGGTAAGAGCTATCAGGGTGTCAGAGCACCTGCTGCCCAGCAAACACAGGCACGGACAAATTCTAAGAAAAGCGAGAATAGCCTTCCACGCCTAGCGCGTACTACGAGCTCGATTACGAGTAAACACCGAATTCGGTCGTTCCGAGGGGAAAAACAAACAAACCAAAAAGCGAGCCTTTTCTCACCATAACGAGCAGACGGGGTGAATGTGAGCGCTTATGATTTTGGCGATGCCCCTGGTCAGGAAGTCCCAGATGACGATGCGCCCGTCGTTGCAGCCCACGGCGAGCAGCGTGCCCCAGCGGTTGAAGGTGCAGGTCAGGGCCATGCTGATGCAGTCCAGCGTGCCATCGGCCTCCTGCGGGGAGAGGGCAGCGCAGGGGGCGGTCAGGCCGCCGCCGCCGCC